>OX424576.1:16930293-17350293 GCA_949152435.1 Gastracanthus pulcherrimus
ATTTAGCGCTTGCGCTTTTTCCCCGAGATGCATCGCGTCCTTGCCTCCTCCGTTGCTCTCCCTCTCTTTCTCTCCTCCACAAGCCGGGCATTTCTCAACGTCAGGCACTTTGTCTTTCTCGCGTGTCGCGGACTTGAGCGGCGGCGGTAGCAGCGTCGGCGCGCCTCTCGCCGTCCCCGCGTCGGGCCGCAAAGGCTACTTAACCGTGACGATCCGTGTCTTGATAGGAGGTAATCTCGTTTCGCGAAAGATGCTTTTCCCCGGCCACGATGGCTCGGGTATCGCGCGCGGCTCTCGCGCTTACGTCTCACTGTTGTCCCTGCAGCCACTCTCGCTTTTCGCGGCCGCGTCCCGTGTTTAAGGGTGCGTTCATAGTGACGGACCAGGGACCAGGTTGATTGTGTCTATAGATCTGACCAGACCAGACTGGATCGAAGCGGACATGGCCATACCTGACTCGATGAGATATATTTTGTTGGCGTGATAAATTTTTAAATGTAATATATAGAATACGAAAAATATCAAAAAATGGGAAGGGCGATGAAAGTTTTTCAAATGCCATTTTAGAAAGAAAGTATCATTTGTTCTATATATCGTGTGCGAAATTGTGTGTCATGTCAATAATTTTAATCAATTATATATCAATGTCCAACTAAATAATGTCTCGGTAATTTGTTCTTAACATAAAGGCATGAACTTAATCACAAAAATCAATGAACATGTACTAAATAATTAAGCAGGATAGATTTTATTGCACAAACTAAATTAAACCAAAAGGATCTAGCTTAAAAAAATATTATAGCAGTTATAGAATGGAGAATTTTACATAACCAAGAAATAGACGAGCTACACGGGAAGCCAAACATTACCAGGGTGATTAAATTTCGAAGACTAGGATGGGCTGGGCATGTAGCTAGGATCGGAAATGAAAGAGCAGCAGTTGGAGTGCTTGTAGGGAAGCCGACAGGTGCAAGACCTTCAGGTAGACCGAGACGAAGGTGGGAGGACAATATTAAAATTGATCTACGAGAAATAGGATGTTATGAGGAGGATTAGATGAAACTCGCAAACAATAGAGAAGGATGGCGTGACTGTGTGAACAAAGCTATGGACTATACAACTTCGGATAGGTAGTCCCAACAAGTAGTTGTGATAGCTATGGTGATGATGCAAGCACGTCTACAGCCGGTATAAAGATTATGTAATAGCTGTGGCTATGTAGGCACTGTTACTGCTTATCATCACTATTTGGCCTCTATAATAATAATAATAATAATCACGAAAACTTACATAATGCTACAGTACTGGCAGTAAAACATGTCGATAATTACATGATCGTAAAGGTTGAAAATCTATTAGTTAAGAAATAGAATTCTAACTTCAGTAAAATAATGCATTACTAAAGAAAGAACTTGAGTTTAGAAGAGAAAATGAACGTAAAAGATCATATGCTGATGCTATCAACAACATTAAAACCACGCATTTGAAGCACTTACCTAACCTAGTATCAAAAATGTCAATGCTACACAGTATGGAAATTTTATAGTAAAATGCCTAAGCGAAGATAATATGTAATAATTTCGAAATAAACACAGAGATAATGGATAAGCTCAAGGGTTACAGTGGTTGGAATAGATAACAAGAAAAATTAGAATGTGACATTTGTGCCATAAGCAAGGCTAAAGGTCAGTACATATCAAAACTCTATGTCAGTGGTGGTCAAAAGAAAAATAGTGACATTAAGTAGTAAAATTTTATGAACTTTATCACTGTAATTAATACTTGAATATGCATTTTATCAATTGCTAGGTGCTAGAAGGTTAAGATTCAATTATGTATGTCATATAATGTAAATTGTTTTACTTAAACGCATATAACTTTATTAAAACATCAATTTATGACATCTGACAGGGTTAAAACATTCTTACAATTACAAGGATTACGAAAATGTAATAAGTTTTTTTGAATTTCTTGGTCGAAAAACACTAGAGTCCTACCTTACGTATTTACAGTTAAAAAAGTTTCAGAACGATTTCCTTTAATGATAAATTTTTATAAATATTAGTTTATCTTCGTTACAGCTTATGCCGTAGAGTAGGGTTTGGTTGTACCTAGTTAAGTCTGGTCAGTTTTGATGGAGTCCAGTCGGTCATTTCAGATCAATCTGTTCCATCCCTTGTATCTCACTATGAATGGGCTTAAAGAGAGAGAAAGCGAACGAGAAAGAAAGAGGAAGAGACAGAGAGAGAGAGAGAGAGAGAGAGAGAGAGAGAGAGAGAGAGAGAGAGAGAGAGAGAGAGAGAGAGAGAGAGAGAGAGAGAGAGAGAGAGAGAGAGAGAGAGTTGGGAGCACCGCGAACCTTTGCACATTTAATCGTCCCACCGTCAATTTATCTCGAAGCCGCGCGTACTCTATATACTATTCTTTCTCTCGTGTGCGAAAAAAGAGCTACTTCTCGTGTACCGAAGGAAAAACTGGAAAATCATCCCTCTGAAATGGCTAAGGCGCTTGTATACTCGTGTACGGAGGCAGCTTTCGATTGCATCTGCTGAGCTTGCAAAAATCGACGCTATCGTTAGCACCAAAATTTAAAGGGAGAGTCCAATTTGACGCGACAAAAAAACGACTATATTTATGTATCGGACTCGATTACTATCTAAGTTTATTGTGAACTAGAATATAAGAAATATTTTAATTGTAACCATCTATTAAGTTAGTTTGTGATTCAGTCTAATTTTGGCATAGTTAAATGTTGTGCATCGATATAAATAAAAGTAAGTGGAAGAAATTTAGAATTTTAATGTAAAGAGCAGACAGAAACAATTTATACGGTTCAATGAAAATCGATAGTAATAAATTATTACTGTGAACTCCAAGCTTCCGTTCTAACACGCCTGATCCGTACTGTGACGGGAAAATTCGACGTTTTCCGCGGGTTCGAAAACATACACAATTGAGAGATTCCGTGCCGAGACGGGAAAAGTTAGTTTTCTCGATAGCGTTATTTTCTACGCGGAAAATCTGGAGGGCAAGCCTTTAAAAGAGATCCGCGCGAGGCTCGCGACAGTATTGTTCTGACTGCTCTCAGTGAGGTAAGATTACGACATTGTAATAATCGATTTGCGATTTTAATTAAAAGAAAACTAATATGAATATATTCTCTCTTTATTTTAATCCCAGACCTTGTATAATACTCGTACAATTTAAGAATATTTTCTTACTTTAATAATATAAGATGGAGCTCTACCTTTACTTAAAAAATCTTAAGCTTTTTATTAAAGGGTTAAATAATTTTTTGGTGTAGGGGAGAGTCCCCCCCCCCCCCCCCATTGTGACCTCCCTCCCAGTATGACCAGCCATGGCTATTAGACTCCTATCGCTATATGGCAGTACTTTATATGCTGGATTTGATGCACGTTATAGTTCTATTAAATATAATCGGAGGTTCTTGTTTTTAAATCATAATTCCGAACATTCTCACGAGAATTACGAAAAAGCCGTTAATTTCCATGTCAAAAGTTATTACTCGAGGGCTAAATACATGCCCAATATATAAGCTACTTAAATACTAATTATTTCATATATTATATGATTTAAATCAAAATAGATTTAAACAACATACTATTTTATAACTTTTACGTGTCTTTGAATCGCAATTTTTATGTATTTTGAGCAAAAGTACTCTTGTATAACCGTTAGATGATCATACTGAGAGACACTTTTTTAAAATTCACTCCCTAATTTATCGTTATTAATTATGATTTAACTCATATTATTAACTTTGACTAAAACTAATTTACTACGTCAAAAAGATCCATTCATACCACTGATTCCATTTTGAAATTTTTATTTTCACCTTGGTACACAAAAATTACAGCTAGAATATCTATGGGTCACACTGGGAAACTCTTCCCTAATTAACATAAAAATATATATATATTCCATAAATTTTCAAATTCCTTAAAATTTATGAATAAAAAGGTCTTCTTTCAGAGCTAGTGATTTTTCATTACAGTTCAGTTTCAAAATATCCTATACGACATGAATTTGCTTGGTTTTTAATTTTTTATTCAATATTATTTTTATTTTCATAAATAATGAAACATTTTTCAACTAAAAAGCCTGTCAAATTATCTAAAAATCCGTGTTTTTGAGCACATTCGTAGACATATTTCGCGTAAACTTATGAACACCTCAAACTTAAGCAAACATTCTACTTTCTCGGTTTAAAAATAATGATTTCATCACTACAGCAAAGTATCAATTAAACTAACTTGCCTTCGTTAGTCTAATTGAATTCAATATACTGAGTAAGGTATGCAATTTACTGAGTGCGCGTGTCTTCGCTACAAACACTGCAATGACGTACACTATAGCGAATTCGTGTTCATCATGTCTAGTAGTACTATTGGTCTTCTGCATAGAGACGCTGATGTTCTCTCGCGGGGCTCGCGATTCTCACTTCGTTGACTATCTCCATTAACTCGACAGGACCAATCACGGCACTTTGAGTCATTAACTCGAATACGGAGGTGTCCAGTATTGATAGAATCGATGGTATGTGCATTGGGGCTTGGCGGAATGAGTCAGTGATTCTACAACGTATTACTAGGACTACACTACAAAAAGAAGATTTTCTTTTTGTAGTGTATGTTTTATAAACGGACACAGAACAAGCATGTAAAACGGGTTACAATTTTAATAATATTAATTCATTAACAATAATAATAATTAATAATGTCTGAGAACCTCTTTCGTTTGATCATCCTTCTTTTAAACATATTAAAAATATGTACGTTTTCAAAAAGAAAGACGTAATTTCCTCATATATCTAAGAATTATCATAACACTATTTCAGTGGAAGAAAACATATATTAATTCCAAAAAATTTGTAAAAATTACAAATCTCATTCAATCATTATGGATGGGCTTGTGATTCTTACATGCATGAAAGTGACGTTTGTGTAAATTACATAATTACTTAATTGGTATATATAACTTTCTCATTAGTAAGTGACAGTTAATAATTTTTATTTAAAAAATTCATGAAAAATTAAGAAAATATAAAATTAAGATTATGTCATGCAGTAACTGCCATAGAGCATGGTATAAAACTTTTAGGTTACATTGTGGAGCGGTTATTTACAAATTCATACCAATTTATTTCCATTATGATTGAACTTTAAATTCCACAATAAAACTTCTGAAAGCATACATCACAGTTACCGGCAAAAATTGCTATAAGGAACTGAAGATTTTTTTTATGCTACATGCCCATTTACAGTTTCGAGTCCGATAACAAGGTTTGTTTTACACAAACCTTTCTGATTAAGGTAGAGTTATAGTTATATTTTGTAATATTTTCGTTTTTTTTTATTTTGTTGTATTCTTTGGACATTTTTACTAAAAATAGGAGAATATTTGTAAGTAAATAAAAGTACAATATGATTTCAATGTTGATTGTAAAGTATAAATAAGAATTATTTTTGGGAAATAGCTTTTTTCTAACAAAAGTGTGCTTGTCTCAAAACTACAAATGTGTGTAATTTTATTAAAAAATTAATGCATTATCTGTAGTAATGATTAAAATATTCAGTAAAAATATCTCAAAAAATTCTCAAATTTGGTTTTTGATGCCAAATATGTGTACAAAGTTTGGAGAAAAAAGATTGAATATTAAAAAAGTTTTCGATTTCTATAACCCCACCTTAATACTATATAACAGTGTTTGTGTCAAATTCCTCATAGGGTAAGTGAGTCAGTTCCTGTGCCCTGCGTCAGTGACTGTGCCCACGGTAATTTTCTTTAAAATACAATAAAATCATAAAGTAACTCAATATAAGTAATCTATACGGGAGGCTACTATTTCGTTGACTTACATTTTGATTCTATTAGTTTTGGAAGAAAAATATCGTGGGATACAGTAACTAACGCAGGGAACAGTTACCCTACCTATCATATGGATTACACAAAATATTCTGTTCTTTACATATGTATAATACGTATGTAAATCAGTTATTCCTCCTATGCTACTCGTGTACAATCGAAATTCCCGCCTAGATTTCCTCCTTCGCGATAATTAATGAATCCTCTTCCCTACCTCGCGCTGCGTGCAGGCAGCGCTGACACTTTCATTATCACCCGCGGCACGAGAAAGCCGCCGCGAGAATACGCAGACCTTCCGCGAAGGCATCGCGGTAAGCTGAAAGCTCGCGACAACAATAAAAACAAATGAACGAATAAAACAGCGGCAATCCACCGTGATTTATCAAACGCTATTACAAAATTTGCGTACACACCCGGATTGCCTGCAGTCGCCGGGGGTAGTCGCGCTATGATATCCCTTACGCGCGCGAGCATATTTTTACGATGCCCCATAAATCAGGCCAGCTAGTCTTCGTTCCAGTTGAATTATACGCTCTCTCTCCCCCCTTCTCGTCGTAACGACGCGCGCACGGGGGAAAGACGAAATGAATTTTTTCCCGCGGCTCGCACTCTCGTCGTCGTCGTCGCGTGCAGGTATATACGCAGCCAGCGTGATCCTCGTAAACGAGAAAACGTCACTGCAGCGCCCCGACGATGATTCGTTCGGTCCGTTACTTTTTTCGAAGCACTGCCGCCGCACGCGAGAGTGCAAAACGTAATTGTTGAATCAGGGTATAGGCGGACGCGCGCGAGAGGACCTGAGGGTACGTTCACAGCGTTGAGAGGGTCGATTCTTGACATTGAATGCGAGTCTTTAATTGTAAATACGTAATACGTAGTGTTATGATGTCGTGTGGCACTTGCGATAGTGTCGATAAGCTCTTCAAAATTAGTACTTGTCTATGAATTTTTCGTCGTCAGTTTTCATTGTTCATAACTTTGTAACAAAGTAATATTTTTATATGAAACAAAGCTTAAATTAATGCTTTTTTAGTCAACTTTTAAATCTTATTACATCATTTCTGTAGCGAGAAAACTTGCAGAGTTATGATGAAGTATAGCTGCCATTTTTTGACTAAGCATCATATTTAGGTATCAGAAACCACTTTTCAAAGCCTCATTTTCCACTTTCCAAAGGCCAATTTTTTTGGCAACGAATTTTACAACTCGTTCTTCCGAATTAATCGCTGATGAAGATCGAACTTAAGTCCGACAATAATTATCCAGTCCTCAAAATATTAAAAACCCTCCTATAAAGGACGATTCCTTTAAGAAAGTTTTTATAGCAATGAGGTCGGCATAGTGACTAACATAGTCCGGTCGCGGTTCAGATTAGTTTGAACCTAATCTAAAAGAAATGAGTATATGTGGATAGATAAATAGATGTGTGTGGATGGATTAGAATGTGTCGGTTCAATTAAATTTCGGGTACACCTGTGCTTTATTTATAGATACAATAGATACCAGTACCGAAATGATTCTCAAAGTTTCATTAGAATCCAGGACCGGTGACCCTAGTATTTTTCGTGAGTATCCATAACAATAACAAACATTTTTTAACAATCTTTAATACAAATACTTACGTAAATAAGTTTATTATGCGTTACATGTATAGGGCTAAGCCTAAGGTATATAAATAATAAATAAAAATAAATACACGTGAGTTTGAGTTAACGTAAAAAGTAATCATAATTATTTTATATGATGTACAATGTTTTCACTTACATCTTACTATTGTATTACAGCTCCTCAACTTCTTAAAATCAGTTTTCTAATTATATGGGGGGCCATTAATTTTCATATGAGCTATTTTGTATACAACAATTAAATTGAAAAAAAATTGAGTTGTCATAGCCTGTCCATCAAGTGGAATATCTAAGTTTTTAATTAGTTAATTCTCGGTGCCTAAGGCAGGCCCCTCACATACCCTTACTGACGAGTCCAGTAGGTAAACCTGAAACGGGTAGGTTTCAATTACCAGAAAATGTATTGTTCTCCGGTATCTCCATAAAGAATTTTAGAATGCAAAACAAACATAGTCGAAATTCAAACGTAATATTATACCGATAGTCCACGGTTCAGAACAGTAAAAATCATGATTTCTATAATTCCGAAAGCCATATTTCAGAATAGTCAAAAATCTGAAACTTAGAACTACGTAACGTTGTACAAAAAATAGACCAAAACTATAATAACATATTATTAATGTGGCATTTGTAATTATAAACTGTTTAAATTTTGGTTATCTTCTTAATTAAAACTTTCTATATTATGAACTTCGGAAGAAAAAAAAATAAATTCTATAATTGAAATTCTGAATGGAGATACCGGAGGATAATGCATATTCTGATAATCGTAATCGACCCCCTGAACCAAAATACATAGATTATTATTTATTTAAGGTCATTTATTTATTCTTCATCCCTATCCTTTACAATTTCACGAGTCTACTTTGCTCTAGTAACGTCTGACACAAAGTCTGGCAGAATCTTAGACCCAACGAGACCCGTTCCGCACATCTCCACTGTGAACTCACCCTTAGCTAGCAACCGAGAGCTTTCTCAGAGAGGGGAAGCAGCGTAAAAATAAATTTTAATTTCACGCGAGAATCACACGCCCGCCGACGCTGCGCTCTCTCTATCTCTCTCACTCTCTCGAGGAAAAAGAAACAAGCGCAGACGCACACACGCAAACAAACGAACGAGCACGATCTTTCATGTTCCTTCGAATAAAAGAGAAAGAGAAGCGGGAGGAGGAGCGAGCGCTTGCGGAGGCGGCAGGAACAAAAAAAACCGAAGAGGGAAACGTCAGTAATAAAGATTCTCGCCGGCCAATTTCTCGCGTATAATGGCCTCTTCGCGCATTCCGAGGCGCCCCTTTATGACGCTTGCGCGCGGTTCGAGAGAGAAAGAGAGAAGTGGCGGCGGTGAGCCTTCGAGGGGGAAGGGGTGTGGCCTGGATTATTAATCGCTCGTGTATCTCGAATGTTTTATTTAAGAGAAGGATGAAAATAAGGGCGGGGGGAAGCACGCGAGCACCTCGAGTTGTGCGCTCTGCGCGCCACAGGAAAAGAGCGAGCGATTAAAGTGGCATTGCAATCTCCGTGCTTTTCCGCGCGCACTACTGTGCGTCGTATTTAAAGAAGAAGTAAGGGGGAGGGAGAGAGAGAATACACTCGACGTGGACAGGCTTATCACGCGATAACGACGTAGATACGAGTAATTGATAGATAGGGGAGGTGGGAAAGAAGACTCGGAATGGCTTTTTTCGAGGGAGGGGGGGGAGCTTATTAAATTCGTGGAGCTGGCTTCCGCTGCTTTGGGGATCTCAGATGAGAATAATATATTCATGGGCTTGATGGAGGCATGATTTCACTCTAATTACGATGTTTTCGTTTTTTCTAGAAGCTAAAGGGTAGATGGGCGAGGTCGAATTTATTCTATGATTGGATATTAATTTTAGATTAGGGCGCTTTTACTTCTATTGATTAAACATTTGTTTAGAAATCTTTCCATTTAGAAAAATATGACTAAATCTAAAGCAATTCATTCTTATGTTTATGAATTTCGATGTTGTGACATATTATAGTGATATTTCAAGAAGACTATTGAATAAAAATTACATCATCAAACAGCACGTTAAAAATTGAAACTCTTTGCAGTTAATTTGATTTTATTTTCCTGAGAAATTTTCGTAGGGTATCTATGGGTTAGGCCCTTATCATTTAAAGTAATTAAAATTCTTATTCAATAGTCTTAAATTCATATCATTATAATAGTTTCTAACATTGAAAATCTTGAGCGTTAGAATGAAATGCTGTGGCTTTTTTTATGTTTATGTATAATTTTGAAAAAATATAGTTATTAGCAATATCACAAGTTTTATTTATTTCAATATTTAAGAATTGTGCTAACAAAATCAATTGATTATATTTTTCTATTTCTGAAAAAATTAAGAAAAACTGAAATTGTTTTCCATAAGCTTAAGAGGACCTAACTACCTTACAATTTTAATTAAATTGGTTATCTCTTTTTTCATCGTTTACATGATTTTGAGAGTGCTAAGCATCGGATTGAACTTTTCCAATGGTTATTTTGTTTAAAATACAATTCATTCTGACATAAGCGAAAGCATTTGTATTAAAATTTCACAAACATAAGTTATATAGTCTCTCAAAGTCACATAGTTTTGATTTAAGTTTTAATCATAAATTTTGTATTTGAAAGGCTATAACTTATGTCTGTGAATTTTTAATACAAATTCCTTCTCTAATGTCAGAATTAATTTTATTTTGAACAAAATAACCGTTGGAAAGTTCAATCCGATGCATAGAGCTCTCAAAATCACGCGAACGATGAAAGAAGAGCAGTTTCTCATCGGTAGCTATTTGTGACCTAACGCCAAAAAAAATATTTTTGTATATATTTCGATAAAATATTTAAATTTAGCGAAAAAGTAAATGTAATGTATGATGAATAATTCATTCTCACCTAAAAATATATAATCAATTTAAGTAAAATTTAAAGGTGGTTAGATTTAAGATGCTTTATAGTGGCTAGATTTTGAGTTTCTATTAAAAATAATACTATAAATGTGAATAGTACCACAATGTGAAAATATTATTTCGTATTATAATATGTGAAAAGTGACAAAATAAATTTTCGTTAAAAGTGGAATTAGGTTTTGTTTGCACACTTCTTATTTAAATAACCATATCGAGATAAATTTGACTATTTTTGTTTGTACATTGAGAACATACTCTATTTTCTATAAAATTACTATATCTACAGATAAATTTATCCAATTCATAGTAAAAAAAATAAATATTTACTACTCTTGTTACTAGATATATGATAATTTTTATAGTAATTTCAGCATGCCTCCAACTTGTAAACATTAATACTCATTAATTCTATACAAATTCTCTGCGTACACTAACAAGAAGCTTATAATAATATTAGAATAAAAGAAATCCCACCACCAACATGCAAACATCTTCGCAACTCTCTTTAAAAAAAAATTAAAAATCAAACGACGATATCCGTTCATCCCTTTCGTACGCCACTGCTTCATTTTCTCGTCTCTCTCTCTCTCTCTCTCTCTCTCTCTCTCTCTCTCTCTCTCTATCTCTCTCTCTCTCTCCCCGTTTCTCGTATCTCTGCAGCTTTCTTATAATCCGGCCCGCAGAGGCTTGCGCGTGCGCCAACGAACCAATTCATTAGCCCCCGTGCGCGCGCCCTGGCGCAAATCAGCTTTGCGAAGCGACATGAATTAAGCCTCTTCCCCCGTCCCCCCCCCCCCCGCCCTTTGCAGCGCGCGTCCAACGGTCGCCCCGTCAATCTCACTTAGAGAAGCGTTTCGCGCGGAGTGCATTAGCCGTCGCGGATTCCCGGTGCAAAAGGCTCGCCTTCGTAAGGTGTATCGAAACTTTCGATCGATACGAGCCTTCACCGATGTTAGGTTAGACAGAAAGTGGCTAATATCGAAAACAATCGAATACTTCAATAGAGCCCCGGGGATTTGGATCGACCAAGCGATATTGTTAAGCTGCAGCTAAGTGCTATTTGTTCTTTGGTCAGATACGTTTTGAGGAGATAAGCCCGGTGTTAAGGTGGCTCCTGAATAATATATAGCACCCACTATGGTCAATCAATGTAGCATTTTGTTTAGTACTTTACTGAAATATTTTAATATGTAAGAAGATATAATATGAAAGAAGGGCTTATCGAACGGCGAAACAAAATTTGTTATATTGTAAGAGTGGATCGACGCCTGAGCGGAAGAATCTCAGATTGCGCGTGAAGAACCTCCTATCTCGGTCGGCGCGTGAAGAAGCTCCTATCTCGGCTCGCATGAAGGAGCTCCTCATATATTATCCATATAATATTATTGTATAATAATATTATAATAAGCTTATAATGGATATAAGCTTCTTCGCGCGGGCAGAGATAGGATCTGCTTGGCCTCTGCGAGTTAGGAGCTACTTCGCGCGAGCCGAGATACGATGTTTTTCTCTGCGGCAAGTTAAGAGGTTCTTCCTTTCAGGCGTCGAGATGCTGTTAACTAATGTAAAAGACGAATTTTTGTACTTTAAACGCTCGGCGATTTTGTATTCTTTATCCGATTTTAATTTAGAATCTTTCATTTTGTTTGTGAGATAATTTCAAGGGAACTTGCCCGGGGAAAAATTTAAAAATAATCAAAATCCAAAAAGTTACACCCAATTGTTCATAAGTGCATTCATGTACACACAAATATATATACATATAAGCAATTGGGTGTGAATCTTTGAGTTTTTATTAATTTTCATTTTTTCCAAGGATATGTCCCCCTGAAATTATCCAAGGAACAAAATGAGACCATCTAAATTAAAATCAGATGAAGAATAAAAGATTCGCTGTGTGCCTCTATCTCAATCTATCACATGACATTTTACGGGAAAATACCAATGTTTACATTAACTTTATTATTTTTTAAATGTAATATTTAACTATCATTATACTCATATGATCTTCCTAAAAGGTATTATTTTACATTAATGATGGTTTGTAAACGTTCAAATATGTTTTCTTAATAAATACATATATATATTCTCAACACGTTTTAAAACTTATTATTTAGATAACCTTTTCAATGATATACATGACAGTTCAGTTGTTTATTGATATTAAACAATATTAACACAAAAAATGTGAAAGCGCGCGTAAAAATATCACGTGGGCTAGTTGACGCAAAAATTTGACAATTCACGAAACTGCACCTTTACGAATCGTGATTTTATAGATAAAATCTACAGATATTTCTGAATGACTTTCTAAAGAGTTTTCAAGTAGAAGCTTTGACGATTTTCTTTTTTCCTTTAATTAACATTTCTCTGAGAATATATTGATGCAGGAAAATCGGCAGGTGAAAACCTTTTAGAACAGTTTGCAGAAATATCTGCTGAAGAATCTGCAAGTTCAAAAGCTCTGTAGAAAGCTCTGTTGATAAAACTGCCGAAAATCTTGCGGATTTTTTCCATACGGGGAAAATCAATGAGTATCATTCAAGTTTAAATAAATGTCTTCCTATCTTGAACATATTTTGAGAAATCGTAGAACTGATTATCTGCTTTTCAGCACATGCATGAGGTCTGTTTTTCTCGCCAACATGTGTATTAAAAAGTTTCGATTTAAGCATTATTTAAAAATATAAAATATTGAATATCATTTTACAAATCTTTCATATGTCCTGTCTTACAATATAAAGTTAATGAATTGAAGGACTAAAATAAAAAATTCTTATAAATGAAGTATAATTAATTCGATGCAGAATATATAAGTGACTAAAAGGAAGTATAAGTCATTTTAATTAGATCGTTAAAGGGAAATGCAAGTAATTAATTTTGCATGCTTCGAAAATTACATTCTTTAGAATTGCAAATTTATTGTTAATCAATGTCTTATTTGTAGAAAGTTATATGAATTAATTGTATTTCCTTGCACGTTTAATTATCTTCAGATATACTCAAGATGAACCAGTATTCGGGCAAATGAAGGAGCCATTCCGCGACAAATTTTTTCGCGTTAGATTCTATGTCCCTCTTGGTCAAAAGCACAGTGTATACGGTTGGTTATATATATATATATATATATATATATATATATATATATATATATATATATATATATATATATATATATATATATATATATATATATATACATATATATAACTTACGAAACACTGATTATCTTTAAATTAATATTTTTATTACCGATCAGGCTTCGAAGTCTTCCAGGCAATGAAATATGCAATGAATCCAGTTGAATTTTTTGTGGTTGTACTTTAGTGCAATACCAACAAATTTGTGGTGCATTTTTAGAAATGAATGTATTTTAGAAATAATATGTACATTTATACATTAAAAATAATGAAAAAACATTGAAATATGGACTTTTTTAAATGTCGTGCGTTCTAATACGTGTATCTTTTGTTATCATTCTTCTAAAGCAATTGCACACCACAAATCTCGTCATTCCGTATATTATAATTGAAATATACAATGGAAAGTGTCACCATCGAATCTATCATCCCCTGGACTTGTTTGAAAATCTTCATTTTTTGACCATTTTGAAGGAATTTTGAGGTATATCTAGCGTTTAAGGGAACTTCAGAGGTCTTTCTGAGTTCTTTTTCTTAGTTTTTGTATATAATTTATGCTGCTAAATTTTCGAAAGATTTAGTGTTAACGAACATGCAATGAAATATGCAATGAATCCAGTTGAATTTTTTGTGGTTGTACTTTAGTGCAATACCAACAAATTTGTGGTGCATTTTTAGAAATGAATGTATTTTAGAAATAATATGTACATTTATACATTAAAAATAATGAAAAAACATTGAAATATGGACTTTTTTAAATGTCGTGCGTTCTAATACGTGTATCTTTTGTTATCATTCTTCTAAAGCAATTGCACACCACAAATCTCGTCATTCCGTATATTATAATTGAAATATACAATGGAAAGTGTCACCATCGAATCTATCATCCCCTGGACTTGTTTGAAAATCTTCATTTTTTGACCATTTTGAAGGAATTTTGAGGTATATCTCAGCGTTTAAGGGAACTTTAGAGGTCTTTCTGAGTTCTTTTTCTTAGTTTTTGTATATAATTTATGCTGCTAAATTTTCGAAAGATTTAGTGTTAACGAACATGCAATGAAATATGCAATGAATCCAGTTGAATTTTTTGTGGTTGTACTTTAGTGCAATACCAACAAATTTGTGGTGCATTTTTAGAAATGAATGTATTTTAGAAATAATATGTACATTTATACATTAAAAATAATGAAAAAACATTGAAATATGGACTTTTTTAAATGTCGTGCGTTCTAATACGTGTATCTTTTGTTATCATTCTTCTAAAGCAATTGCACACCACAAATCTCGTCATTCCGTATATTATAATTGAAATATACAATGGAAAGTGTCACCATCGAATCTATCATCCCCTGGACTTGTTTGAAAATCTTCATTTTTTGACCATTTTGAAGGAATTTTGAGGTATATCTCAGCGTTTAAGGGAACTTTAGAGGTCTTTCTGAGTTCTTTTTCTTAGTTTTTGTATATAATTTATGCTGCTAAATTTTCGAAAGATTTAGTGTTAACGAACATGCAATGAAATATGCAATGAATCCAGTTGAATTTTTTGTGGTTGTACTTTAGTGCAATACCAACAAATTTGTGGTGCATTTTTAGAAATGAATGTATTTTAGAAATAATATGTACATTTATACATTAAAAATAATGAAAAAACATTGAAATATGGACTTTTTTAAATGTCGTGCGTTCTAATACGTGTATCTTTTGTTATCATTCTTCTAAAGCAATTGCACACCACAAATCTCGTCATTCCGTATATTATAATTGAAATATACAATGGAAAGTGTCCCATCGAATCTATCATCCCCTGGACTTGTTTGAAAATCTTCATTTTTTGACCTTTTTGAAGGAATTTTGAGGTATATCTCAGCGTTTAAGGGAACTTTAGAGGTCTTTCTGAGTTCTTTTTCTTAGTTTTTGTATATAATTTATGCTGCTAAATTTTCGAAAGATTTAGTGTTAATGAACAGAAAATAGAATCTCGACTGAGTAAGGTGATAACAAGAATTATATACAAAAATGAAAAATATAATGAAAGTTAATCTCCTTGATTCCCTATTAAGTACCCAGAGTTATCGATTGTTTCAGATTTAGCATGAATTTTCAACATATAACAGGTCATATCTTGAAAACCAGGATATATTCTGAAAAATGAGTGTCAATGCATGTTCTCTGCAATGCGCATGGGGTCATTGAATGTCCTCTGCATTGTACTAATGGTAAATATTTGTATTATAATAAACGAAGTAAAAAGATTCACGAGAACTATAGGTTGATTATGTGATTCAGAATTGATCAATATACTTAGTTTAAAAATAAACATGCACCTGACTAAATTCAGATGTTTCTACTTAAACTGAACACTTTTTTCAAATAAAATTTGAAATTAGTAGAATTATATTATTTATTCGGTTCATTTACACTCAATAAAAAATATCAAGAGGTTAATATACGTATAAAGTACAATATAAATAATAGTACAAACAATATTGGTATTATAACATTCACTGAACGATAATTTAATAAAATTATTTGTCTGAAATCCATGGGTCCTACAGAGAAAGAAAGTTAATTTTCGTATCTTTAATTAGTATCTATTGTTATTCATTTACCTGTTTTGTAGGTTCTACTTGAAGCTGAAAAATTATTAGAAAAGTATTTAAATCCTCGCTTTTAATGTCAAAAAGGTGATGATCCTATATCAATAGTATTGTATTAAAAATTAAATAAAAGTTATAATTTAAACTATCTTATTATAATTGCAACGCGTAGAATAGAACTATTCTAAACAAAACGCGTACGATAGATCTTTTCTCTTAATTTTTTTTTCTTTCCAATTATTTCATTTATATCTTTAAAAAAATATTTAATAATGGAACTGGTGCTCGCATGACAACATTCACATCTTCTTACAGCCAACAGTTAAGAATTCCTACTTCGAGTTTAAGAGTTAATATTTGTATTTTAATCATTTCATGCATTTAAAAGTTTTCTAAGGTTATTTATTAGCATTTTAAGTAAAAATAAAACGCTAATGTCTGAGAAAAAATAGTATTAACGGTAATAAATGGTAAAAAATAGTATTAACGATAATAAACGGTAAACAATAGTATTAACGGTAATAATAATTGCATTATTATAAATAAATATTCGCATAAAACATATTTTGCTTCATGTAATAAGGTTCTTTATAGTGACTATTGTCCGTTTATCAAAATACTGTAATGACACATTAATGAAACTGCAACAATAATTATTGTTAATGTTTGGTATTTCGGTGTCGTCATTTTTGAAGCCGCAGGTGCAGGCGTAGGTTAAGATCATAGGTTACGTAAGTAGTACATACTTTAAATTAATTATTTACATACTTCTACCTTTAAAATACACATCAACCGTATTGTATGAACGCACAGAAACAAGATGTTATTGAAAAAAGTTTATAATTTAAACCAGAAATAAGTGAAAATAAGGTGGTTATATATTGGGACAGCAGTGTCTAGGTATCGGGTACTAGTACATTTGACTCTAAAATACATTTATATGAATTTCTCGGATTACAAGACGTAAATCGATAATTTAAAGGTTTTGATTCGATAGATAATTAAATTCTCTTTGAGATGGGTGTATGACTTTTTATTGGCAATGTTAATTTTAGTGTTAGAATTTAATAAATAAGCTAGGCTGCTACAAAGCATCCAGGTACTGGTGCATTTACCTTGATTCTTTCTATATTAATATAAATTTTCAGTGAATCTAGTTCTAGTTCTTTCAGTAAGTCTCACTTTTCAAGTGGATAGAGTATCCATAGTCAAATCGGAAATTAAATTCTATGTGCAACACGGAAATAAAGCCGACTATTCCCTTGTTGCATAAAGTACTATTATTTAATTTGACAAATCCTTGGTGTACGCTACACAGATTGCCAAAAATAATTTCCACAATCGACGAATCGACAACACATTGTTCAAAATGTAAAAGTCACTTACAATCAGGCGTGCATGTAGGCGCACGTCCACGTCCATTGCGGGAATGGGGGAGGGGGGGGAGGGGCTAAAATATCGAATAACTCGCGGAGCCGCGGCCCGAAACACGTCGATGCTCTTTTACGTTCCGTCTCCGAGAATTTGAGGCTCGTTGCGCGCGAACGGACCGACGGCAGCCGCGGCTGACCGGCGCGCGTTTATCGCAAAATCACACGCTCGAGCGGCGCTCCATCGCGACGCGCTAATTTAATGGCATTCAAACTCGCGAGATATTAATGCGTCGGCGCGCGACGCGACTTTTGCGCTACGCGTGGTTAATGAAGCGCTGCTCTGCACGAATTTAACGCTGTTTATTCGTAATTCGTTGGGAGTGATAACTGAAGTTTCACGTTAATAGGTTAATGTATACTCTTGTGTGAGAGTGAATATTTTACTATAGATGATTCATTAAAGAATATGCGGCAAAAAGAGGTTAGTTTGCTGTCTGGGTGAGTAGAACCATTAGTTGAGTCAAACTTGTCTCCACTTAGAATGAAATTTCACTTATATATCTATGGGCAATAAAAATTGCAATGTTACTTATTACAATTTAATTAAATTAAGAGCAGATGGATTATAATCGATATTAAATTCTACAGCTGATAATTATATTTGCTAACCAAACATCTAATTTGATTCATAATTTTTGTGGGAACTGTTTGACATTGATGTGGAATCGAACTCATCTAAAGGATAAGCGTGTACCGTTACAAGTAATCGAGTACAATAGATTTAAATCTTATTAGATCTTATATGTTGGAAGAACACCGACTTTGAGGACTGGCTATAGGATATTGAATTTTCACCCCACGCATGCACGGACTATAGCCATGAATACTTGATACTGTAATATTAATATTGTAATTCTTGTCAATTCTCAAGGTTGTTTCAAGTTATTTTTAACTTATTCGACGTTGCAACGCTGCTATTTTACTACGACGATGCTGTTAGAGTGCTCTAGTGTGATAATCAATTTCGATCACACAGAGAACGAACAATGCGTCCTCCTCAGATCATCTTGCGTTAACCAACCACAATACCTCCAAATATCGCACACACACATACGCACACGCACACGCACGCACACACATACACATAAGTGCGCATAGAAATGCAACGCGCGCTGTATGGTGGACTCGATGATTCATAAAGCACCCAGCACTATACACTGATAGAGAGAATTAGGTTATGCAAACTATTTTGATGTAGTTGAGTATAGTTCATTGACGCAATTAAATATTTGGTTGTGTCGACTAAATTATTTAATTACCGTGATTCTATATAACGTTAATTCGAATAAAATATTTAGTTCATGATATTTAGTTGAATTAACGAAACATTTGGTTGGGGTAAATAAATAGTGTAACTTAGCAACAATTTTTAGTTACTGCAACCAAAATTAGACTTCTTTGTTTTCTTCCTTGTTGATGTGCACGTACTAATTGAAAACGATGTCCTAGTGGTTATGATGTCCGAAGACGAGGTCTAGATAGTGCACACTCCGAAGATTTTTGTGTGTTGGTGCTTTTACTGATCAAAACCTAAATAATCGCCTAGTAGCCAGTTGGAATAAAGACGCGCAATCTGCGCACTGCAGTGTCGCCGGGTTGGGAATGTGCGGGGTACCAAAAGAAAAGATGGAAGAGATTAATTTCGTTGTCGTCTCTTGACAATTTGAAGTTGAGGATACAGAAAATATAAATATAAAGTTTGAATATGGGTGATTTTCAAATAACTGTTATTTATTGATGTGCTCAAAATTTTGTATCTGTAGATGCTTATTTACTGCGAGCATTACATGACGCGCCATGTAGCTTGGCATGGGGCTGACGTTAATGTTGGACAATTCAGAATATGGGGAATTTGTGAAAAACTGAGATAACAACGGAAATAAAGATTTTTTTCTGTAATTGTTTGTCTACAGTATGAATATGCATAGGTGCCACATGGATTTGAGGTATAAAAAGATACGAGAAAATCGATTTAAATTACTTTATTTTCTACGTCTTCTGAGGTTAGGTCATTGGTATCGACAATATTATTATTATTATTATAAAGGCCAAGTAGCTATGGTAAGCAGCAACGGTGCGTGTAGGGCAACAGCTATCACATAGTCTTTATGTCGGCTGTAAACATGCTTGCATCATCACCATAGCTATCATAACTACTTTTTGGGACTAGCTATCCGTAGCTGTGTAGTCCATAACCTTGTTCACACAGTCACTCCATCTTTACTCTAAATCTATTTTCTTCCCGTTTTGTTAACGCCCATGTTTCGCATCCGTATAGAAGACTGGAATTATGATTTTACTATGTATTTCTAATTTACTCTTTCTTAATAGTAATTTTAGTAAGTTATTTACCAAATATAGGCATGTATTTCCCGAATGCAGCCTCTTCTTGATTTTTTTATGAGTTTCATTTTCGTGGTATATTATCATGCCAAAGTATTTAACTCGTCTACTTTTTGAAAGTTTTGCCAGAGACTTTCAAGTCGGTATCAGCAATCTCGGGGTCTGCTCTGATAATTACCATGTACTGGGTTTACGGCTCACTTATTTCTAGGTCTATTTCTTTAGCTGTTTTTATTAGTATTTCTACGTTCTTTATTATAGTTTCTCTGTTTTTTTCCTATAATGTATATGTCTTCTGTGTATGTTAGAAATTGTGTTAGAGAACTATTTATTATAATTCCCTCTTTACTTTCTTATACCCCCCTGGCCACGTATTCTAAAACTAAGTTAAATAGGAGGGTTGATAGAGCATCTCCCTGCTTTAGCCCGTTGTGAATGTCAAATGGCTGCGGTAGGCTCTTATCTGACCTTACTTTGCCCCGACTATTATCTAGGCACATTCTGATTAAATTGATCAATTTTTTTGGTACCCCTAGCAGTACTAAGACGTGAAACATTTTACATCTTATTATTGCGTCATAAGCTTTCTTGAACTCAATGAATAATTGGTCTACCGTTTCCTCGTATTCCCATTTCTTTTCGAGGAGCTGCCTAACCGTGAACATCTGGTCGGTTGCTCGAGAGGTGTGAGTCTATGTAGCAGTACATTAGAGAGAATTTTGTAGCCTCTATAGTTATTACAGGTTGTTTTATCTCTTTCTTGTGTATTGGGACTATGATTAGGTCTCTTCATTCTTTGGGCATTGTTTCTTTCCTCCATATGGTGCAAATAAAATTATGAATTATTTTCTTAAGTGGTTCCCCTCCCTGCTTAAATAGTTCGGCCTGTAAATCATCTATTCCAGGGACTCTATTGTTTTTTAACTTGCTGATTGCCTTGCAGACTTCCTGTAGGCTAGGTTGCTCCATTTGTGGTTCATCGGTGTGAATTTCGTTATAGTAAAAAGCGGTTTGTTGTTCGTGTACGTTAAGAAGCTCGTCGAAATAATTTCTCCACATATTTAGTAATCAATCTGTGTCTGTTATAACGTTCCCATGTTCATCTATTAGGAAGTTACTTTTACTTTGGAATCCTTTCCTTATTAAGTTTATACCTGTAAGCATTTCCCGAATATTATTTCTATTACTGTTATTTTTTGTATTGCTTTATTATTTTCCCACTCTCGTTTTTGTTCCGAAAATTTCTTGTCTTATAGAACTTTTGATATTTTCCCAGGTACTTTCTATATCACTTTCTACCTCCGAGTTGCCTAGCCTATTGTTATCCGATTCATCCAGTTTACTTGAAAATTCTTCGATACATCTAGCTTTAATTAGCGGGTCATTTAACTTTTCGAGATTAAATTCCTGTGTTTGGCATGTTGTACTCTTATTTTTGTTTACTAGTAAAGAAGCCCCAACTAATCTAGGCTGTAACAAGAAAATGATCTGAATCGTAATCGGCTCCACGGTAATTTCGAACGTCGAGAATGTCAGCGTGCCATCTGTGGTCAATTAAAATGTGATCGATTTGGTTAAGTGTGCGTCCACCGGGACCTCTTCAGGTTACTGTGTGCCTGTCTAAGTGAATGGAAGCTGTATTTTTGACTATAAGATTCTTCAACGCGGCAAAATTAATTACTGTCAATCCATTATCGTTACTTACGGCATATAAACTTTCTGTTCCTATGGTCGCGTTAAAGTCTCCTAACAATAATTTTACGCCATGAGTTGAAAATCTATCAAACACCAGCTCTAGTTTTGTGTAAAAAGAGTTTTTGATTGTATCGTCCGTGTCTTCCGTTGGACAATGGACGTTAATAAGTACGTACTTGTACCATCGGCTTTTAACGGTTAGGACCAATCAACAAATCCCTAACTGCCTTGCCTTTTTCAATCCGGTATATAAGAGTGTGTATTTATTCATATACGTTTAGTCCACGCTTCGTCGTCGCCTAACCTCCTGTAGCGCTACTATTTCTAATTTATACCTATCTGCCTCCATTGTTAGTACCTCTAATTGCCAATCTTGAACTAAGCTATGCACGTTTCATGTGCCCACCCTTAACTCAGTTATGGTTCATTTGCATGTTTCTTTCTCGATAGTCCCCTCCCGGGCATCAGAATGGAGACCATCTTTACGTCCAGTCATATATTTTCCCAGAGAAGAATTCACAACTTATGTTTGTGAATGACTCTCCGCGTGAATTAGGTGGTAAATCCGAAGTAGGTTCATCACGTCTACTACCCGCACTTCGTGACCTGTGTAACATTTATAGATGCTCCGCGTTGGATCGTGTTGGTGACCGATTTGATATACGTTTATCACTCCTACAACCTGCTCTACATCTTTTTATTCTTTTTCGTTGTTAGGTTTGGGATTATTTGGGAAGGGAATTGACCATTGGTCTGGAAGGGGGATTGACCTAGAAGGGAGTGCATTAAGAAGGGTAAAGGTGGAAGATGTGGTCCGTTATCCTCCGATTTAGTGGACGCCCGTGAAGCGAGTGCGTCGGTCTCATTTCTTGACTTGCAGAGTAATGTTTATTAAAGAGAAGCGGTAGTAAAGGGGTACTCAAGTTTTACGGCTGTGGGTTGTGGGCCTAGATGCTGGGTAACTAGCGGTCCGCAGCTCGTGGTCGGCTTTCGCTGCGTTGCTGCATATGGCTCTCGCGTGTTTATTCTCTTTCTCGCAGTGATTTTTGGCTCGTGTTGCCTCTGTTTATAAGGTTGAGCATTCGTAATAAATAATGATTGAAAAGTCATTGTTAGTTTACCGGAAAAAATAAAGTAAAATAAACGCGGGGTTGTCTGAATTTCAAATGATATAATTTTAAATTATCGGTAGGACATACAATAAGTTAAAAATGGAATATCGTAAGTCTTTCATATATAGTAATACATTTACGGGGAAACAATTTCGCCACCTTTTGTTATCATGGTCACTGGGATCGCTTCATTTATCCCCTCCTAGCAAACGCTCATGTCAAATACTGTCTGGTGATAGACTAAATTGTTAAGAATTGTTCTTCTTCCTTAATGCAATCATAAAAATATTGTATATATTTGCTTGATATCGTCAAATATAGTCAAATGTTCAAAGAAATAGAAACTTTTATGTCAGTTTTGCGGGTATTTTTTAGGTCAGTTTCACGGCATATAATATTTTGTACGAATCAATCGTATTAAGCACCATACTTGAGTTATTTTTAAGTAAAATACGTAACATAACTTCTACATTTATGTAACAAAAAATAGGGAACAGATACAATTTTTAAATAATTTTTAAATGAAACTTAAGCTTAAATTATACACAAAAGTGCAAAAAAATACATTTTGCGCCCATATTTCATAAGTAGCAATTTTTTGAAAAGTGTGTTTGCTAAATTAGAATTTAAACGCTGTATGATGTCCGTGATTAAGAACAGCAATATGGTGGCTCAAACCTACCAAATTTGTGTATATATATATATATATATATATGTGTTAAAAATGCGTTACAAACATTAAAGTTTATACAAAAATTTCGCTTTACAGATAAATGTTCTAATTTTTTCTCTCTATTTATTATGTTAAAAGTAAGAAACAGGGATTGGCGAATGGCGCGAGTAGGGGGAATCCCCTTAGTACACATATATATATATATATATATATAAAAGTAGTAGTTACTTAAGATTAAGAGACACACACATATATATATATATATATATATATATATATATATATATATATATATATATATATATATATATATATATATATATATATATATACATATATATATATATATATATATATATATGTGTGTGTCTCTTAATCTTAAGTAACTACTACTTTCTATGTATTAATTCTAAAAAGAATATTTTATGTCTTGAAAAATATTTTTTAAAGTTACAATTATTTATATTTATTGAAATCTATTATTCAGGACCTATAGCTGAAATGAGGTATTCTAATCGATTACGTTGTTTATGAGGAAATATGGGTAAATATTTAATTCAATGGAAGATTTTCGTACAAGCATTAAAAACTACCATTAAATTACTAACATGAGAAGCGAAATTATCATCCTTGGAACCAACAGAAAATGTAGACTGTGTATTAAGTATTATGATAATTAAGTTAATTAAGTGGATGGGGTGGTGGAGGGGCTGTGGAGGGATCGATGGAGGGGCTGTGGAGAGATCGATGGAGGGATCGATGGAGGAATAGTGGAAGGGCATGGATGCGGATGGCGGGGGTGCATGCGGAGGAGGGGGTGGAGGGGCAAATGCATTATAAAATAATGTAAATTTTGAGCGAAATTTCACGTTATTTAGTGGAGGGACTGTGACGAGGCAATTGCAGGGGGTGGCGGGGGTTGGAGGAGAGTGGTGAGTGTACGTCTGTAGTAAATTTCATGTAGACAATGAAGATACTTTTTGTTTTGCCCTATGATCAACTAGTGACCACTTGTGCTGTTAACCGTGGAGCGTGTCTAAAAGAACATTTATTGCAGTCTGTGGGCCACCCTTTAGAACAAAATTACCCTTACAACATTTTTTTATACATGTCTAGAGACGTAGAATAAAGTCTATTAATTGATTTTTGTAGTAATTTTATTATTTTACCCCAAAAATATAGCTAAAAATCACGTAAGTTTTTAGGCTTGATTGTATTTCGTTATTTTCTGAAATCGAAATTCAAGTTGTATAATATTATTCTAATAATTATCCAATATTTTGCGTGCTTGGCTCTAATTTTCCAGCAATATATGCACACTCTTGTTAATTTCGTATTTCTATTTTTGGTATTTTATTTATTAAAACTTATTAGGTTCTGATTTTTGACAGTATATATTATATATATTTATACTCTGGCTAATTTGAAATTCATTTTTATTGAGAAGTTTTCAATTAATAATTTTATTGAGAAAGATCTACATATTAACGTTTGGTATTTATTCTCTTCTAGAAATCCGTTTTAGGTACCATACATATATAACTCTGTTCTCTCAGCATATGCATTGCTTGGATTTATCGAGCAGATTCTATAATTTCTTTTGAAGAGTTCAATCCGAGCTCGCTTTTCTGCTGATAACAGTAGATTATCTCAATAGTTTTCAAAATCATTTTTCTAAGTCTTTATAGACTTAATCATAAAAAAGGTTTATACTTGATAAGACCAAGAATGGCAATAGGGACATATCGAATAAAAAGTTTATCCAGCTAGTAGTTCGATTACCCGGTGTTACGGATATAATCCATTAGTAATAAGAAAATGTAACTAGGTAATAAGTTCCTAAGCAAAAGATCTCTAATACTTTATGTATAGTTGAAACGCGATGACGTTCTCGAGTTTCTTATGTATGTTTTCTGCGATCGTCGGCGGCGACTTTTGGCGGCGCGAATAGCGACTCATTCTAGCTCGAAAAAGAATGACGAAGAGATCAGATGCACTCTGGCTTTTATACAGATCGGTAGTTACAAATCGCGTTATTCTAATAAGGCAAATATTGTATTTAATAAATAACAGACTTTGTCATAAATGGTGTATAAATTATTCTAATAAAATCCTTAGTTTATTCTCGTCCCGAACACCCGGATTGGAGATAAAAAGGAACCACAGGGTATGGGGCACCTCAGGGGATGACATTTTTTTCGGGAGATTACTTTTGGTAAATCCTTTTATAATAAACATCCGCAGAACACTGAGACATGGGTGTATATCGATTTGGTCATCTAGGCTTGCCTGTCTCATATAATTGCAAATAAAATCGGTATATAAATTGCATATAAAAAATATATATAATTTCATATAAATTTTGTATACAATTGCACATAAAGTTTGCATATTTATACGAGGCAGTTGGAAGCCAAGGGGTATAAGTGACAATTTCAAAATAATTGAGCTAAAAGCATTTTGCGGTAAATCAAGCTGTGAAAACTGTTATAACTAAAGCGGTAAGAGCCATTATACAAATTGAAACCAAATTATTTAATTAATCTTAATTCGTTTTATACGGTAAATCTTAATATATTCCAAACTTTAAACACGTTTTTCTCGAAATTGAAAAAAGTGCACTTATAAATATCCCTTGGCATCTAAGCGCCTCATATATAATAAATAAATCCAGCAGGATACCTCGCGAAATCAATCTGGCAATCTACCTGAAATTCCACCTAGATTCTCCAACTGCATTACCAGCTCAATTTCTTTTTATTAGCAGGTAGTCGCTTAACCACGGATCATTTCTATACCACGCAACCATACACGCGGGGCACAAAATGTCGACTCGCGCCGAGAGCCCCGCACACGATTCTCCTGTATAGAACAAAAGGAGACGACCGGTGCATCAGTTTTGCATCATTCGGAGGGCCGGGCGACGCAACGCGACTAGACGCTTTTCCGCTACTGTACCGCTGCATAAGCGCGCCGCCCTCATCCTACGCTCGGGCAAACTAATTAAGCTAATGGCGAGGCGTACAGCGAGCGAGCCTCTGGCGGAGATTTTTTTCTTTCTGCTTTTCCTTTTTTTTTCCTCCTGGCCGTTATTCCGCGGGAATTAAAAGGGTCGTGCTCGACGACGACGACGCTGGCTCTTTCGCGCTCTTTATATGTATGTCAACGTGGCTAGCTCGGTGACGAGTGTGCAGGTGTACCCTCGTGTACACAAGGAGTATTTAAAACGTCGTTAAGTAAATGAGCAACTCGAATAAACATGGAGGGGACGATTCATGCGCGCTGCAAGAAAGAGACGACGATTTTCTAATTACAAATTTTTTTTTGGCTCTGCAAACCAGCTGAGTATTCGGACTGTATATGATAGTTTTTTTTTATGCAGGATGAATTAATTCTATACGGTGTATTCAGTTTTGAATGAATAGTAGCGAAGAATTGCCCGGTCTTTGTGCTGTTCGCGGAGAAAATGGGAGTGTAATTACTCGTGATTGCGATTTAACGACCGCGGAGAATATTTTACTTGAAAAGATACGTCGCATAAGCGACATTGCAAGGATTATGTAGAGGAGTTGATGGTTTATTATTGTTGTCATAGTTAATGAACTTTCACATTTCTACTTGTTGAATTTTTTATGAATTTCCTTTAACGTGATGTAAATTCCACCTGCCACCAACAATTACGAAAATCTACTTTCTGAATTTAATTTTCAATTTTGAGTAAATATCTCTCAGAAATATTGTTCCAATCAAAAACAACAACTCTCCAGAGAGATATTTTGTCAAAATTGAAAATGAAACGTTTTCATAATTAAACGAGTTTTTGATGAACTTCGATGTTTTCAAGGATCATAAATCAGAATATGTAGATTTTACAAAAATATTTGTAAATATTTTTGCATGTGTGTATGTTTGTGTGTGCATACCTGTTACTATTTCACTATGACTCTTAAACGCATTATGTACTCATTATCAACCGAATGAATATATAAAGTGAAAACTATTATATTCTATAACTTTTATACTGTAACTGTAATATCAATGTATGTTTTTCATCATCGTAGAAAACATATTACAATTTACCAAGTTATTACTATTTGAAATAATTCTTTTTGCTTATATTTTGTTTAACCCGCGAGCGTGCGCGACTTTTCAAACGGCTTTTTCTCAGCAAAAGCATAGTTTCCTTATATTGGATTTCTATGTATTCTTCAGAAATGTTATTTAGCTTCAGATAGAGTCGAAATAATGAAAAAAAAACTATTAATAAAGTCGACAAAACATTTAACTAATGCTTGTTATTGATAAAAGAAATCACCCTAAATGCTTTAGGTATTTTAGTTCTGTGAATAATCCTTGCTAACACCACTTACCTGAATTTAATGCTACATAGGCGCCCACGCCCATGTCCGAGTAGGGTCGAAAAGTGCGCCTACTCGCGGGTTAATTTATTCTTGATCGCGACGTTTTACATTTTTACTCCATCATTCGGTAAACAAATAAACGTTATATTTTACCATAAATTGTTCCAAAATGTTAGCTTCGAAGGAAAAGTTATAATGCGACCTTAAAGATTTAAAATCATTTTCAAGATTTAACACAGTCTTGACCACTTCAGTATCCCCGAACTGAATTTTTCAAAAGGAGGGCGTAAAGGAAAATCTCATTCGTAAATAAAGCGAAGAGCAAACGTTGGCGCCGTCTAGCCGACCCCCGCGTATAATAGCTCGCGAGCGTCGTTCGCGCTATCGCGCAAAAAAAAAAAATCACGGAAAACGAGACCGTGGAGCCGGCGCAAAAAGAGAGTTGGAGTCCTCCGCGAAGCGAAGGGCCGAGTAATATACACAGGACGAGAGAGAGCGGCGCGCCCTTCTCTCGTCGTCCGCTTCCGCTGGATGCATGCCTCCTTGCTTACCTGCGGTTCTCCAACAGTCCGCCCGGATGAATAATTTATAAACATCCTCGTAGCGAAACTCGACGAGACCACGCCGAGCCGGCGGCACGGCGATTTCACTCCTCGCTTACTCCCGCTGTTTTCTCTCTCTCTCTCTTCTCGCACACACACACAGTATTTCAGGGAGGCGCTTGTGAATTTTCAAGGCGTCGCGCTCGAGCGGCGCAAAAGCGAATTAGCGGAGCATTAATAAAAGACTCCGGGAGTGCGCGCATTACAGTGCGTGAGTGTGTAGTGGTATGCGGCGCACGAGAGGCGCGGAAGGCGTACTCGAGAATTTTTCGCTTCGAGAGCAGAAGAGCCACGGAGAAAAATTCAGCTACTGCTGCTGCTCTTGGTTCGGAAAATTAATATTTGACACCTGTAGCGGAGATGGATACTGCTGCCCGGTTAAAATGTGAGTGCGCTTGCACGGATTTCCAATTAGAATATTAATCGAAGAATTAACACGTATTCTGTGCGGCGCTACTGCAGCCTTGACGCGTGTGCAGCACGAGTTTTTGGGAAAATTCAGGGGCAATTAATTTCGTGATGAGCTGAATTATGAACGGTATGATGTTTATAAGGTACCCAGTATTGCTCGTCTAGCGTATTGCACCATTGAGAGAAAAAATAGTTCTTTTATTATTGCTTTTCAAAGAGGTTTTTCTGGTATATAATTACTCGAAATGTGTGCGCTATTTTATCTTATAACCTAAAATAAAAAAATGTGTATTTGTAAAATTGTAAATTTGTAAATTTGTAAATTTGTAAATTTGTAAATTGTAAATTGTAAATTTTAAATTGTAAATTGTAAATTGTAAATTGTAAATTGTAAATTATAAATTGTAAATTGTAAATTGTAAATTGTAAATTGTAAATTGTAAATTGTAAATTGTAAATTATAAATTGTAAATTGTAAATTATAAATTGTAAATTGTAAATTGTAAATTGTAAAGTGTAAATTGTAAATTGTAAATTGTAAACTGTAAATTTTGTATCAAAATTTAGTAATGAAAATATTCTATTCAACTAAGTTGGGTATATAAATAATATGCTACAAGTTGGGTAATAAGGCCTTAAAATCATAGAATAAAGATACCATAAAAGAACCCAATAATACTCAGATAAATAAATGATATCCTAATGATAAAAAATTAATATCTCGTCAATTTTAAGACTGTTTGCGTTTTTAACTAAACCATTGAGATCTTCTAAGAGCGGTTAGACAAAATATAAATGAAGACAAAGAAGGATGGCCGCGGATGCCCATGCAGCCCCGGGTAAAACATTAACTGGAAACCTGTAAAACTGATATGAGCATGAAGAATCCATGAAATCTAAAGTATTTCAGGGGTTAGATACACCTTTAAATTTTAAGTTAATTAGTAATAAATTTTAAAGTCAAAATATCGTTCATCATATATTATGTGTTTTTTTTATAGATTTCACTTCATTCCTAAATCGAAATATAAAAAAATAAACTACCAAAATCTGTGACATGTTTGCGCGTCGCATCTATGTCTAAAATTATACTGTTTCACAGATATCAAGGAGTATTATTGGTTAAGGAATTGATAAATAGAATTTAATGAAATGTGGTATAGTGTCCAAAATGATTCAGTTAAATTTTTAGGAGACAAAGATACCTTAGAAGCGAGATATTATAAGATACAAATTTTATGAACATCTGTTGAGCTTAAAAATATTCATTGAATGCTTCTGAATGTAAAAATAAATTAATTGCAAACAAAAAAGGTGCATTTAACCTCCAAACCAGAGTCAAATCAGTGTTTGTATTAAACTTTTTGTACGTAATAAGATGGATATAATTACTTGAATTGTATATACAATCGTGATTTCTTATAAATTTATTTATACAAAAGCTTGAATGAAGTATACTTCGTAAATAGGAAAATTAAAATTACTACATTTCATTTTGACTAGCTAGGTGTATCAAATGAACCTCCTTAAATAACAGTCAAAGCTGTCTCGCAATGCTATTCATTTATTTATAACATACAATTACGATAGTTCAATATAATTCGAAACTCGAAACATTCTAATTGATATTTGAGTCTATAAGAATTTGTTACATTCCAAAGCATAAATATTTAAAGAATTATTATTAATCGAGGTTATTCAGTTGTAAAACATGTACATCATTACGCCTGTCCGTAACATATCCGCCCGTACAAATTACGTTCAATTTATAATTTTTTGGTTCAAAATGAGATTTATTTTTAAGCGGTCCAGCAAACGTCATATTTATTTTCTATTTAATTTTATTACATGGGCGATTTTCAAATAACTGTTACTTTTCATATTTCCGGTTCCTATTGTCTAAATCAAATAAAAGGTTTATAAATTATTTGTTACGTAAATATAAAAGTTATGTTATGTATTTGACTTATAAATAACTCAAGTTTTATAGTAAATACAATTACTTTGTGCGAAATATTAATATAATAAAATCGCCAACGCCGATATTTGGCGTCACTTTATTTAAAAGAATACAAATTTATATTCTATTTCCTTTTAACGTATGATTTTCAAATTATTGTTCTACTTCATTTTACATTATTACAATGACTCATTACAAATTTTGTAATACTGGAACTGAATTTTTGATATGTCACAAAATCAATACATTATACTATTGCAATCGCGAATTTTATATAATGCCCGCATTTGCCGATGCTTTTTATCTGTGACCAGTGTTGGGTTTACGACACTGGTCGATGGTTTTTTACTGTGCAATGTAGAAAACCTGTAGAAAACGTCGTAAACGTCGTAAAGTCGTAAACCTGTAGAAAACGTCGTAAACGTCGTAAAGTCGTAAACCTGTAGAAAACGTCGTAAACGTCGTAAAGTCGTAAACCTGTAGAAAACGTCGTAAACGTCGTAAACGTCGTAAACCTGTAGAAAACGTAGAAAACTATATTAGGGTTACTGTCCAAATTACTGTCACCCTTCCCGATTACAAATTATTTTCACACACACACACACACACACACGCACGCACGCACGCACGCACGCACGCACGCACGCACGCACGCACGCACGCACGCACACACACACACACACACATCCATACCGACATTAGAAAAAGAAAAAAAATTCTTCTCGTTAAGATAATTTGGAGTATATAAAGTAGAATGCGGGGGTAGATGGCAGTAAGTAAATACACATATAATTACAGTGAAATAAAAACAATGAAAAATTACAAAAGAACTTTACCTTTACACATCATAATGCACGAAATGCCGCAAATGCAATTTTCTCACAAATCGAGGAAATGTACGACTGTATCGAAATCTATTTCTCATCCTCAAAAAGCTATATGAAAGCTCTTAGAACGGTCACTATTATCCATAAAATTGTATCCCTTCCATTACGCGGGCAATATTATCTTTGGCAAAGCTTGTCCCACGCCATTAGAGCTTATAAATATTGGCCGTCCGTCCAGTGCGCCGCGTCGCGCAAGCTCCTCGGGCCAGGCTAAAGAGCCAAAATTACCCAGAATTTTCAGCCCGTAGTATACTTATCGTGATTATAATTTATCGCGCGGGGCCTCTCTCTCTCTCTTCCTCTCTCCTTTTTCGCTCGTCAAATTTTACACGTTGCTCGTTATCGTCGTCATCGCCCGGTGGGTAATTAATTACAACGTCAGAAGCAGCGGCGGCGGCGGCGGTGGCGCGCGTTAATCCATAGGGTATAGCGCGCCGCCTAGTGTTGACGTTAGCTGGTGCGACGCGACGCTGCGTGCTTTCTTTGCGCGCTTACATAAATTGGCCGCTCATACGCGCGAGGGCTGGTGATTAATTCGTTTTCGAGCAGAGATAATAATGCGTAGATTGCCGAGGACTGGGTTAGTTTAGTATTTAGAGCAAAGTTTGGCACTGCGGATTACGTTGTATGGGCAAATCTCGAGAACTTTTTACTTTTGTGTGTGGGTGTGTGTGTGTATTTTGATGCGTCGTCGAATGGGTGCGATTAAGTAAAAAGTAATTCTGGAAAACAGTTTTCGTGTTGATGAATAGGTGTTAAACACGGTAAGGGTGTATAAATCTGAAAATTTTAAAAAATGTTAATGAATGTAAATTTTTTCTAAAATAGCTTAAATATTCAATTTTATACTTATTTATATTATGTACGTAATAAAGAACTGAAAAGTCATCAAAAGAAAGAAATTATCCAACCTAACCCATTGCTACCCATTGTCTTCATTGGTGACTCCCAAAATTGACACTATCACAGTTACCGTAGGAAATTCAGTCTATTGACCTAAAAATTCTCTTTCTACATTCTTTGTATATATGTTCATGAAAGTAACCTAAAAAACCTAAATGTTTTAGAATTTGACTCAAGAAGAAAATTATTTTTCAATTTTATTTTGTAGAAATATTAATAAAAAAAATAATTTTACAACTTAAATTATTTTTCTTAAGTTTCGAGTCAGATGGTGAAAAAAGTATAAGAAATATTAATAAATAATGAGAGTGGCAGAAAGAGTCACAAAAATACTGCAGTGATGGAACCAAAGATATAATTAATTTAATACCAAATAAACTTTGAAAAACTTTTAATAACTTCCGGTTTGTTACGTATCACTTTCGGTTCGAAAAATGTGCAGTACGAGTAAGAAGAGACAAACCAATCCGACGACTTCAATCCAAATTTCTTAGCTTATTAATTTAACAGATGAAGATGTTCTTTACACTCTGCATTTCGTATTTCAGACGATACAAAGAAACTATAAAGCGATCATCAACCGTTTCCGACATCCCCCCAGCAAGTTGGACACCTTAAGTCACCCCGAATGAAACATTACCAAAGTGTCGGATCGAATTGCGCACTGCGCACTTAGAGCAGCCTGCAACTTCCTATACTTCTCCCAGGTTACACAGCGTCGAGAATGCAGATATCTCGCGAGCGAGGTTAATGATTTTAACATCTCAAAGGAGACACTGCACTCCTCTACATCGACTATACCAACTCACTCTCTCTCTCTCTCTCTCTCTTCCTCTCCGTTCTCTTGTATGGAAGGAGACGACGACTACGAAGCGACGTGGCGGCGCGCTGCAGGGAGCAAAATGCTTTTCCGCGCGAGGCAGTAAAATGCCGAGAGGCTCATTGCGGAGGCCGCGATCTGCCAGGCCCTTGATGGCTTAATCGCGGGCAAATGTATACGGAGCACTCGGCATGCTCTGGCGCGATTCAATTGGAGCGCGCTCTCGCGAGATGCGATAATATATCCTCTTGGGGGCCGTCCATAAATTACGTAAGGCTTTTTTCATAAAATTTCGACCCAACCCTTCCCCTGTGTAAGAGAAACAGCAATGATGATTTCGGATTTAAGGTGTATTGTGCATGTGACCCCTTCAACGATATACGTTGTATATTTTAAGGAATTAAAAGTGAAACAATATAAAATCATAGTTTACAATTATAATTAATTATATTTTTAAGTTTATAATTAATTGTACTTTTATATTTATAAGTAACAACAATTTTACTTTATAATTAATCATATTTTTATATTGATAATTAAAAACGTATTTACGTTATAATTAATTGCATGACATATAATAGTATTGAGATTTCGTCGATATTGAAAACAAATGAAAATGTTTACATCTTGCTTTCTACATCTGGTCTTATACAAAACTTTTCATAGTATATTGACTGCGCATGAATTATAACTGAAGTATAACAGCTGATTTCGATGAAGTTGACAATAATCGTATAAATTCAATTCAAAACAATGAAATAAAATTATAATTCTAATCGTATAAATTAAAAAAGAATTACGTAAGACAAAGTTTCACCCCCCCCCCCCCTGTAAGAATACGTACGAAAATTTGAAACCCCTAAAATGTCTTACGTAATTCATGGATGGCCCCTTGGCATCGCGTAAACGGAGAGTCTCGTGCGCAATGTTAGTTGAAAAATGATTCAGTATTAATTGTGACTGATATTGACCTAAAGGCAAGTTATGATATTTGAATAATACAGTATTAATAGGCATACATATGCATCCAAAAATACACTTAAATTAGTTATTTATTAAATACTTGTTATATGTTACTGAAAACTAAGTGTTTTGTAGTTAAATAATCGAAATCTTCTATAATTAAAAAACTACAATCTCCTGGTAGTTTAATAAAGAAATCGTGGGTTTTCATATAGTTATAGCGGGCTTAAGTGCTAATTTCACCATAAGAGTCTATGTTGAAAGTTCTAATTTGGAATATTTCTTTCTCTTCAGTTTACTCAGTAACCACACGTAACCCAAATTTCAACAGAATACTTCAAATACACACTTTTAGTGAAATTTCTTTTAATGATGGATTTCGAAAAAATGATGGAGCCACCTTAAACGTTCTAGGAAACGTATCGAATCTTCTTAATTTGAAGAATATCGCGTTTTAGTTATTCGTATAAAAGAGACATGAGGTATATAGGGTTTTGTTTCAATATAAGCAATATTTCTTTAGACATTACAAATTACCTATACTCACTTTATCGATATGTTTTATTATTATTATACAACATTTTTTCTTTGTTATTCGTATCAGATTTTTATGAAAACTAGACGAATTCGTTGAAAAATGAATCGTGATAGCCTTCGCAAGAAGCGTCGATATATTTCATGGCTAAAAAATGCTAAGTTAAAAATTTAAGGAATCATAACGGTATAATATTTATATGATTCCCAAGCTTTTCATAATCACTCGCACAGAGAGAAATATCTAGCAATTTTTAGAGTGGACAGTTTTACTGTATTCTATATAATCCGTGCATAATTGTATATAATTTCTACATTTATTGACAGGAAAAAGATGGTGTAACGGTATTTGCCTTGCCGTACCGTTCCCTGTCCGTAACTACTGCAAATTTGTGAATTCATATTCCGCGAAATTGAAGTACCATGTGAGCCTCGTCGGATAATTATCAATCTTAGGTGCCACTGGAGATTGTGACGTCAGTCTAGTCCTTCCGCCTTCAACCTCGTGTTGACGAAACTACACACAGAAAACCGAACAACGACCTGAGCCAGCGACGATTTGACAGTAGCGTACATTTTGGATTATGAGTCGAATTCCATGTAAAATGGGATTTGCGATATTAATTGTGTAATAAATCTGTCGATGATCGTGATTCCACTTTAATAATATATAAGAATAATTATAAAATACTTTTGTTCAACACGTGCATGAAATAGACCCTTTTTCGTGCATATAAAGTGGATGGGAAATTGCGCATTTCGAATATGTGTATATATATATATATATATATATATATATATATATATATATATATATATATATATATATATATATCGTTCATCGAGCGAACCATAAAATATTTATTGATAAATATTGCTTTGACAGCATATATGCTTTATCATATTAATGTTGCGCTAAATAAAACGGAGAATATACAGAAAATGGAACTCATTAGTAACAGTCGAGTAATTAGTTAAAAAATGTTATTCATGCTTACAGATGATAAGTTATTGCATTACTCATTCTGAATTTATATAAAAATAACAAGCTAATTAGAATTTGATATTATCATTCAATCGTAGAATAAAGAATAAAGCTTTTATCGATTATGGTTGAGTCAACTCTTGGTTTATTTAGAAAGAAACAAAAAATATTTTTATTTATTGCTAATGCACTAACTATTTTATTAACATAAAAATAAATATACCATTACCGATAAATACATATAATTAGTACATCTTTATTACACTTTTTTATTCACAGGTAATGAAGAAACATAATTTGGCCAACAAGTGGCGCTACCTCGATATTATTAACCGATATCGAAAAACACAATCTAATATCTTGCCAAAAACTTCACGAAAAAAGGAAAAAAGTGAGTATGATAGAATAAAAGCCGCTGCCAATTCATTGGCACTTAGCTTGTTCAAACTAAATAAATTGTTCCAATATGAATTTCTTTATTCCAAAACTTTTTTTTAAATTGCTATATTTCTTTCGTATTTATAGTCCAAAAAGGTGGGGGTTTTTATAATCGATTGTTATTAAAATATAAATTACAAAAAATTATAAGCTTGTGATCATAGATTGCATAATCGATATCAAAATATTAAAATAGAAAAATCATTATAAAACAAAAACATATCGAGGAATCTTTAATTTTTTTCTTCTGATTTCGTATGTTTATCAAAATAACAATTGAAAATTCGTTTATATCATAGATAATGACCGCGAAGTCTTTGAGATATAAGCAATAAAATTAAAAAAAATATAACCTCAAATTTGAAGAACCTCAATCTTGAAAGATAAGAGACCTTACAGTCTTGACAAAGAACTCAGCCAAGGGGTAGTGGAAATATATCGCCATTTAAACAAAAATGACGTTTTCATATATATATATATATATATATATATATATATATATATATATATATATATATATAAACAAAAGAAGAGAGATAGCTTATAGAAAAGTTTGGGTTGGGGAAGGTAGATAATTTTATTCTCTTTCAAATGCATTTACACTAAAACGATCACATTATTTCTACATACCAAAATAATATACCTGATTGATTTAAGAATAACGTAATATAGAAACATTGTTGTAAATAAAAATGATCGATGAATCTTAAAATTTCTATTTAATTCCGAATCCTCATTAAGATATGAGAAAAATGAGCCCTAGTTGGCAAAAACTGACCGCGCCGTTCTCGAGATATAAGCGATAAAAAAAAAGTTTTAAATAAAAACTGTAGATATACGTAGTATAGAGAATACAAGAGTAAGATATATGAAGAGAGTAGGTGAGAGTGGGAGACAGAGGGGAGAGAGAAAAGGAGGAAAGCCGAATTTGAGGTGCGAGGAGGCGAGTTTTCCCGAATCCAGCTCTGCTCGGGGGCCCTTGGACGACTACCTGGAGACGAGAAGCGCAGTCCATTCAATTGGAGAAAATACGAGAATTTGGGTGTACCCGCTACTTCTGCTGCGATTCCTGTCGACGGCCCGAGAGTCGAGCCATCGATAGCGGAGCAAATCGCAATTTGCGGTAATTATTCCCTCTCTTTCTCTTACTCACGTGATAAATTGTTGTATAGTTCCTGATAGACTCGAATGTCAATGCATACGTTTGTAATTGGTACATAGGATATTGACTCAGTAATGACTGTTCATTTTATAAATAATTCGATCGGAGACCACATTTTAACATAAATATAGATATATAATACGGATATATGTGACGACGATATTTAACGTTTTCGATGAGTACTGTTTTCTTGATTCCTACGAGTGAAAATATATAACAAAGGATTTAATATATGTATATAATTTGATATAATAAGTATTATTATTTATCACCCCGACCTTTTACTTATAAGTGGGAATAATATTCTTACAAAACATAACCTCAAATATCTTAAAAAATAAAAGTCCTCATGATCTGGGTAAATAAGTTATACAAGAGTTAGTTAAAAGCTACCCTTGTGGAAATTTTCAAAAATAATAATGCCGTTTTTCTTAAGGTATCGTTCAACATAGAAAATCGATTTTTTTTACACAATGCTTTTTTACTCGGCAAAAGAAAAATAAAATAACTAAAAAATTTGACTGAACATTCATCTAAATATTCCTAATCATCTCAAAGTTTTTCAAAAACTTTTCATCATATGTTTCCGAGATATTACCGTTTAAACAAAAAATGACGTTTTCATGTATAACAATACAAGGGAACGATCTTATCCAAAGTTTCAGATCGGAAAAGTTAGGCAATTTTATGATCTTTCAAATGATTTGTCGCTGCTTTAATGATATTTTTTCTAATGTATTAAAAGACCCGAAAAACTAAAACTCAAAAATCAAAAAACCGCTAAAAACAAAAACGCATCGAAAAATAAAAAGAATTATTTTTGAGCTGCCTTTACTTAAAAAAAAGAAAGAAAATGAGTCCTAAAACATTAATTTTTACCGTTAATTATTCACATTTTCTAGACATAGGGTATTTTGATTCCAAATGGACCAAAACATATTTCTAACATGTTTTTAAGAAAACTTTTTTTATACTATTACAAAGTTTCCTTTAGGAGGAAGCAAAAAGTGCAATAAATAGGTACTAATTGTGATATAATATAGAGGGTATTAAAAAAGTCCCGGGACGGCAAAATACCTTGAAAAACAACAACCGCAGAGGAAAATGTCAGTTTTTGTTCCTGACATTTTCCTCTGCGGTTTTTATTTTGCAAGTTATTTTGCCGTCCCGGGACTTTTCTAGCACCTTGTATAATAACGAATTTTAAACTAAAACAAACTTGTTTTTATGTAAATGAAATGTATACTATGATGCGACACCGCTAACTTCAACAAATGTATTACACTCATTTTGATTGTAATTACTGTAAAAGAATGTATTGTTAATTGTATATTTATTTTTATGTTAATAATACAATTCTGGAAAGAACGGCAATAAAAAGCCATTAAAACGTTAACAACAATAAAAATGTTGTTTGTTTATTTCTAAATACACCAAAAATTAACTGCACCAAAATCGAGTAGAAGCTTTATTCCTACAATCAAGCTAAATTAGTTAACGTGGTGTTTTATTTCTTACGGAATATTTGGTTTTCGACAAAGAATGTTTTCTAATAATGGCGGATAAAAAAATTGTTAAAAAAATTAAAAAGCGCTTGTAATGATTATATTATTTTTGTAACATCTGTTGCTTTATGCAATCTGCTAAATCCAATAGATAGACCTACGTATATTTTTTTTTTCCAATCATCAATACGTATGCCAGGTTTTAAGCTCTTCCTACTGATCGCATTTTATTTGTAAACTTTCAAAACTTTATATATTGCAATGAGCGCAGAATCGAAAATGGTTAAATCGTATTTCTTCAAAAGTCCTGTGAAAAGTACCTACCACTTGAACTAATTTACTCCACTATAACGCATTTTTCCTCGCATTCTTTTAGATTAAAACAGCTGAAAACCATTAAGCACAACATACGGAAAACACTTTCTCCTGAGTGCTTTTCTCCGCTAAAAATAAACGCGAACGTATACCAAAAAGGCCAAGAGGCTCAAATAAACAACCTTCCTTCAACAGTCGCTATTTCCCTGCAACTACTTTCCAGGTAGACTAAAACTACGAAATTATAAGGCACAACAACAGCCGCCGACGCAGCCGCAAATCTTCTATATTAGGAACTCTGCCGAAATTTCGCCTCTCACTCACGCCTCCTTCATTTCATTAAGAAATTTCATTCCTCACCCTTGTATACGCCAAACTGTCATCTAACCACTTCTGCACACACACACTCACACATACCTTTCCCACGCACAGCGCAATATCAGAAAAAGCTTCCCTTATTAAACGACCTCTGGTCCGACGAAAGGCCCGTCCTAAATTAAATTCCGTGAGCGTTTGCGCGCACGACAATCCATTACGCATGTAGTTACGTTCTCGACAGCCCACGAAGAAACTCCTTACCTCTCTCGTATATGAGCGTTGTGTGCGGACAAGTGACAGGGGGTACTCATAACAAAGCAGCCGCAGCAGCAGCAGCAGCAGCAGAAACAGCATGTATGTAGCTGCGCGTGAATTAACGCGCGGCTGAGCGCGCGGCATATGGAGCGTCTGTCGTCAGCTCGCGACCCTCTGACTCTTGTCGTAAAGGAGATCGGGGCAAGATGGGCATACTGGAATATTTTCATGTATTCCTACATTTATACTGTGGTTATTTTCAAATTATTAGTTAAATATTCAGTAACGCTAAAGCAAGCTAATTTAGTTTAAAAAAACTTTGTTTCTTTTTGGTACCAGTAGCTATGATTTTTACAGTAAATGAAACTAACAATTATGGAACTAAAACCATTTTTATTTTACAATACGACGACGTTTCTTTAGTGCCGATTGTCCGCGCCGAATGTCTACATTATGCGTTGCCTCACGCTTTTTGACGCTTGTCGGCCCCCTGAACTAAAATGCATTTGTGTAGATTTATTTTACGTAGTGAGTCTTTACAATTTTATTTTATATACTTATAGTGCATTTTTTCATACTACGTTTCATATGTAGTATTGGTAAAAAAAATTTCATTGTTTTGGATTAATAGTACATTATGCATCAAGGGAGTAAAGTGGGCATTGTACGCAGTGTGTGACGTTGCCGACCGAGCGAAGCGAGGTCGGCATTTCACACAGTGCATGCTTGCCTACTGTACTCCAGAGGTGCGTATACTACTTTTCACCACACCCCCGTAAAGAAATGACTGTACGCATCTCAGCAGGCCGTACAGTACCCCATGCTCTGTCTAGAAGTAAAGTGACTTGTGTACGCGCGACGCGCTGGTTTACCGCTCGAGACGCAGTCGAGAGCGGAAAAGGGCGCATCGCGCATGCGCAAGTAACTTTATTCCCTAGGCAGTCCATGCGGTACTGTACGGCCTGCTGAGAGGGCGTACAGTCAGCATTTTACGCGCAGTGTTGTGAAAAGTAGTATATTTTTTTAAACTTTTGGTTTTAGTTTATTACGCGCATTGCGAATTATGTTACAAGACGGTCTCTATGAGACATATACATTTTATATTTTATAAATATGCTATTTTTATTAACTTTATTTATAAGACTACGTACGAAGTCGAATTATTATTTACCTTTGTGTTGTTTTGTATTTTTGTAGCCATGAAGAGGGGAATATATAAAAACTCCCGAAACGTCGGCGTATTGTAAAATAAAATTGTTTTTGTTCGTGGAGATCAATTCAGTTCGAACGATAAGTACGCCTATAAATTAAAAGTTATCTAAGTAAAGTATGAAAGTAATGCTTTATTAAGCATTTTATATAAAGGGTATTGTGCATACTTTGTTTAAGAAAAAGAATTATTGATTTGGGTTAAGACAAAAGAAACTTTTCTGTATTCAAAGTTAGGGAGTCATTTGAGGCTAAATGGACACGCTGAAAAGAAGCTCAACAGGTATATAGGGAGAGTAGTACACGTTGGATCAGTGTATAAAACCGAAAATATTATTTTTTTTTTTATTGAATTTATATTTATATTTTATATTGAAAGGAAATAAATATAAAAATCAACGACTTTCAGTAACTATATTATAAATAACACTCCATGCCCGAATTTGGATAATCTAAACTTAATATTAACTCTATAATATATTTTATAATGTATTTTCTCTATAAATGTGTTTTTCTACTTTGGCTCGAAAAATTTTCCTATCTTGGGATTATGATTAAATAGTTGATATGGATTCTATGGACGGGCTACTTAAGAAACAATAATCTTAATGAATCGCTCTTTAATATCCCATGTTGAAGTAAATACTGCGTAATTTTAATATAATATTATAAATTAACGAAATCTCGACTAACAATTATTATACATACAAGGTGCACAATGAATAACACCAATAGAGCGTGAGTTGGGTTGATAGCAGTGAAGAGCCCTCGTGCACGTGCGCGTTAATGTTTTTATTCGCCGTCTGTTGTGAGATACTCAATCCGAACGTATACTGCTTATTGAAATTCTTGATATAGCAACTCGAAAATATAAGGTAAACAAGCATTGTCTTTCTGTAAATTGTATTTTACTCATAAACTAAAACTTGTTTTTGACATATTCTTACATCCTGTAATGGTTCAGAACGTGAATATATACCTATGCATTATAGCATGGATACATCGAATCAATAGTACCTACACTCAAATAATGATATAATAACCTCATCTTTCGATGTCACTGGAGATTTTAGAACAACCGCTGTACATCAAAATATTTCACAATCTAAGGAAAGTACCAGAACACGATATTCTGTTACGATTAAATTGCAGGCCCAATTGAATCTAGTGAAGATATTAAGTGGATCAAGTTTGGAACTCATCGGCAAGATGCAACTAAATGAAATAGAGAGTTTACTGGTCTCTCAAATTCAGTCACAAATAAATTTGATCCAGCTTTATGAGGTCAATGCTTCAAAACTCATTTATCAACTTCTCTCCATTAATAATAGAGATTCAGAGCCCAATAGTTCCAACACCGAAACTGTGCAAAATGAAATGATTTTACCGCAAGATTTGATACCTTTTCCCAAAGCAAAATCTACAATTACCAGATGCCCTAGAAACAAGAGTAGTAGTAAAATTTTAACTTCATCAGCCGAAAGGAAAATTATAGAAGAGCAAATGAATGCAATGCTGTTGAAACATAATAAGAAAAACCCACTGAAATAAACAGGTGATCAGACGAAGAAAATACAAGAGAAAAAAATGTGACAAAGAGAAAAGCTCAAGACGCTTTAACCCTCTGGTGCAGTATTCCGAGATATCTCGTCCAAACATTTTTTGACTGGTACAATTTTAGAGTATCTTCGACCACGCAAATTAAAGCTGACAACTTTCTCTTTATGATAAGCTTGGTTCGACTTTCGATTTTTACGCGACCTCGAAAACATAAAGAGAGATGTTATCCAATTTCCTAACATGTAAAAAAGAAATATGCATTCGGGAACGGAAAAATCGGGTAAAACGCTTACGCAGGGGGGTTAACAGAAGGAGGCATTGTAAAAAAGAAAAAGTCATTAGAATAAGAAAGAGAAAATAGATGTTGGTTATGAAGAGAAGAAACAAGTTACTAGAATTAACACGAAACAAATTTGTGATGAGTCTAATATAGTAAGCAAATAGAATCTAAGAAGAGAAATCACAGGAGAAAAGTTATTAGGGTTTAAATAAGTATTTAATAAGTATATTAATATAGTATGTACAACGTATAAATTCAAACTTTTGTTGATTAGATTAAGAAAATATTAATAACATTAAATGTTTAAAAATGTAATTTAAATCAAATGAATTGTCAGTTAGTTATAATGCCGTCATATTCAGAAAATATAAAAGCTTTCATTCAATTAGCATAAGGGAGTACAAGAGAAAATTGTAACGAAGAGAAAATATACTTTAACAGAAAAAGGCAATTATACAACAAGAACTTCAAGACTGAAATAGAGTCAAAGAAGATAAATCCTGGGAGAAAAGTTATTAGAGTTTGAATAAGTATGTATTAATAATAAGTATTTTAATATAAGCTGTTCAACGTATAAATTTAACATTTTGTTTATTAAAGTAAGAAAAAATTGATACCATTAAATGTTATAAAAATGTAATTTAATTCAAATGAGTTGTCAATTAGTTATAATGTGTTCATATTCAGAAAATATAAAAGTCTTTGTTCAATATATGTTTATTTGAAAAAATTCAGTAGAGAGAGTATTTAAAAGCAATTGATTTTTGAGGTGTATTCCGTTATGTCTCGAGAATCTTGAGAGATTTCGGAACGCTCCGAAATGTAAAACTGTAAATTGAAAACGGAACGTTCTGAAATTTAAATATAACGTCGTTAGTGATTGGCACCGCCACGTGCAGGAGAGAGAGAGAGAGAGAGAGAGAGAGAGAGAGAGAGAGAGAGAGAGAGAGAGAGAGAGAGAGAGAGAGAGAGAGAGAGAGAGAGAGAGAGAGAGAGAGAGAGAGAGAGAGAGAGAGAGAGAGAGAGAGAGAGAGAGAGAGAGAGAGAGAGATTATTTTAAACATTATTTTAAACATTATTTTAAGGTAATATAGTTGCTTTCTATAGCCTCTAGCACTCATATAATAGAAACACTGTCAAACATGCTCAAACGGGCAGTCAATATGCGGCGAACGCGTCTATGTAGACGCAGCCTCAAAATTTCGTAGAACATACGACGCGGAGCAGTCGGGGACAAGTTACCGAAAAACAATTTTAATCAGTACCTTATGTTACTCTTAAATTACAATCAAGAAAACCCATTATAAAAGTATTATTTATCGTAAATTGTGTCAGTAATTCATTGTGTATACGATACGTGTAAAAAGTTCATACTGTACCACTTCTGATTAAAGTTAATTCTTTAAATTCATCTACTCTTTTACAACATTTTTGAATTATGTAATGTAATATAGGTAATAGTAACCTATATATACTATATATATATATATATACTTTATTTGAAAGGATTTTATACAAAATAAAAATTTTTGAAGCTTGTGAATTTTACCATATCTAATGTATACTACTCTCCCTTACGTAGTATACATTATCAAAAAAATTAAAATGAGTTTTCTTAACAAATTATTTATCTTGTAATTCTTGAATAATCATTATTATCAGATTCGAGGATTTATTCAGATGATTTATGATTTTGTAATGAACTCCGTGCACCGCTCTTCACTCCTACCCTCACTTTTGCACAAACAATGAATATTTTAATGAATTTCTTATTTTTTGTTACTGTAACCTTTGTATACATAATTAGTTAGTGTAAGTTACATTTTCGACGTTCTACTTTAACCTTACTTATTTATATATGGATCTCTACGGTATTGAAAATACATTGCGTTCAAATACACTCCGTCGACGTATTGTAAAATCACACATCTCCAGTTTTCTGAGCCTCGCGCGCATGGGCGCCAAATGTTCATGTGGACCCTAAAATATAGAAGTCGTCAAGCAAAAACTCCTCGTGCTGAAACGTAAATAACCGGATTATCCTTTTGTTTTTCATGCGACGAGGATTAAGCAAGAGCACAAATGCGTTTATTAGGGATACAGTTATCATTCAATTCAAATCGAAATATTGTTTTCTCGGATTAGTTTTCGAGAAACAGCACATACGCGACGGTGCACTTACTGTTACACAAATGGAATAATGTGGCTAAAATAAAGCGCAGCACCACATATCACTTTTAATACACATCCGGCAAAACAGCCGAACTGTTCCGATGTTTCTACCAAACTCCTCAGTAGAAATGATAGACTATGGCCTCTGCAAACTGAGCAATGCGACTTCGACAAATCTAACTGAACCATTTTCTCAGATACTCTAAAAAAATGTCCGTTGGTAGATATAATATGTGTGTTAAATTTAGACGCGTTAACAGTATGTTGGGCCCTATAATCGGAAACTGTTGTTGGAAACGTAAGGATATAGAGAAATTCCGCTAACCACGATGATGTACTTTCAGTGGATGTATTTTCGGCATATATGACATTTAAAATACCCTATAAATCCTCCTGATATTAAATCTATTCAATTTGTATAACATGGTAGATCGTTAGTTTGCCTATTCCTATACAAGTAGTTATGGAAAAATTTGCAATTGCTCTGTTGTAATACCATTTTTAATTTTGCGACGGGAAATTAAGTTCTTTTCTTATTCCACTGCAAGCAGTGTTTCCCTCTTGAGTATAACGGTTTTTATGTTAACATAAGTTACAGTCCTTCCTAAATGAAATAGTCAGCCTAACAAAAAGAATTAGTTGTACGAAATCTCCACTATTAACGCAGTTGATTAAATTTTTCTAAATACTTCTCTTCCATAGCTCCGATACTATCAATAAATACCAAAGACACGATAACGATTAAAGTCGGCCGTGTACCTGTCTCGCCCCGATCTCTCCCTAAAAGCGCATTGCAGCCAAATGACATTGCAGCCCCGGTGCCCGAGGCTAAAACGCAGCGGACTTCCGGCCCGGCGTTCCTGCGGTTAATCTTTGCGCCAGGCCCTCGTACAATACGCGTCTAGCGATCGCCGCCGCGCCGCCACAGCCCTCCAGCTTATAATATCTTATATTACATCCAGTCAACCCCCGCGCGGCGTATTATGTTTATTCGCATAGCTGTACACATGCGCGCGCGCGCGCATTGTCTTTGCGTATCGCGCGTGTATGCGCGCGTCCGTGCGATATGAGGTTATGCGGAGCGCTCGCGCACTGCCCTTATTCTTGTATATGCAAATATTTAATTAAAGCCGAGCGCCGCGCGGAGGGAGACTGGAGCGGTAGTGACGCCGCCGCTGCATGCATGCATGCGGCTTGGCATATGCGTGGCGCGAGACGAAGCCAGAGAGAGAGAGAGTGAGAGAGAGGTCTTGCTTTAAGGTACATTCATAGTGACATACCAGGCATTGGTCTGGTTAAGACTAATGATGTGAAAAGATTATACAATTTATGACGGGCGTATGACAGTCACATGGCCAACACGTGACCAAAAGCAATATAATTGACATCGTTCCAAATTAATAGTATATTGTGTACCAAGGGCGTAAAGTGGGACTTGGGCGAGCCGGGCACGAATAATGCAAATACAAGAGGTTAAATAAGCCCACTCACCCGTGGTGGCCCTTGATATATTTTTTGTAACACATGTCTTGATTGCGCGTTTACCTTATGCCTATAGAGCGGAACTAAAGTGTGCCGTTTTTCGACACAGCGCAAACGCGGGCCTGTTGTTCAGCGAGTTGAACAGCTCTAAGTGGGCAACAAAAACATTTTTTGCCCGCTTATTTTGCTGGTCGGAAGACGGTCACTTTAGGAGCGCTTTATAGGTAGGAAAAATGCAGAAATCGTGCTGTGTGGCAAAAATATTATATTTTGTTCTAACCTAAAAATTGTTGGAATGCTTACACTTAATTACTTACAAATTGTGTTTTAACTTATTACCGCCTGAGCGCACATAAAAGGACACAGACACGTTCTGAGTCACCCAAATATATGGATGTGATATGAATAATCTAATGTATAAAAAATGAATGTATATTTTTTTTTACATGTGCAAAATAAATTTTATATCTAAAAAAACATATTTCATAAGACACTTTTATCATCTCCGTCATATTGCATTTTTTAATTCAACAATTAAAAAATGCAATACGACGGAGGTGATAAAAGTGTCTTATGAAACATGTTTTTTTAGATAATTATTCTATAGATTATTTTGTTCTAACCGTAAAATATTTATTAGAGGCCATTCATAAATTACGTAATGGACCAATACATAAATTTTCTGAAAATTTCAGACCCCTCCCCCCTCCCCTATAAAAGATATTTTCAGTAATATTTGTATATATTTAATATACACAGCAAGAATAACAAAACTTCCTCCCATTCTCCTCTCTAAATGCGTAATTTATAGACGGCCCTTTATATATAAAATATGTTTATTTATCTAAACTCGTCACAGACAGAATAATTTATATAAATAGTTTATCAACCACTTTAAAGGTTAAAAACTGAGATATGGTGTGAAAATAAAAGATTCAAGTATACTTAATTATTATTATCTAAATCCATGATCCGTGAGATTTACCAGTATGCCCGTTTCAAATCTCAGACCTTTTTCGAAGTTTACCTTCTTATACGGGTTGAAAACATGAGTTGAGGTGGAATTTTAACTTAAGATCCAGACTCTACTAGACCCAATGAAACTCTAATCGTCATGATATGTTTTGTTGGCGTCATAATCTTTGATACATTTATTGCTTTATAACCTATTTACAGTTAAACATTAAATTTTTTGCTGTAAAATGTATTTAAAAGGTAGTATTATTTTAGCTATTGAGGATAAGTTAGTTTGTTTTAATCCTCACTTTACCAAGTGAGAAAATTTGATAAACCCAGTGTTTTTACTTCGATCGACGTAAAAATATTTCTATAGGGTTTTTTGGGGTCACTGATTACGAATTTGTTATCTAAATTTTATCGAATCTAATATAGTGATATATTCACTTTAGGTCGAGCATATTAGGTCCACCATTTCGAATTTTGTAGTTTGGACTACGGATTTATAATCAGCGACCTCAAAAACCTCTGTAAATAAATTTTTACAGTGAATAAAGTTAAAATGTTGGATTTATGAAATATTATCGTTGTGGTTATTGATTCACCCCACTTGGTAAAGGACGTGACCAAATCGAGTACGGTAAAGCGAGGATTAATGGTTCAAAGTGAAATTTATTTTGATTGAAACCGATTAGCTTATCCTCAATAGCTCATTGAAATTGATTTTAGTCAAGTGGCCCAAGACAATATATCGGTCCAAAAGACTCCACTTAATGATAAACAAGAATTCAAAATGAGTATTTTTTTCAGTTAAAAAAGTGACTTGTTTATATAATATAAAACAACTTAAAGCTTTATTTATTGTTTCGTTTTTAACTTACACCATATACAGTGGTCTCGTTGACTTGATGTGAGATAATAGAGGACGAAGAGCTATATTGAAGTGAAGTTTATTAGCACTTTGAAATTCAAAATGGGCTTCAGATCCGACTCTAAAAACGCCTCTTTTGTCCTACCGGTACTGAAAGTATTCTTTATTGTACATATAAAGCGGGCCAAAAGTGGTTCTTTTCCGCCTTCCGGAGGAAAATAAAATCCTCGGGCGAAAAGTGCGGTACTTTTCCGACCACTTTATGTATGCACGAAATATCATCCTTTCAGTCCAGGTAGGACAAACAGTATTGTATGCATCACGGGCAGAAGGCGATTAACGCTCTTGCTGGTTGCAGCTAGGGAAAGGCGATTCTACTCGATTCTTTCAAAAGTATTCGATACTTTTTTCAAAGAATCGATTATTCTATCAATTCTGTTAAAGGTTGATTCTTGAAGAATCAATTCTTTTTTGTCTAAGAATCGAAGCAAGAATCGATGGTCATAATAGTCGATAAAACTCTAGAACACTGCAATGCCTGCAACTAACAACAGTAAGGCATCCTGCATGCTAAAAAATATGAGAGGGATTTAAGGAATAAACAGAAATAATATTCTTATTCCTCCTTATTTCTTCTTATTTCAGTGATCGAATAACATTCAAAGTCACAAAAATTTATTTAAAAATGTGGTGGTACGTGGTAAGACGTAATTTCTGCAATCTAAGAATTAATGCTTTGTTTAATCAACCTTCTCATTATTCAATAACATAATTGGAAACCCTTTGCGTCGTTATCTACATTACTATACATTGACCATTCCTGGAATTATAAAGAGTTTGATGCAAAGGTTTTGATTCCTTATATGTTTTCGAAATAAAAACATGATAGCTGAATATTTTCATTTATCCCTTTCGTTCCCAAATTGTTTCTACAAATAATTCATAACTCAGTATAATGAACTGTATTTAAGTTTGATAAATACTGTTATTATTGTTGGTCCTGCCAAAGTCGCCTAATCGCCATTTAAGAAGGCTGCATGCGTAGATATATGTTATAAAAAACAAACATTTTTTACTACAATTTAATCTCACAAAATAATATGAAAGTAAATATATTATGTAATAAGGAGTTTTATTCGTGCTAAAAAGAAAATTTTATCGAAATTCCTTTATTGCAAACTTAGATATTGTCAACTTTATACTTTGAAAGAGAGAAAAAGTTGACAAAATAATGCAAACTTTTTCATTTGTTATCCAATTTTAATTTGGAAGGTCTCAATTTGTTCATTGACAGATTTCAGGAGAACCCATATAAAAATTGAAGAACATTGAAAAACCTGCAAGGTTATAGTCCATTGTTTATAAGTCCATACGCGTGTTTTTGTAAATTTGAGCATGTACAAGTATAAGTAAACTATAGGCTGTAAATTTGCAGGTTTTGCAACGGTTTTCAATTGTTATATCTTCAAGTCCCCCTGAAATTATTCCTGCGTGGGACCACTGTACATCTGGTTGAATGTGTTCGAGTCTAGTTGGGTCTGCTCAAATCTAAACCCAACCAGTCTCATCCCTGGTATCTCACTATGAATGGACCCTTAACTGCACGACTAGGTGGATTCGACGTACAGGCGGAGGAGGAGGAAGGGGTAGCAGAGAGAGAGAGAAAGAGGGGAGAGAGTGTGAGAGAGAGAGAGAGAGAGGCAGAGAGTCGGAGTATAGGAGGGCACTGTAAATATATGATTATGCATGAGCCACGGTGTGCCGAGTGCACTTTCGCAGTTCCGTCTCAGTGCAGACGCTCTGCGTATTAGCTTTTCTGTGTGTGTGTGTGTGTGTATGGTGACGGAGAGCGAGAGGAGGAGGGGGAAATGGAGGGGCGAAGGGAGGTGAGCGTACGGAGGATGTACGTCGTACTCGCGTGTCACTTATATCAATGTCAGAGGCTGCGGATGTACGATTGATATTGCGCACTCTGTGCCACCGTCGCTACTGCTGCTGCTGTTGATTAATTTTCGCGATTGAGACGAAAATTCGCTAATGGTTGCCGTTTTTGGGTATAGAAGTGACCAACTCATTTTCTGAGTAGACGTATTGCTGTAATGCTGCGCAATACGATACAAGCCAAAAACATATAAAATTCAATTTTATACAACATTACCACGTCTAAATTTATTCTTGGTGATACATATAGTAAAATGATATTCAAATCTCAACAATTCGAAACTGGATAATTCGAATTTAAACATTTTTGTCGATTACTTCAACTTTTAAATCACCTAGAATCGATGGTATTAGTTTTTATAAAATTTTGAATTCTTAATATTAACTTGCTATAAAGTACAAAAGAAAATATTCGATTTAATGTTGTTTATTACTATAAGTTAATACCATTTTGAAAAAACCAAAGTCCCAATCAAGCAATAGCCAGGATTTTTCTTCGTAGACAGTGAAATTACACTCAAAATTCTCCAAAGTGTTGCCAGAAACGATATTTCGAAATTATTTTTAAAAAACACAATTTACCGAATCACAGTTGACTCAATTCTCTCGTTAAACCACGTTTCAAGGTGCAGTGTTTTTCTTTATAGCTACTGAAATTTCAGTCAAAACTCAAAAAAGAAATAACCAAAAATTCTTTCTCCAAATTATTCATAAAAAACGCACAATTTACCGACGCAGAGTTGACTTACTACTCTCATTAAACCACACTCAGATATCTCTCTCTCTTTTTTTCTCATCGAACCAGGCCGCACACTCCCACTGCACCCCGTAATAATCCATTTTTATCAACCGAACATTATACGCTCTTCGCCCTCACCCGCCTCGTTGTCCGATTTTTCGCGCTTGCACTCCCCACACACACACACACATACATTCGCGAGTTATTAAAGCAATTTAGCCGCGCGCGGCAACTGGCCGGCCATGTACGACCGCACCCCGAAAAGATGTTAACTACGGGCGGCCAGCAGCAGCAGCAGCTGCAGCAGCTCGAATCCGGAAGATAAGTTTGGTTTAATTTGGAGAGCCCCGACCACCGGCAGCCAGGACACCGGGTCATTTTATATGCATTTTAATTAATTCCGCGCGCTCCGAAGCGCTGAGTAACGGCATTGTTCCCGATTTCTCTTGGAAAAGCTCGTATACATACGACGCGGGTGCACGGTGTGTGTAGCTTTAACGGCGTATCGTCCAATCTCCGCGAGGTGGACTGCGCGCGGTTCCAGGCGCGCGCTCGCGTATCTCTTGCGTGGAGAGAAAAAGAGAGAGAGGGAGGAGGAGGAAAGCTGCGCCACCGCTGCACTCTTTTACACTTACTCGTGTACTTCCGTGCAGCGGCAGTGCCAGTAGCGAGCTCTCTTTCCGTGTCGTTTCTTGACGCGAGCATATGGGCGACTCTCTGGCGATACTCTGGTGAATTTTATGTAAACTACTCGGATAAAAACGGGTTATACGTAATTGCATGTAATAATTGCACTTGTAAACTTTTGGTACATGTCTTGATATGTATTTACAGTGGTTGTGTATATACTTTGTATACTTACTTACATTTATTTAGAAATAAATAAATAAATAAATAATAATTAATAATAATAAATAATTATAGATTTACATATTGTTATGTATTTTACTATAAACCTGTGTAATGAAACATTTATATATTCATTTTAGATTGTTTTCAAAGTTTTAGTTAACTTGTTCTCTAATCTGATTACATAATATCGCATACAAATATATTTAAAGATATACAGTGACATATGTCAATATACACGTCAAAAATATTTGGTGCATTACTCATGATTACACGTAGTATATAATTATTTATAAACTACTTTTTGCTTGAAACGTACGTATTTTTAAATCTACTAAATACATCTTCACAACGAATAATATTTTTACTTTCCACGGGAACAATTTGAATAATTTTAGTGTGGAATGAACTTTTAAATTGTCTTACTGAACTTTCCGGGATATATTGTCTCTAATAAAGAAATATTCAAACTGTATTAAACTTTACTAAAAAAAAAACATGCACTTCAATAGAAAACATTTTTTTCAAATATTTTCATTTATTTATCAAATTTGAGGGCATCTACGGAGATTTTATATTGCGACTAAATAACTTTGTAAAAATGAAACAGTGAAAATTATGTCAAATCCACTCATTTAGTAGTGAATATTACTTTTATTACTGCAAGTTAGTGAATATTTACTGCTTTTCAGTGGATTTTTCATAATTGGATATAGTAATAACATACTTTTCACTGTTTTATTTTTATAGAGTTGGAAGCCGATTTACACTATGAGTCTTTTTGGAATTATACCATTGTGTAAAGTTGAATAAACTATTACAAGCAAATAAATTTAGTCTGCCAGCTGAAGTCTAGATTATAGCAAGGTTATTGAGCAAACATATAAAGCATAAACATCTACGCAATGTATTTTTAAAGCCATAATATTAATGGAATATTTCATAAATATATATTAACCCTTTTGCTGTGGAAACACTCATATATGCGCCATGAATTTATGAAAATTTCGTTACGTTTTATATCATAACGTAATAAAAAAGTTCTTGAGTAATTTTCTCAGACAATTTTCATATTATTTACTATATTATTGAAACAGTAATCTTGACAAATATTTCCTTGAACTTATCTATTTTTCTATCTTTTTACAAAGCTAAGAAAATCGCCTTATACATTAGCCGCAGCGAAAGTGTTAATAAACATAGACAATTTATATAATCATTATTTCTAGAACTGATGACTAGAAGCTTCAAAGAATACACAAGTACTATGTCAGATTCGGTAAGAAAATATAACTTTGTTAATTTACATTTAAAATGAGAGTCATTTATAGTACATTTACAGTTTTAACGTTTTTTTGTTATGTTTATCTGACACTAAATTGAACGCCCATACAACGAGTTATTGAAATTTAAAAAAGTAAATGCTACAAGTTTCTTCTTTTTATCTTAAAAATAAGAAAAAAAAATGTTTTAGAAGTTCTAAAAAACTGATTACGCATGGAAAAATAACAGTTTAGTGAAAAAATGATAAAGCACATTTTACTCTATGCGCAATCAGATTTTTATATACCTATCAAACAATTTTTTATCCTTATTTCTAAGACAAGAAGTAATTTATCGGTTTTACATTTTTAAATTTCAATCGATGTTGGTTTTTAGATAAATAAAACGTTTTTACCGTTACAAGCTTAAATTATGGCCAAAAAGACCCAATGACCATAAAAAAAATGTTCAAGTTCAACTATAGAAAATACGTAATTAATGACGAATAATTATTTGTTACCTTAAAATATATAATCAATTTATTTATAATCTTAATGTGGTTAGGTCCCCTTAAGATTTTACTACTAGATTGTTAAAGAACTATTAAATGAGCAATCGTGTAAGCCAAGCTCGATCATCGAGCTCCACATTACGAAGAATAGTCGTTGAGCAGCGGCCCAGACATGCATTTCTTTCCTTTTTCTCTAACGAATCACCCATATACGTAGTGCGAGTATACGCATGCGAAGCAGGCACAGCTATTTGCGGCCTCTGCTTCTATTTTGCCGTGTACAGTCGCTGAAGCTCTCTCTCTCTCTCTCTCTCTCTCTCTCTCTCTCTCTCTCTCTCTCTCTCTCTCTCTCTCTCTCTCGTCTGCTCTTCTCTTCTCTTCTTTTCTTTACTGCCTCTGATTTACGTCCCAGGCTTTTAACTGCCAGGCTCTGGCCGTGCTATCCCTGCCTCGGTGCCACTGCGGGTCAGCTTGCGCGCCTTACTGCAAATACAGTGAACGAGCTTCGTATAACTGCTGCTGCTGCTGCTCGATGCGATTTCTAAATGCGCGGAGAGCTGGAGCTGGGGATAGAGCTTTCCAGTGAGCGGTGCGATGAATGCACCGTTGTAGGCATTAGGCGTAGATAGCAGAAAAGCGATCGCGCGCGCGTGCGAGAGAGAAAGAGAGAGAGAGAGAGTAAGGATGCGTATACGCAGAAGTGCAGAACAATGCAGGGCGCGATGTGGTTAAAGAATTGGATGGGATTGGAACATCGACGGGTTGAGAATACATGCGAAAGTAGGGGTGACCAAGTCGAGAGAACCACAAAATATTTAAATGCTATATATCTCAGTATTTATTAGGAAAACCAGTAGTTTTAAGGCAATCTAAAACGTAGAAAAGTATATGGTGCGCATTATGCCAGGGTCAAATAAGCACGACTTATAAATATTATTGGTCAAAATAGAATCCACAATGATTAATTTAACGTCTGTAAAACTTTAATTGATCCATCGTGTAAGTATAAAAGCTACACATAAGCTACAAATGTTCATAATCAATTATCTTAAACTATAAGGGGGGTCGAAGTCTGACTAAGGGTTAACTTGTCAAAAAGAGTTCGTCATAAGTTTTTAATTTAATATACACTGTTTTACAAACGAAAGTGTAGAAAGAGATTTTATATTTATAGGGATACTACCCCTTTATGTATTCGAGCATTAGTATTTTATAGTTTTATTTTGAATTGAAACGCTTAGAAAATGAGATGGAAATCTTAGAATATTCCGGGTACATATATGTAGACAACGCTGTCTTACTAAACTCAACCGATATCTACTTACATTACTTTGTTCGACTATTTCCTCATTTGTAAAGATTGATACTTTCAAAATTCCTTAGTATATTATTTGGCCGCCATCGATTTGTTAAAATTAATAAATGCACCATTTTTACCCAACAATTTAACGTATGTAGGTGTGTACATGGGTGATTTTCAGCGAAAGTGCAAAAGAGGATGCCCATGGATTTATAATATCTGATCTGTTGAAGGAGAACGTATAAAATCAATACCATTGATCAGAGCTCATCAAAACATGAATTTTGAAAAATAAATTAACCCCCTAACGTGTGGGGAAAGTTCAAAAGAACAGGGATAAAAAAAGATCAGAATTTTAAGTAGAAATTCCCGAGTATGGTTAGACTTTATACGTTTGCTTTAAATGACATTAATCCATAGATATTATTTTTTATAGCTTTCCCCGCACTTATGGGTTAAATTTTTTTTAAATTCTTATCTAAACGACATATAAACAATAGTATTGGTTCCAAACTTTCCCTCAAGAGGGCTACCATGGACATCCTCCTTTGTGAAAAAGCTCATTATTTCATACCTAGGAATATATTTCATACGTCAAAATAGGCATTATATAATCTCTATAGGTTCTCTACTAGAAGCAACTCAAAAATTAAAAATTTTTTTTTTGTTTAATGGAATTAAGCGGCAAAATGTAACATCCCCTGGCTGAAGAAAGTTATACTTTGATTTAGAACCCGATATTTTTCCGATATCTTACCCAATAACTTCAGTACGGGCGTTAATTGTTTCTTCCAATGCCTAAGTATCAACGTAGTAGGAGATTTGCTCGTTTATTTCTTATGTGACTGTACAGAATACAAGACATTGTGAAGATCGATTTTACAATGCATGTAGGATATTCTAGATTGAGCTCTATAAATAAGGGTAGACGTTTAGAAATTCTTTCAAACTTTGAAAAATCAGATAATAATTGTATTTATAAAATAAAATTGCATTCGAACAGCTAAAATCCTCTACTCGGTAAATATTGACCATTTAGTTCGCAAAGTGAGCGCGCATGATTATATCTGTAATTTCTTTGGTATGTCATAATTCCAACAAAAATAGTAGTTTATGGCAACTAAGGCGTAAAGTGAACTTTTCGCAAACGTTATGGCCGAGTTGCATACAATATTTTTTCTTGTGTGTGGACATTCCGCTAAAAACTGTTCGTCGGCGGAAGTTACATCGCGGATTTTTTGATGTAATGTTAGCGAAAAAAAAAGGAAGGCTCAGAGCGGGGTCCAGGGTTCATGGGCTTAATTAATATAACTCTCCATGCTATTATTACCCCTTCGCGTATAAGGCAGGGTCTGTTCTTAGTGTGCAAAGCCTTACTGTCAAGTCCGGCCAGTAAACCCGAGACGAAATGCGTTTAAAAAATCGCTTCGCTTTAAAAAATCAGCGTTCTTTCTTTTTCGAATTAACAATGATTAAATAAAAATGCTTATAAAAATGATCGTATTTTTTAAGTAAGTTAAAATTGATATGTGTATTGCCCCGAGGGAGCAATAGCGACTAAGAGATATTTTGCAACTTCAGTATACAGGTTATTCTCTAAAAATGCGTTAGCTCCGTGGCAATTTTGAAATTTTTTAATTATATTCTAATTTTTTCCATAGATTAAATTTTTCACAGGACCAATAAAAATTATTTCAGGATACATTATAACTTTAAATTCTTATAAGGTGATAAGCTGCTCTTAATCTCTGAAAAAATAGTGATAATGAAATTATTAACTATTGATTTTAAAGATATGGAACATATTTTAATAGCTTCTTATCTAAAAATTGTACGATCCAGGGTATTTTATGCCCCGATAAACTCATTTATCTGTACATACAAAGTGGTACACCTACGAAACTTGTTTTTGGTCAAAGTTTACTAACAACATGTTTTTAGGGCAGTTTTGATCGGATTGACTTGAGAATTTCAGAAAACCTTTGTAACGTATTTATTCTGTATGTGAGAAGAGAATGTGAGTTTTAAAAGTTAATTTTTAATTTTAAATAATTTTTATTCACGTCTTAACTATAATGTCCATTTTATTGACCAGAAAAGCGGGTCGAAAATGGCACTTTAGTCCCGCAAATGCGGGAATAAAGTAAATTCTCAGTATCTCTGGCTTTCTCTTTTTTTTCAATTTTATATTTTTATTAATATTAATATACATTTTCAATAAAAATCAATAAAGTGGCCACAGTTAAGTCGAAAATAAAGTTCTATATAATGTATTACTACAACACTCTTCATATCGAATTTTTGAACTCAAATAGTATAACAAGAAATAAAAGTATTAAAATATATCGAAGAAATAAAACAATAACCAGTAAGAATAGTTACATAAAGGCTATAGGTCTTTTTAACAGTATTCCAAAAGAATTCAAGACTTTATATAATAAAAATACTAGAAAAAATAAGTTAAAGATTTGGATTGCAATAAATTATTTATATATAACAGTATGATAAATATCTATACAAGTTTGAAAATATACCATTTCCACATACACTAGTGACTATTAAGTTTAATTATATTTTATTCGTTAGATCTCATTTTAATTTTATCTTAATTAGTTTTAAGTAGAATTTAGGTAATTATACCGGACCTATACACAGGTAACTGCATTTACCTCTTTAGGATCATAGTTTCATCAACAATATTTTATATAACTATATGTGCTCCTGGTTTAATAAATAAATACATAAATATGCAACACGCGAATAAAGTTGACTATTCCCTTGTTGAATAATGCACTATTAATTATCTTATAACATATGATGGTCCAAAATTCATTTTTCTTCTCTATTTACCACTTCTGTTCCATCCATATAGAGAAAAATATATTATGAAGTTTTTCTAAAAGTTTCAAGTGGCTAGTGGATTTCAGCTAATTGAGTTCTACGGGGCTTAAACTTACGTGAATTGTTGGTTTTATTGATAGAGAAAGTTTAAAACGCGTTATATATATTTTTTAAGTCAACTAATTAATATTCAATTGTTATTATTCTTTCAGTGTTTAACCCTTTAAGTCCCAAGTCTTTCTGGGGACATACGCGGTTCGGACTGCGATAAAAAAATGTTATTTGATTAAAAAAATATCTGGGGACACATAGTCACTTCTAGTGGATCAATACGAAGATGTTAGTATATTTTAAAGACCGATAAAGAACATTTGTAAATTTGTAATGCGTATAGCGGAAAGAAATGTGTATGACGCTATAATTTTTTTCTTAAAAATCCCCTAGTAAAGCAGTGGCTATTTTGAGATTAAATGAAAGAATATTTAAATTGATAAGTAGCCATTTTTTACACTGATCTTTATAAAAATATGTTGTTATTATAACATAAAAAGTGTTTCATAAATTGTCTAATTTGTATTAGAATTAATAGAATTAATATTAAATACATTAATACTACTATTATTTGATTATGTAATAATTTCTAATTTTTCTAATTCAATTTCACCTCCACTTTACTATTTGAGATAACAAATACTTTTTCAATGGTTATTTTGGCAACGAATTCAAACTCCACGACACTTTCGCTATCGTTCCACGCATCGCTTCATCTTCGGCGAGAATCTCCGTGCGATTGTATTTTCATTTTTCACGGGGCCGCGCTACACGCCTAATGCACGAGGGCCGAGTGAATCCAAGCGGATCGGACCGATAGCGCGCGCCGCGCCGCGCCAAACCAATTATTCTCGACGGATGTGTGTTTCGCGACGCGCCGGGGTTTACTCCTGCCGGGGAGCCCTCGCGAAACTCCGGGACTAGATTACGAACAACAATAGTTCGTCCCCCGACTTATCGGGCGCGGCGGCCGCCTTGTTTCGTCGACTATGCCGCCCCCTCCCTGAAAATTAGAGCTGCTGCGGGTTATACGCGAAGATAACGAAGCGAGAACGATTAACTACGCGGTTATATACTCGCCGCGTCCGAAATTGCTCCACCAAGTGGCTCTAGGTAATCTGGGTTGCCGGCGCGCCGAGAGGGGAGAATCGATGCTGGAAAATGACTTGCGGGAAGTGCGAATTTAGCGAGCGGCCGGCCGTGCGTGTATATACTAAGTGGAGCCCGTCGGCTTAAACGTCGTCGGAGCAGTTGCTAATACGCATATCTTGAACTGAGACAATTGTTTTATAATTTACGTTGGTAAGATTCTAATGGACACGGGAGGAAACATTTACTCGTTAAAAACTGCTTGTTCAGGAACTATGAAGCGAAGGGTTAATTTTTTCCGACTTACCTGGGTGAGAATTTTTATAACATCACGATTGTCATGAGCTAATGAGAAACAGATTGTATGTGTGAAGGCAAATTTAGAATATTTTGTAAAATAATTATTCAGTTTTTCGGCCTTGAGAGCTGGGCCATCGTCAGTACATAGCTGACAATCTCTCGTAGACGCATAAAGACCAAGACAAGACTGGCTTATCTTGTACTAAAAATTCTGATTCTTCGTTTTGGTTATTAGCAGTTTCTTTAAAATCATCATTAGTTTATTTCAGTAAATAATATTTACTTCTCATTTGTTTAAGCTTATTCTATACATAGGTATTTCGGTAAATAATAATTACTTCTTGCCTACTTTCTAAAAGCTTATCCTATATTTATTTCAGTAAATAATAATTACTTTTTGTCTGCTTTTAAAAAGCTTATCCTATATTTATTTCAGTAAATAATAATTAATTCTTGCCCTCTTATCCTCTAATTGTTTATATGCTGCACTTTGATCACTGCTACTATATTCATCTCACACCACTAATGAGTCGGATATGTACTTTTAAGTTTTGTAGTTTTGTACATTGGTATCTTTGCGTATCTTCCAAGAAGGTGTCCAGCTGGTTATAGTGATCGATGAAGCGGTCTAGATAGTGGTATTGGTTCGAAAAGATGTCTAGGCGGTTATAATGGCCAATGTCGAGGTGTAGGTAGTGCGCTCCGTAGTTTTTGACATTTAGCTTTACGTACATATCCGAGAAGGTGTCCATATATATACACATATATACATATATAACCAATAGACATATATATATATATATATATATATATATATATATATATATATATATACTTTGTGCCTGTTAGCATGTTAGTATTTTTGACGTGTTGCAACTTGTTAATTAGTATTGAATCAGTTTATGAGGTAAAATGGGTGTTTGCGCGCCTAACCTTCTTAATACGATCCCAATTAATATGTAGTAAAACGTAGTAATAGCTCTAGATACGATGTAATTAAAAGTATTTTTTATTGCTCTTATGTACTTACACAAATTTTTAAGATTATGAAAACACACTCCGCATTGATGCATGTAAGGTAAATGTCCCAAATTCTACTCTACAGTATATTTCTTATTACTATACATTTATTATAAAAATTATTGGACAGTATAGAGTGTCCAAAATCAAAACATATACAGGGTGCTCATAATTGGAGCATACACAGGCTCTACAACCTGATAAAATTCTATATCCTTTGAATGAAACTGATTCCAGTGAAAATGAAATCGACGCGCGTGATTGATCGCAAGGAGTAGCGATGTAACGCCTTACATCACGTTTGAACGCGCACCGGGCAGAGATATACGGGCCGTTGGTACGTTTCGTGCGAAAATAGTACATTTCTCCCTTAGAAATACGCGAGCAGAAGACTCCTGCGAAACTGATCAGTAGCAGCCAGTCAGTGGTACCCAGCACCAACCCCCCTCCGATCGCTTTGTCCTTTGAATCTCACGCGCACCCGAGCGAAACTCACCGACGCTATACGAAACGAGGACGAGGACGACGAGCAGTCAACGATAAAGAGTCCCTTTGAACCCATCGAACTATATCGCCCGCAGAATTCATCCTCTATAAATATCCGTTCGATTCCTCGAGCGCGCGTGAGCAGCCTTCTTTTCGCTCCCCCTTTCTCGGAAAAATATTGAATTTCTCGCGCGCTCGCGCGCACACAGAAAACGAAATAAAAATCCGGACATGTAAGGAAAAATATATACGCCGGCGAAAATAAGCGCAATGAGTCGATCTACGTATATAGCCGCGAGGTAGGTGGCCGAGTAAATTAATTCAATCGAAATAGCCTCCTCCTTTATCGATCGTAAAGCGCAGACTTTTTCCGGCTCGTCTGATCTCTTTCTCTCTTTTCTCCAAGTCCCTCTTCTAATTTTATTCTTCCCGAGACACGCTGCGACGCGGTCGCTCGTTGCCTTAGCGACGACGACGACGACGACGAGGTGGAGGAGAAGAAGGACGAGGCGACGCGGGTGCACAGCGTCGAGCCGCAAGATGAGGTAATTAATAACATTTCAGGCCCCGGCGCCTCTATTCATCTTCTTTTTCTCGAAATGGCAGCTTGCGCTGCTTGGGCGCTACTCCTTTTCTTTTTGCGGACTCTTCCTTTCGCTGCCATTTCTCAAGCCTTATCTTTGCGCCGAGGTGGATAGTGGCGCGCTCGGGACCGCGGGAATTTCTATAAAATATTAGGATGTGGATTATTATGAGCGTCATTCGCGGGGAGTACGGGAAGGCCGAGTGGCTGTGTTTGATTTTGTAGGGGGCGCGGGGTGATCGATAGTTTTGTATTTAACGATGTGATACGCGAAATAATTTTGAACGAATGAATAAATGGATTAGTTTTACTCGTGTAAAGAAAGATATCTGTTGGAATTTGTATCACTAATGTTTGCAAAATCGAGTGCGGAATATGAAATACAAATTTTTTTTCAAGCATGAGTATTTAACTTTTTGGGAAAGATTAATAATTTATCGTCGATCGGTATTAAGAAACAGCAACATTGAAAATTGATCATTTAGCAATTTATATTTTCTATCTTCGTATTACATAAGATATTGCCAAACCAATACAAGAAGAATTTTGAACTCTTTTAAGAAATATGTAAAAGGAAAGTTAAAAAATAAATAAAAAGATAAAATAGTTAACCCGTTAAATTCAAAACCTTTAAAAAGTTGAAGAAAACTCCTGGAAAGCATTTGTAAATATGTTTTAGCCTCTTCTTATGGGTTTCTTGCAATACATTTTTTTGAACATAAAAAAACATGGGTATTCCTCTATACACATACGGCACTAACGGCATTCTACAAAAATCTATCATCTCCTAAAACTTCGACGATAAAAAATATAAATAAAAGATCAATTATTAATAGTGTATTTTCTTAATATACCTTTATGAATTTTCACACATTTTAGAGGATAGTTTATTATAGTAATACAAAAAGATCTTAAATTGTTTGCGAATGCATGATTAACGTTAGCATTTGAAAAAGTTCTAAGGTCTAATGGTCCTAAAATAGCCCGCATCTGCAGCCCTAACGGGTTAAGTAATAAAACGGATATTTAATTTTTTATAAGCTGAGCAGCGCATGTAAGGTTCGCGAGGTGTAAGTATTGAAAAACGCCAGCTATTAATTTAAAAGCCGGATAAGTCACCACTGCAAGAGACAGAGACTAATGATGCGAGGGCATGGGACGATACAAGGGAGTGGGGGGAGGAGGATAGAAGGGGGAAATGGATGGCCACCGAGTGCTTAATAGTTGCGTTATTATATTTTATATTCAGCGTTTGTATTAACGTTTTTTCTCGCAGCCTGCACAGCGATAACTCACGGCAACTGTAACCGCACACGCGGCTAAGCAAATGACGTTTAAAGATTCGCGCTTTGACAACGCATAGGCTGTGCCAGGAAACATCGAAACGCACTGTTTATCTCGCAGCTATCTTGCTGCGCATTTATGCTCATTGAGCATTCGCGTTTGGTTGTTATATTTTTAGTCGCTGATTCCATTCAAATGTATGACCTTTCAATCGTTCAAGTGAATTCATTTTTGCACGAATAAATGTTTAAATGGTATGTTTAAATGAAACAGTTAAGAAATAGCTTTTTGTATAATCTTAAATGCTAACCCTTATAAAAAAATGTAATTTTTTGAAAAAAAAAAGGGTAAAAAATGTGAAAATGTGTACAACAGTGTAAAAAGGTGATAAAAGATGTACAAAAATGTTAAAAATGTAGAAAAGTTTACAAAAGTGTCTGAATATTGACCATTATTTACATAATTTTACACTTTGTAATAATTTTTTTTTACACTTTTTTACACTTTATTACTTTTTTATACGTTCTAACACTTTCTTCTACTTTTTAACAATTTTTTACATAAATAATTTTCACCAGATTATTAATATAGAACAAAATTTAAGGTAAAAAAATTGAATATTTTTCAGAGTTTATAGTAATAATTGTTAACATTGTATTGGTCACGGTATTGCCACCAAACTATTTCGAAATTTTTTCAGCACGACTTTGCTTCTTCTTCTTCTTTTTTCAGCATGACTTGCAATAAGACAAAAGAACATACGCATCGAATATGAACCTTCTCCGTTTTGAAGTCGGTTAAAAATGTGTTCTTAAATTTGTTGCATTGTATTTTAAGAAAATGTTGTTCTTCAAACAAGTAATCCTTTTAACAGTGTTCGTGGGCTATGTTTTTCCTTAAGTATCTAAATAATTTTGGCACCTTCTACGTGGTTTTTAAAAATACTATATAAACTTTTATAATTAGAAGTATCAAGTATATCGAATAAACATACTCAAATGCACTATCACGATCACATACCCTCACACACAAGTACATACACAGACGCAAATCAAGTCACATGTACACATAAGCACTTGCACATACATCAAAATGCATCAACACACTCCAGTGAGTGACTCATCTATATACACTCATCACATAAGCACATCAAGAAACATGTACACACCCATCCATTATATATATATATATATATATATATATATATATATATATATATATATATATATATATATATATATATATATATATATATCAACAACAGCCGTAATCAGTCGATTTGCGAAATGCCTAGGTAAAATCCAAAATGTCTGTAAAGCAAAATCCGAATTGCCTACAATTACTAATTATATTACTGGTAACATATACATCCCCTCACACATAAAAGGATGTGACGATGACAACAGAATGCAGCATCATATAATAAATAGTTATTGTTTTTTAGATTTACTAATAATGTAGTTATATATAATTATATAAAATGATGCGCGATTATATATAGTCATATCTTCTTATGTATAATTATGTAGAGACAAAAGTTGTATATAATTATATATGACTTATTTTTACCCGGCACATATTTTTCCATAATGTAAATTGTGTATTTAGCTTTATAGAATGTATCCTACGAGTTTGGCTTAATTACAATAATTTCTATAGCCATAGATTATAGAGGAGATCAAAATTAGTCTTTTTTTGCTTATTTAAGTTACATCTTTTCATCTACGTAGCAAATGCAGCGCATTTTCAATCATTATAAAAAGATTGTAGCCCATTCTTTATACCGAATAATATTTTAAGTCCTTATTCAATACTGTGCTGCTTTAAATTAATGAGTAACAAAAGTTTTATTTTGAATACTTTTCAAGCTTTAAAGTGACATGTCAGTCACAAAATCTTCAAATTAATATTCACTGTTTCATAAGCAACACACCATTGAGTAAGGGCTTGAATTTTATTTTCGGCGTAAAGAACCTAGCTACTATAATATTTTGTAATGATTTAAAACACGCTTTAATTGCTACATAGATGAAAAGATGTAACTAAAATAACAAAAATGTTTGCTATAGCAAAAATTGTAATTAAGCCAAACTTGGAGGATAAATTATTTAAAGTTGAATACATAATTTAAACCTTGAAGAAAGTACGTGCTTCATCATACAGACAAATTTCGAGTGACAGAAAAGTTAAAAGTTCGTGAGATTTTTCTATATAGGTATTAGGTACACATAGAGCGCATTGTTCGTCTGGCCTAATGAATTGGCAAAGGATGAAGGCGCGCCACGCGCCCGGCGAGTTTACCCGATGCGCGCATTTCCATGTCTCTTGGCGCGCGTGGATATTACGTGACACTGTCAACATCCATTTTCAATGATGCAGTTTCAATGAGCCTTCGTTAATTATTACTTTCGAAAAGACACCTCCTCACCCCACTGGCCCCTCTTTCGATGGCTTTGTGCTCAGTAAATGGCACCCGAGCAAAAAAAGAAGAAGAGCCAGTGGGGGTCATGTGGAGGGACGTAGGCATTCGCTTTGAAAACAGATCCGCAGCTGACGAGTCACCTCGTGCGCATCATCGAATACCTGTATGCGCGGATCTCGCATAAAGCAAGTCCTGCAGTGCGTCGCCGAAGCATAGCCGAGTCGACGAACGAAGTCGCGTGTGAGGGTGTGCGGGCTGAAAATCACATTTTCCTATTGATCGTCAAATAATGTATGTCAATAAGTAGAGCGGAGAAAATTAGCACATTCGTATGCCTGCAGTTATTATGAAAAATGTTTACACATAGCAAACAGGTTTTGAAACTTGAGTTCCAGTTATTAGCTTTCGTAATCGGGAAAATTATTGAATTTTTTTTGTAGATGCGTGAAACTAATAACTATTTAAATATACAAAAATATTTAAACGCTCAATCTCAAATTTTAACTTAATAACTTTATTATTAGCACTTTATTACAACTGCATCACCATTTTTTAGGTTTTTCTAAGTTTTAAGTAAAAATTTACTGATTCGTAATTTAGATGCCTAAACTTTGTAATTTAAAAGTTGACTTCAAACACGACCAACCCAAAGTGCTCGACCTGCAGTAGCTTCTATTTTTATTGTCTACAACCGTTCTGACTCGAATGCGACATTGGTCGTCTCGTAATTAGAAACTAATGTCCCAAAGTGCACGGGCTAGCCTTTGTGGACGTCTGTAATTTTCCAATGCGCTTCTGCGAGAATGTACCCTAGCCCCTTTTTAGAAGTACGAGTCTATTGTCCAGCGCATCTGGATCTGCAAATTGATGGTCGCAGTCTTAGATCGAGTAATGACCAGTTTTCCATTCGTAGTTGACTGAAGTCCACATCAAAAGTCAAAGCAAGGCATTAACACCCTAAAAGCTGGTACATTAGCGGAAAGCGAGATGTAATTGGGAATTCATAGAACTAGTGCTTGCGCATGAGGGAGTATCAAACGAATTCTGCCTGTTACATATTGGATTGCAGTAGGTAATATTTAGGATTATTTAAAAGTTGCAAATTAGTTTCAAAAACTATAAGTAAAGGTATGGCTAAACGTTAATAACTAATAACTAAAATTAAAATAATGAACTATATAATTAAGGGACGACTCTACCATTTCGACGACTTTTTTCAAGAATTTTTTTTTTCATAGAAGAATTTATTTTATCATTACATACTTTTTACATGTTAAAAAAAAGATCTTGAAAAGCTTCAAAATTTCTTTTTTTCTTTTGTGGAAAATCTTGCTCATATGGCTGTCTGAAGTTACCCCTACTCCAAACTGTTGCACACGATAACTCAACTTTGGAGCGTCTAAAACAAAAAATTCAAAAAGATTATTGAAAAGTAAACTTGTCGCTATCGTCCGAACTACAATTTCCATATCCGATAAAAAAATGGCGGACTTTTGAAATTTTCGAATATAAATATTAACCAATAATTATAATTATAGTTAGAACCATAGCTATATATGTGCAGAATACGCTCTAAAAATTTCAGCTTGATCGGTTAAATAGTTGTTTTAGGATGTCAAGAATGTCGAAAAACGTTGTTTTGAGAAAAACGCGATTTACTTTTTTTTCCCGATAATATGATGTTTCTTACGTATTTTAAAAAAAAAAGAAGTTCTTACCGACAATTAGCGATTTCTGTCCCACATATTAATCCTTAAGCTTCGTCGTAATGTTGATTTTCCTCCATTCGAGCGTTTTTGATAGCCACCCTTTGCTCCTTAGAAGCTTCCCTTACAATTCCTTGTGAAGTGAGACATAAAGCAAAGTTTATAATGCTGTAGAGCACACTTTGGTCTAAATTCACTTCAAAATCTGGGTCTGTTTTGGAAAATTTTTTTAGTCGATGCACTTGTATGGCTTGTGTCGTCTTCATATCTATATCGATTGCCGTGAAATGATCTTTGTTTTTACGATCTGCTCTTGTATTCCGTAAACTCGTACTCTTTCTATTCATCTTACACGATTTTCGATGCTCACTTTCACAATAGAATAACGGTGTCTAGAGAGATATACTAACTGTATACAACCTTTTTCAATGGAATCTTACACTATACTATCTCTGAATATTAACAGCATTGATCAGTTACCCAAAATTTATGAAGAGGGGATGGAGAAGCAGGTATACGCAGCAGCTGTACACTTGACGCGGTAAGTGTTCACCAAGCGCGCTCGAGACCATTCCATTGTTTCGGATTTTTCGACCTGTTCTCGAACATTCTCATCGAAAATTTAGTTTCTATAGCATTTCTACATATATTTACTACAAGAATCTGTGATTTTTGAAAAATCAATTTTTCGAAAAAATTGGTAGACTGACCCCTTAAATAAATGTGTAAATTTTATTATATTGATAAATTAAATTATGGGGAAAATTATGAAAAGACGAAATAAAGTAAATAAAATAGTTACTAAAAAGAGCAAACAATCACGAGTAAATGCGTGAGAGATTACTGGAAAACAAAAGCGTTACTAGTGCTAGTGCGCACTAGTAACTAGAAATGTTGAGTATTGTGAAGACATGGGAGGTTGTTTCTTCTTCATTCAAAATCACCGTGTCTTTTTGTAATTATTCAGACGTCAGGACCAGAATCAACCTGCATTTGATCTTGAGAATTAAGAGATGAGCTTTGACGTAACGATTATTAATACATGATTTTCATAAAACTGCAGTAGGTTGATCTGGGGCGAAAAGTATCACTAATTGAGATGGTGTAAAGAGGTCTCGTACGCATTGCTTACCACGGAAAATATTTAAAACTGTTTTCTGGTTGCTGATAACAACGGAATCTTTGAAATTTTAACCAGTCAATGCTATTGATATTATACATTAATCTTCAGTAATTATTTAAAATAAAGAAGTCAATACAGATCACTGTAAAAAAATTATTCATTAAAAGAAACGGGTTACTATGCCCTTGGTTTTGTATAAACATTATCTAGTTACATTTTCAAGAGATTCTGGTATTATCTAGATTCAGAAAATGGGTTAAAAAGTATCCTTTTACCTCCCCGTAAAAAATAGAATCTGTCTCTAATATTTATATTCTATTCCCTGTCAAAAGTGAACATTACCCACATAAATATATGTTACACAACGTATACATTCTGTATATAAATTTATCTGTAACAAGATAACATTTTTTCAAATTGCTATTTGTATAGTTTTACGTTAAATTTGATTCTATAAATATTACATGAAAATTGTACATGAATTGTATACGAATTATTATTAATTTGTACAGAGTCGACTTTATTGAAAATCGAATAATCACAATATGTATAAATGTTATTCTGATCGATAAAAACTTTATACATATTGTATAAATGATATATAAATTGTATACAATCATTTTAGTATGCAAATTATATACAAGCTGTATATATAAACTATTTTTATGTGGGCTATATTTATTGCAGATATTTATCTTACATTGTTACTGCAGTTGCAAATGTATATGAATGAGGTTTTAATAACGAGATTCATTAGTTAAAGTAATGGATTCAATTAATTATGTTCAATAATTTTGAATGACTGGTTTTACATAATTAGAGTAATACTTGTTATAACGAGAGAATATCGTCAAATATTTCAGTGTACGTGTTGTCCTACGTAAACATAATGTATAGGATTAATTAAGTAAACGTTAACTGACTATAGTAAGTTATGCAATTGCAGCTGTCGGTCAACTTTGTCAAAATTATTCAGCTAGGGTACGTTTTTAACAACCTGTTTGAAAATTCTACGAATTATGTTCTCTCGACCACTCAAAACTTCCAAATGGCTCTTTTACTATTTGGAAAATGAAGTTTCTACGATTCTTTAGCTGCTAGTTTGCCGTTTCGTTGCTGGTAGCACAAAGAAGAAACAAACAGCAGCGTCTGCATAGAAATGGCCTCTCAAACTTACGAGGCAGCAACTATTCAGTTCTAGGAAATTGTTTAGCTCGCAGTTACATCATGCACAAGTAATAGCCCGGGATGTAAAGCGAATATGAGAGACAGGGAAACGGAGGGAGGAAGGGGTTAAAAGAGAGATAGACAGACAGAGAGAGAGAGAGAGAGAGAGAGAGAGAGAGAGAGAGAGAGAGAGAGAGAGAGAGAGAGAGAGAGAGAGAAGAGGCAATTAAGACGTTTTCTGCAAGGCGGGGAATAAGCTGCCCTACTACAGCGAATTGCTAATGATCTCTCTAATAATACAGATATCATTATCTTGTATAAGTATTATGGAATTAAATACAATCGATTAAGGTGGCATTCTGGTGTTTTTTACCAAATAAACGAAATTTTTTTTTGCTGAAAAATACTTTTAAGTGTATGTACCAAACCAACCAAGTTAAGCCTTGTAACCTATACCAAGTTCATTTTCTGCGTACCTTTTTTCGAGGTCCTACGATACTTTGTAGATTATAAAACACGTAATAGAAAATCGATAATTTTGTTAGTTTTTATTTTTCTTATTTAGAATTATGTTTTTTGAGTTATTATGAATATACACATTTATGTATATGCAAATACTCCAACTATTACTATGCAAAGTTTTTAAATTTTGCCCTGAATTATTAAATCTGTTGGTATAAGTCATACCAACCTGCAGTCATTTACTTACTGACCGCGACGCAAACGTCCCAATAGCAGGCGATTATACAGTGTGCTGGTGTAGTACCTCACAGCTGTCATTGTTTCAGTAACATTGTAAACATGTGCTTGGAAATGTCTACATGTGTCCTACTAGTATTATATTAATCAGATAAGATCTTTCATTCTTTAGATAGACTGTATAATTTTGAGTATTTTTCTTTGTAGTACTTTCAATTTTTAGGCTGACTAGAAACCATACAGAAAAGTCACTTTTCTACACAATAATGAATCAAGGTTGAGTCTAATAAAATGCCATAAGAAGGTTTAAATATTTAAACAGTTAGTAAATTATTATAAAAGAATACTAGTTATAATACGTATAATTTTGTGTTATACACATAATTTTCTATTATATTTCTAACATAATTACTAACATAATTATTTTTAATATTCAAATATAAAAGCTTTATGTAACAGATTATTATGGAAAACAAGAATTATATTATCTTTATTGATTCATAAGAGTATTTTAGACATATCGGGATTTTAATAGACTCATGTTTAAAATTAACTTCAAACATTAACATGATTTTAGTCTTCCCGCATACCACAAATACTCAAATGAAACATAAACTTAAAGTTTATTATTATTATTATTATAGAGGCCAAATAGTGATGATAGGCAGTAACAGTGCCTACAGGGCCACAGTTATTACATAGTCTTTATACCGGCTGTAGACGTGCTTGCATCATCACCATAGCTATCATAACTACTTGTTGGGACCAGTTATCCGAAGTGGTTTTGTCCATAGCCTTGTTCACAGAGTCACGCTATTTTTCTCTATTGTTTGCGAGATGCATCCAATTCTCCTCATAACATCCTATTTCTCGTAGATGAATTTTAATATTGTCTTCCTACCTTCATCTCGATCTACCTGGGGGTCTTGCACCTGACGGCTTTTCTATAAGAACTACAAGTGCTGCTCTTTCATTTCTCATTCTAGCTACGTGCCAAGCCCACCCTAGTCTTTGAGATTTAATCACTCTGGTAATATTTGGCTTCCAAACATATAGCTCATGTATTTCTTGGTTATGAAAAATTCTCCATTCTCCAGTAATCTTACATATTTTACCCCAAATATCTTTCTCAGCACTCTATTCTCAAACACTCTAAATGTACTTTCTTCCCGTTTAGTTAACGCCCAAGTTTCGCATCCGTAAAGAAGTACTGGCATTATGATTTTTCTATATATTTCTAATTTAGTCTTTCGCAATAGCAATCGTGATTTTAGTAGAGGCATGCATTTCCCGAATGCAGTCTCTTCTTGATTTATTTCTGAGTTTTATTGTTGTGGTCTACTATCGTACCTAGGTATTAGAACTCGTCTACTTTTTTGAAAGTTTTACCTGAGACTTTCAAGTCGGTACCAGCAATCTCAGGCCCTGCTCTGGTAGTTACCATGTACTGGGTTTTCTCTTCACTTATTTCTAGGCCTATTTCTTTAGCTAATTTTATTAGTATTTCTACGTTTTTAATTACAGTTTCTCTGTTTTTTCCTATAATATGTATGTAATCTGTATCACGTATTCTAAAACTAAATTATATAAGAGGATTGATAGTGCATCTCCCTGATTTAGTCCGTTGTGGATGTCAAATGGCTCCGATAGGATTCTACCTGACCGGACCATTCCCCGACTGTTATCTAGGCACGTTATGATTAAATTGAATAACTTTTTTGGTATCCCTAGCAGAACTAAAACGTGGAACATTTTACGTCTTATTATTGAGTCATACGCTTTCTTAAAACTGTGAACATCTGATCGCTTGTTGACCTGTTTCATCCAAATCAACACTGATAGTCCCCGGGGATTTATTCCGCGAGCAGCGTGATGTGTCTATCTAGTAGTACATTAAAGAGAATTTTTAGTAAGCACAGATAAGAGAAAGGTCTCTATAATTATTACAGTTCGTTTTATCTCCTTTTTCTGTATTGGGACTATAATTAAGTCCCTCCATTCTTTGGGCACTGTTTCTTTCCTCCAAATAGCGCAAATAAAATTATGAATTATTTTCTTGGGTGCCACCCCCCCCCCACCCTATTTAAATAGTTCGGTCCAAAAATTATCTACTCCTGGGGATCTATTATTCTTTAGCTTATTGATTGGCTTGCAGATTTCATTAGGCGAGTAAAATAGAGCAGAGAAAATAGGAAAATTTGCATTAATTGATACCCGGACTTCGACATGACAAATTTATGCAGAACATGCATATAAAGATAATGTATATGTTTTAAACCACTGATTTGTATACTGGAGCTCGTGAGAAATAAGCCGCGGAGGAACCACCGCCATGCTCTCAATCCAATAAATTATACACTATAAATTACATCTTATACGCGCGCTGCGTACATGCTTCATGCTTCTTTATCACATATTTTTTTTTCTTGTGAGTCTACTCCTATAGCTCATCCCTGTGCATGCTTGCGCGGTAGGACTATTGCTCATAAGAGAGTACTTGATGTATCTATTTCTCCTAATTTTCAAGATAAAAATTACTTAATTTTGCACAGAGTTTAAATCAGCCATTACGCAAATATCCTTAGAAAGTTTATGCTCGAATATTACGTTTTCCCTACAACACTTCTCCTTTCGCTATTTTATTAATCACTTCGCTTCTTATTTTGTGACAGCAATGATACTCAGACTTTTCTTAAACATACAAAAAACTAACAACTTGCATTGGTCGTCACCAACACAACAGTCTTCAGTCATTTATGCAAAGAGGAAACAATGACAAATAATTATTTGTGCAAAAAATTACCAGATTTTACATGGAGTTCATACCAATTTACCTGGGCCCTAGGTAATTAGCAAACTACCAGCAAAATCAAAGCTATCATAATTGCATAAATGCTAACAACAATGCAACTGAAACTTTTCATTTACTTCAAAATACGAAGATACTTTTGCTTGTAAAATCCTTTAAACATAATTAATTTCATAACTTTTAGTATAGCATTTATTTCTCGAATCATCTGCGTGTAACATAAAATTTACTCAGACATTTTTTATCGCTTAACAAGCTAACTTAAATTGTTAACTCTTTTCTAAAAAGTTTCTATAATCTATAAACATTTTTTACGGTATACAATCCCTGCTTAATTATTACAATAAATTTACAAGTTTAATATCGCACAAGACGAAATAAAGCGTCCTAATACGCTCACTGCTGCATTACTGCTCTTTAAGATCACGCGTGTTATTGCGCTGGCATGCTGTTAATCTTGGTGATTGCGCTGCCAAAACAAGAATCATGCATTTGTCTCCGTGCGAAAGATGGTGCTCTTTCTTGCGCTGCCACTATAGGTCGTGATCGAAGCTGCAATTGCAGCTTTGTCTCAGATAAATCCTCTCTACAACAAATTTCATAGGCGATAAGAATTTAACATTGAATAAAATTAAATTGAAAATTAACTCGATTGAACATAACAACATAAACCAATTTAAACGTGATCAACAGTCACAGTCCCATAATCTACAATAACATTTACTGTCGTTCCAAAATTCTTTATAAAAAATGTACTACTCGTATAATACTACATTATATTACACAGCGTATTTTGTCGTGCCCTAAACCTTTCTTGCCATGGGAAAGTTTAATAGGCCTATTTTAATTACTTTTCAAGAAATCCCGATAGTTTTGCTCGTAAAAATTCGACGCCACACATTGACACTCGACTCACGGCTGCAGCGTCTTCGAGCGCATTCGGCCGCGCAGCTGCCCCCCGCGGTGCATTTTTTTCACGCGGTAACACAGTGCACCATTGTGACATCACACGAATTGCCCCAAGCTGCTGTTATTTTTAATCTTAAAGAAAATACGGCAGTTTTCTTGGCGTTAGCTAACAAATACAAATAATTTATGCAGACAAATAATGCGTAGTTGACAAAACTTGATTGTAATTAACTCAAAGTACTTATGAATTTATTTAAGTTAATATACCGCTAGACAAGTAAATCGTATTTGTTTTATAAAACTTTTAATCCGAATTATTATATGCGAAAAATCTATTATTGTTTATTAACTAATAACTCCACGTATTGAATTAAAAAACACATTTGATTAGCAACCAGATTGTAAAATGCGAAATGTTCTTACTGACTTTACAAAACGATGTTCATATATATCTGTTAAACTTTTATTCTGTGAATAGTAAATTAAATGTAATTTGATCTACTGATCTTATCAACTTTAAAATATTCTGATATGATAATTGTTATTATTTTGGTTACTTTGTGCGGCTATACGTAACAGATTTTCTTTTTTAAAATCATAAACGTATAGCTTGCTTCACTTACAATTGTTATATTTATTACTATTTATAATAATACTTTCGCTGTGTAAATACTTTGGCATTAAATCATTTCGTACTTAAAACAAATTCTCGTTTAATGTGTCTTTACACTAAAAAATATACTTGACAAAAGTTTTAGACATTAAACCATCTTGTTTTGCAATAGTAATGTATTTTACAAACTAATCAATAAACCGATTTTCTTAAATAAGTTTAGCTATACTAAATGTTTCAGTATACATAATTTGCTATTATCTTTAACGAATATTTAAATCCTTGAAAATAAATGTTTTCTACTTATCATTTTCAAAATTTAATACTGTTTTACAAATTTAATTTATTTCTCACATTTTCCCAGCTCTTAAAGTGCAACCAACCAGCAAACAATGAATTAAAATGTATATTCAATTGCTAAATCAATAACCAAATATAAATAAATTAGACTGAATTCCTTTATACACGTAATTCCTATACAATATTAAATTACGGTAAGTATTAAAATGCACTGTGAAATTTAATTTTAATAAAAATAAATAAATACTTATTGTACTTATCTTAACGTTTTTATGTGCATTTTGTTAATTTAATGAGCATTTCAAAATCCATGGTTCTCGTACAGCATTCTCGACGAGGTTATCGATACGCAGCTACATCTTTGTCTTGATTTGACTTCTTTCTTCTCTGCAGAGCGGCGGCGTCGATTTTGTATCGATTTACCACCTTCGCTGCTTTAGAAGCGTTAATCTTCTTAAATCAAGTCACTCTGATCGGCTTTCTTTTTCGCAAACTTTATTTATTTAGTCACTAAAAATACTTATTCCAAAATTCTTCTATCTTAGTCCCATAAAACAAAAATAATCCCGTCTTTTATTCCCGAGTTTCTGGCACCTAATGATTCGGAATGTAATTATACAAAGGATTTTATTATAATAATTGATACGTAACTTGTATTTAAAGTAGTTATTATTATATACATTGGTCGGGTTGTTACAACGCGCATTGAAACTGCTGTTCTGTACAAGGGCTAAAGTACATCTAGTCTCTACGTCATTCTTTTTTTACCTAGAAATGAGCCGCTCTTCGCGCCGCCGAAAGTCGCCGCCGACGACCGCTGCAAACATATACATAAGAAATTCAATAACGTTATAGCGTTTGAACTATACATAACGTTTTAGAGAGTTTTTGCAAGGCAACTTGTTATACAGTTACATTTTCATATGACTAATGAATTCTATCCAGAACACCATCCCTTGTTAGCACCTCTAATTGCCAGTCCAGAGCTAAGCTACGCACGTTCCACGTGCCCACCTTCAACTGCCTTATAGTTCTTTTGCATGTTTCTTCCCCTATAGTCCCCTCCCGGACATCCAAATGGGGGACATCTTTATGTTCGGACTTGTATTTTCCCAGAGAAGAATTCATGTCTTATGTTTGTGGATGAATCGCCGCATTGAACTAGGTGGTAATTCCGGTCTAGGTTGATCACGCCTACTACTCACACTCCGTGACCTGTGTAGGTTCATCACTCCTACGACCTGCTCTTCTTCTCAGTTAATTTTTTTTGTAGATTTGGAATTGGACTGTAGGGGAGTGTACGGACTTCTGCACCTAGGCCTTGGGTAACTCACAATCCGTGGCCTTGCAATTTGATGTCTGCACAATATCTGCACATATACTCACTGTACAAAGTATTGAATCGCTTTGCGTCTTCGTTGGAAAAATCAAGAGTCTAAATTTTTGTCGCGTGACGCTTCTGTCCAGCAGCATTCCGCAAACTGGCGGGTGAGTACTGTGTTAAAATAAAAATTAACCGGCGTTCGCTGATGCTCTCGCGCGTTTACTTTCTCGCTGAGATGCTTGGCTCGTGTTACCTTTGTCTTTGTTCGTAAGATTGAGCATTTGTAATAAATAGTGTATGAAAAAGTCGTTGTTAGTTTCCCGGAAAAATAAAGTAAAATAAACGCGGGTTGCGTACATTTCAAATGAAATGATTTTAAATTTTCGGTAACACACAATAAATTAAAAATAGAATATAGTTCATAAAAATAGCGCATAGTTTTTCTTGTTTTTTTTTTAGAAAAAAGTAAGTATATTATATTGATAGTATATAATGTCAAAAACCAAATTATATTGTCTGGGGAAGTACTAAGGCTGTAAATATCATTATTTTTCATTCAATTTTTACTAAAATCCCATTTTTTCAGCTTTATGTTCTTCATGATTCAAATTGGATCCTCAGCAACCCATCTTGATGTTACGCTTTCAAAAAATTTGAGCATATTCCTTGTGATTATACCCAAAAATAATAGGAATCATAATTTGATTTTAGTCTCTACAATTTTAGTGTAAAAATCAGTTATGTCAAAATTTATTGTTATTTAACAAATTTTATTACACATTTATCTTTAAGTAACTTTAAGCAAATTTAAAAATCTAATCTCTGTCATCTTTTGTCATTGTGCTAAGGAATATGCTTAAACTTTTTGGAACCATGATATGAAGATGAGTTGCGCAGGATCCTTTTACAATATAGCTAGTTTATAATAAAAAATTCTGCCTTTTCTGGACTATCTAACAAGGAAAATGTCACACCTCTGGGTCACGGATTTTGATGAAACTTTGGAGGTATTTTCTAGTTCCTAAAATGAAGCCTAGCAACCGTAGTTTCGTCCCATAGACTCTTGGGGACATAATATGACGGTTGTGTTAAAAATACGGGTTATTATCTCTGCAAGTTATTTTGCTAGAGGAATGATGTAATAAGATAAGAAAGGTGACTAAAAGAGCTTTAATTTAAGCTTTGTTTAATATAAAAATATTATTCTGTTGCAAAGCTATGAACAATCAAAAATGATGACGAATAATTCATGAAAATTTGAGGATATTCAGCTCTTTAAACTAAGTAGTTCTCCTAGATTTTTGTCATTATTTTTTATCTTATTACATCATTTCTATAGCAAAATAACTTGCAGAGTTATGATACGAAGTATGGGTATCACGTTTTACTGAATAAACGTATATATTGAACACAAATATTCACATCTTATCCCGATGGACCTATGGGATGAAACTACGGGCGATAGGCTTCATTTTTAGGTACCAGAAAACACCTTCCAAAGTTTCGTCAAAATCCGTAACCAAGAGGTGTGAAACTCTCCTTGTAAGTGAATAATGGATGAATTGGGCTGCAAATTTGTGTAAAATATTAGTTTTCCATGTAGATGATGAGGCCCAAAGCTCAGATGAATAGGTGCAAAGATAGAAAAATCGATTTCACCAGAACCCCACCTTAATTAATTACATCCTGTTTTATTTCTATCTTATTACAAAATTTCCTTACTTTTAGCGAGATGTTTGTATATTTGTATGTACATCCCTGGTAAAAACATTGACGAGTTTTTCGCGCGTTTTTTGTTAAAACCGCTACAGTTTCTAGCGAGTTGGTTAAAAAGTGGTTTATATATATCATTTATTGACGGAAATAAAATATTTGTATTAAATGCAACTATGCTGTAATATGTATTAAAAAATAAACAAAAGTTATCAATCTCGTTAACATTATTTAGTAGATTTATTTCTTCATGTTGCATAATATATCTATAGTTTATAAGCTTATCTAAATACCTTAATTTTTGTAAAACAATTTACTTTTGTTACAAAATTTGTATAACATCAAATGAAGTAATTAATGTATATAAATATTTATCTGAATAGTGGCAGCGAACTTGACCAGCCGGACTGGTCAATTTTCTACCGGGGATCGCTGAGATCAAGAACGGCTTGACCGATCGAGGCGAAATTTATACTGAGTAATCGGCGACGTTACTCGACATTTTCAGGTTAAATGGAATAAGCAAATTGAATACAAATTTAATGTGGTATCCCATATAAAACGCCAAGACATCAAGTGAATTTGATTTCGAATTCAGCAAGTTCGAAAAGAATTACTTTGCCTTGGGTGCATGTATGTACGCATAGCGATAGTTCAAAAACTGTTTGACCTATTGAGCTAACTTTTGGACACTACTTTCCACTATTGTCAGCGATGGTAAATCGAAGATAATCAAAAAAATTGTAAAATATGACCGTATAAAACACTGTACGCAAAATAGGCGATTCATAAAACACATTTTGTATTTAATATTTGTTTGTCAAATAAAAAAATATTTCTTTTGGAATGAATAATGTTAAGTTTCAAGTAATTTCCCATCAAATTTTTTATTTTTACGCATACAAAATCAAAGCTCCCCACTGCAGGCTCCGACTAGGTACTACCAACCCCGATGAATCCTCCTTAAAGAATAAACAAAATTTTTTTAATAGTTGCTATGTTTGAAAATTGAAAATAATTTTTTTAGAACTTTGTAGTGGAAATATATAAGAAATATAAGCTCGTATACGTGATTTTCGTTCGCATGAGATAGCAGATAGAAATCTGCTGAAGCAGTTAGCAGCGATTTTTGCTTTCAATTTCTACTGTCGGACAAAGTTTTCTTACTGGCTGTTTACTGGTCCAGTATGGCTTGACCTTAATGTTATCTACGGGGTTAATATGATCTAAAGTCATGTCATATAAACTAGCGTGTATACGTATGACGATGGTGACCTAATAAAGTTGTGTCAGAGAACAACACGATCATATAAGACTCCAGCAAATTAATAGCGGCGATCCCAACGCTCTGGTTAATTGGAGTCTTATTTCGCCTACGCTTTCTATTGATAGAAGTTTGAAAACGGAGTCAGAGTATAAATAATATCCAAAATATTTATATAATAAATAACAGTATTCGTATAAAATATTACGTCATTAGGAACTTTTAACAGGCCCCGTACGTTTATTAAAAATATAAAAACTTTTCAATATTGACTTTTATTGCTTACTAATGTTCTTAAACTATAATCCGTACTCATTTTACTAATAGTAAATATTAAACGTAATAAATGAAAATAACATTTAGTTTGTCTATTATTGTTAAGGATATTAGCTTGTAAATAATATGTAGTTCTTTAAAACATATCTGTCATCTCTACCTTACACATAGACAAGTACACGCATTGTTCGATCGCTATATCCATCCCTTGACGATAAAGAGATAAATGTTTACGCTTGCGACAGCTTTCCAAGTCCTCTACCAACCTGTTTCTCAAAGGTATTCGTAGAAGCTGCTTGCGAGCTTTCCATGATGACGGGGACAAGAAATAGAAAAGTGAAATCTCTCATAAAGAAAAAGAGAGAGAGAGAGAGAGAAAGAGAGAGACAGAGAGAGAGATAGAGAGAGAGTAAAGTAGCAGTCCAACGTAAATCTCAGCTTATTATTCGAGCGTCTTGTCAGTCTCCTCCTTCTCTCACGGCAAGAATTTTATTTTCAAGACGTCGACGTCCTCCACGAGTTGACGAGAGCTGCTTCTGCTGCAGGTACTTTTGTACGCCAGAAACGAGGAGGCGTTCGTATTACGACGTGTCTATGGCCTCTGACGTCCAGCTCAGCAGCAGCAGCAGTGGAAGCGGAGAATACGATTGAAAATAATAAGGGGGACGCAGCAGCAGCAGTAGCAGCAGCAACGACGAACACGACGTCGAAGAACATTCTCTCCATCTCAAGTGCAGGACTTTATGCGCGCATGTGCCGGGTTGCCTGCGCCGTCGATAACGTTTACGACTCCGACGGTACTGTTTGATTTTGGAATTGGATTTTATGCAGGCAGGAGGATCGCGCGTTATAGAGCACGAGTGCGCTCGCGAGCTCGCCGAGCTAGCACCCGGGAAATGTACTTTTTTATCCGATGTTTTGAGCGCGAGCAAGAGCGCGTGCCGGGTAATGGGAAAAGCTGCTGTATTTTTGTGAATAGAGGAGCTATGTAGAGGCTGGGAGGAAGATCCTTTATCTTCTTCAAATTGGGAGCGACTGTAATAGGCATTTTGAAGTGCGTGTTTGCACATTTTGAACTGTGAAATGCAAATTGGTTATAGAAAGTTGAAGCGACATTTTTTTTTAATTGTTAAAGGAGGTTCTTTACCTGTAAATTATAGCTGTTTATTAATATTGGTTTATATGAGTGATAATATACGTATAAGTGTGTGTGTATGTGTGTGTGTGTATGAGTGTGTGAGTGTGGATGTGTGTATGTATGTGTGTGTGTCTTTGTGTGTGTCTGAGTGTGTGTGTGTGTGCGCGCGTGCGTGCATGTACGAGTGCGTGGGCGTGTGCGTGTGCGTATGTATTTATGTGTGTGCGTGTGTGAGTGTATATATGTGTGTATGTTTATGTGTGTGCGTATGTGAGTGTGTGTATGTGTGTGTATGTGTGTGTGTATGCATGCTTGGATATTATGCGCTAAAGAAAAAAAGTTATACTTAAAACGATTAAACTATTTTATTTTTTATTCGTTTTATTTTTTTATTTTAATTTTTATGTCTCATGTGTTATATAACTCCTAAAATAGATTATTATAAATTACCTTAAAAATAATTTGAAATTATTGATATGCAAAAAGAAAAATCTATTTGATTACGCATGAACTATAATATAAATATATACAATTAGCTTTTTCTATTTACACATCAATAATTCAAGAATTTTTCTCTGTGGTGAATTATAGTAAACTATTTGAGAAGTAAAATGAGATATGAGATATTAAAAATGAATAAAAGATAAATGAAGATAAATGATCTTTTATTTTAATATTTATGTAACTCATTAACCTGCAAATAATAAGACTGCAGTTTAATACAAAGTTTTGTAAGAATGGTTTTATATTTTAATTCACGCCCATTAATTACCTTGAATAATATGCACTAAGTCAATTATTTAATGAAAATTTGATTATATATCACACAACTCGTCAAAATCATTATATTGCAGAATTTAGTATTAACAATATCGTAGTCGACAGCGAAGGAAATGTCTCTCGAATTCGTCAGTAATACTGATGGAGATCAAAAGCGAGCGCCTTTTTAATACGGAACTAGTCCGAGTTATAAAAGAAACTGTACATAAAATCATTATGCAATTACAAGCCTTAAAAGGCAGGAAAAATCGAGTTTATTTAAATTTAATTTGGCCAATGAAACAAGTAAAGAAAGTAGTACGAAGTACGACATTTTAAAGTGCAGTCCTTTATATATAATTGTATACAATATCTTCTCCACTTTGCCTCTGCCTCGTTATACTTGAAGGAAATCAATAGGTAATCAAATATTTAAATTTATCAATTATTTCTATTGTTACACGATATAACTGTAAGTAAATTTATAATTGGAGCTTCTAATAAATCTCGCATAATAACTTGACATAAAGTCCATAAAATGTAACTTTTGTTGACTAACTTCCTGTTTTCAGAATTCCTATATTTTAAATAAATACATAATAAACATTTACTAGCACTTAAATAATCGGGATTTGCATATAAATATCCGTTAGGTTCATCATGTAGAATATTAAAATATAAAGGACACGTATTTTTTCTTTATTGAATTAGATAAAAATTAAAAGAGTTACATATATTTGAATACTCGTGGCATCGCGAACACATACAATTTTTTCAGTAAAAGTAAGTGGATAGTATAGTTAGTGAATATTGGAATGCGTAGATAGCGGTGTACTTGAATAACGGAGTGTATGAATAGTGAAGTGCTTGGTAGCACGATTAGTGTGTCTGTATATAAGAACAAAATAATAAATGTATTTCGCTTTCGTACTCTCTCTCTCTCACACACACACACTCTTCAACTCTCTCTCTTTGAGTGTATTACTCTATTTCATTTACTAATTCTCTCTTACTTACTTACTCTCTCTCTCTCCCTCCCCCCCTCTCTCTCTCTCTTTCTCTCTCTCTCCCTCTCCATCTTCCTCCCTCTCTCTCTCTCTCTCTCTCTCTCTTTCTCTCTCTCTTACTCCTCAAATATTTCTTACTAAATCTCTCTCACTCTCACGCACTATGTCACTCACTTGTGCACTCGCTTACTGACTCATTTACTCGTTGATTCAATCGCTCACTATATTATTTTAACTGTCTAAGTCTTCCACATACTCACTCACACGCTCTCGTACGTACTTGATTACTTACCGACTTACTCTCGCACTCACTCAAGCACTCTCCGATTCTCTCTTACTAAATTTCTCACACTTTCAAATACCTACTCACTCACTTGCGCACTCGCTTACTCACTATCTTACTTAATCATAAACTCACGCACTAATTTATACACGCGCGCACTCACACATTCGCTCTTGCACTCACGCATTTTTTGACTCTCGTTCACTGATTCTTCAAATGTCCTTAGTAACTATTATACTCTTTCATGCACTCACTCACTCATGTACTCACTTACTTGTTCAGTCACTCATGCACGCACTCACTTGTTCATTCATGCATGCATGCATTCATTCGCTTGCTTACTCAAGCTCTCACTTACTTACACATTCGCTCACGCACTTAATTACTTACTCACACACACACTCACTCACGCATATACTCACCCAAGTACTGACTCACTCTCCCACATAGCACTAAATATTGCAGCAATATCACATGAGTACTAAACGCAATATTAAATATTCCTGTGATATATAGCAGTAATATTGCAGTGAAACTGTCGCAACATTTAATGTCCGCGGTGTTTTTATAATAGGAATATTATGGGGAATATCAGTACAATATTTTGGTGACAATCGGACAATATTTTAGTAACATCACAACAATATTATTATGGGGTTTTAGTTGGTGCGGTGAGAACGGGAAATATTGCAGTGATATTGCAGGAATATTATTATCATTTCATAATAATAATAATGGAAATACTGGGTATATTTCAGTGACATTCCAGCAATATTATTATTATTTTATCGAAAGTATATATAATATCCTTTTCATTTTATATTATTTTTATTTCGCCGTAATGCTAGTACCTTTATTAATATCAATAATATACATGTAATAAACGCCTGTCAATAATTGTTCATACACAGCAGCTTCAGGATAACATACATTATCGTAATGTTTGAACCGTCCTTATATAGTAACTAAAGACGAATCTTAGCACTTGCGAGAAAGCGCCAAACCGCCATCTAGCTGCAATCTTGAGAACATTGACTTTCAAATAATATGCAATGACAATAATCGATTTCTCTCGATTTGTTTTTACGTAAACCTTGTCTAACTACATTATTAAATCATTTTTACAGTTATAGTCAAGATTTTTGGCAAAATTAAACGATAAAATTAAAATGTTATTGTTAAACAAATGATGACTGATTTATTGCCGTATGATATAGTAGAAGAAGCGAGAAAATTTCCACAACATTAGATTGAAATGCATCCAGGAATATCATTCTGTAATCTTGCAGGAATATAGCTGTAATATCTTAGAGTAATATGTAATATAATAATATTACAGAATATTTCGCATATATTTCAGTGTGATGTGTAACAGTGTAATATTATACAAATATTTCGGCGTTATTAATGTGAGATGCATTGAGAAATATCATTCTGTAAACTTGCAGGAATATTACTATAATATTTATATGCGATATGTCACATAACAATATTACAGAATATTTCGCGTATATTTCAATGTGATTTGTCACAGTGTAATATTGTAGAAATATTTTGGCAATAGTAATGTGACATGTATCGAGAAATGTCATTCTGTAAACTTGTAATAATATTGATGTAATATTGCAATGTAATATGTCACATAACAATATTGCAGTAATGTACTACATATATTACGATGTGATTTATCACAATGTAATATTGTAGAGTTATTGCAGCAATCTTGCATTAGAATTTATCATTGCACAGTGTTACACGAATATCACTGCAATATCAATGTGATATATCATAATGTAATATTAAAGAAAGATTGCTGCAATACTGCAATACTTCTTTCAATTTTGAAAATCATACTGGAATCATACTGAATATCACAGAAATATAGCTGCAATATATCAACTTATCCGCTAAATCACAGCAACGTTGAAATATTTCTACGACATTCCTGCAATATTATATGTAGACTCTCATTTACTCACTCCTTTTCACTTAATTTTCTCATTATCTATCTGCTTCGCTGTTTATTCGATTTCCATCTCTCATTTGTTTATCACTTCCCCATCACTTAATTTTTTCTCTTTTACGTCCCCCAAGATCCATATAGTTACCCCCTTAACCATATAAGCACTATAGTCTTCGTGATTCTACGTGATAAATTCAGTATGATGCTTGAATCATTATTTTATTAACAAAATATACTCTCTTCATGTCCGCATAGCTTCCCTACTTTCTACATCCCTTTCTCCATATTCTCCTTATGCATATGTACCGTCCTCCCCCACCTACTCATTGATCCTCTAAGCACTGCGTCGTAGTAATCTCACTGCATCTCCCATTATCCCTTCCCTACTTTTCCTACCATGTTGCCGTAAATTTGCGCGTATTTTAGCATCTCTGCTATATGACAAATGATTATAATCTCTCTCTCTCTTTCAAGATTAATTTTTAACTTTAAACGTAAACATAAAAAAATATCGCGACATAAAATTAAAAATTAACTATGCTATACTTGATTAGATTTTACATAAATAGTTTGAATTACTTTAGACTAATAAGAATTTTGTCGAATTAAGATTCGAAAAAGTCGTATTCTTTAAGAATTTTCCAACAAAAAATATAATAACACTTTTTTTACATAAATTACTTTTGATTAATATTTTTTTACGAAACAAAGATGAAATTAAAGCTCTTTTTATCTACTTTACAGAAGTAGAGGTACCATTTTTTATTAAAATTGCGTACAATTGAGATAAACTGGTTAATATCTCGAGAATAAGGACCCATTGGAAGAAACTAAAGCTGCTACACTTCATTTTTATGTGTCAGGAAACACCTCTCAGAGTTTTAGCAAATATCGTATTCCAATCCGTCACTTTCCTAGTAAGACAACAGAGCCAAAGCTGATTGAGGTCGATCGTCGAGGGTTTTCGGCCACTACAGATCCGTGTCCAGGGATCAAAGGAAACACCCACACCTGTCGCTCCGCCACGTCAGCCATTCACATGTAAGGAAGCGGCGAAATCTTTACTCGCCAACTAGTAGAAAATAGCGAGACATTACCGAGAGAAAAAGTTTGAGGCGTGTTAAATAAAAAAGGAAATAAGTTTGAATAATATAAAAAATCGCAATGGATTCGGAATTTCCTCAAGAAACAAATGCCGTAAGTTCTTGACCCGTGTAAGCATCAATTATATTTTTATAATTAATAATTGTAGCCTGCTACACGTGTCCCGCCTGTTTTTTTCTAGCGGGGCAATGCTCGTATACGGGTGGATCGTGTTTATCTGGATCTCGTGCAAGAGAAATTCAATCGAGTCAAAATAAAAAGGAAGTAAATCAAACGTATTTAACGAAGCCACACTTTACAGGCAAGGGCCAGAAAACGACACAATTAACGCGCGGTTTTTCCAAAGCAAATTAGTATCGCAAGATGCTCGGCAAAGAGCATCAGCTCACAACGTTTTAATCAAGAGTGCGACAAACAGGGAAAACGTGCGCAACTCCAACAACGACGAGGACGTCTGAGACGACGACGAGTATCTCTCTCTATCGTTCTCTTTATCTCCCTCTCTCTCTCTCTCTCTCTCTCTCTCTCTCTCTCTCCCACCTCCGCAGGGTCATAAACCTCAAGGAGAGCGATATGTCATCGGGGAAGGGAAGACAGAGAGGGAAACTCGCGAATAAAGCACTCCCTCGCGCGCAAGCCCGAGAAATAAGCTGGTTTCGAGCGCTGAGTAGACGAGGGGTCCACCTTTTCTCTCTCCTTTTCCCAACCATCCGTACCCAACTGCAATTCCTTAATTGCATCGAAGAACGAAGCGGTGTGACGCTGCTGCTGCAGCTGCTGTACGAGCAAAAGGATGATGAAAGAGAAGAGAGAGAGAGGGAGAGGCTCGGGTAAGACACGCCGAGCACGGCAAAAAGTGAACAGGTAAGAGAGAAGGAGGGAGCACAATATTGTAGCTGGAAAACACACGAGCTTGCAGCTCCGGTGACCGTGATAAAAAGTAATACCGTAATAGGCTACGACGAAGAATGAGAGAGAGAGAGAAAGAGAGGGAGACGGTGAAGGGGTTTGTAAGCAAGAGGTAAAGGTGGAACGCGAATGGACTTTGAAAAAAGGAGAAGGTCGTGAAAGAGCCGTGGCGAGGCAGCCCCGCGAGGGAAAGAATCGAGCGAAATTGCGGTAACGCCTTTTCACCGGCAGACGCGCAGGGTTATAGAGAAACGGGGCGTCGCTATTTATACAGTTTCGCGTCGTCGAAATTTTTGAGTCTGCTGGGAGAGGCTCAAGTGAGCAGGATTTTGGAGGTTTTTCTTATCGTATACTTAAATTCTTTCGTCCTTTCCACTGAGGGATGTGGAATATTTTTAATACGCGCGTGACTATGAAATTTTTTTAGTGTTTAGCAGCAGGTTAATTGACGGTTCTAAGGATAAACGGTTGAAACTCTTAAAGTAACTGAGAATATTTAGAGGAATGTGTACCTTTACAGCTATATTCACGTTACTATTTTAACGAGTTCGTGGAGATCACTTCACTCACGCTTATATTAACCCATTTTAAATCGATGACGTAATTTATGCTCACATAAGCTTATCATTTTTTGTAATTTATCCTTTGACAAACAATCAATGATAAAAAAACACTTATGTTGAGCTATAAATTATAAAGAGATATAGCAATTTAAAATTAATATATTAGAATAAAGAAATTTATATTGAACCAGTTTATTTAGTTTGAATAATCATTTTTTTCACTAAAGATATTATAATAAAATTTATATCTAAATCTCTAATTACAATACTTTTGAAATACATGTCAATTCCCGAAATTTACACACAAAAAAATGTTACGAATCAAAAACAAATTGTGTACATCAATTAAACTTGTTTCCTGTCTCGCTGTAACTTAAAACGCTTCAATTCCTGGAATAACACGAAAGAACTCCAAGAGTCATTTTACATTCTCTCGAATTCTAATTAAAAACAAACTTTCGCGACGAAAGAATCGTCAAATTTACACACTCGGCTCGCAACGATTACGCGAGCACAAAAAGATACAGACTCACAACGCGCGTAAGGCTCGGCGTAATGTACGCCTCGGCAATAGCACTCGCTTCATACGTACGGCTTCATTACCACATTAACAGCGGCGACTGCATAACTCACCGCGTATTATGCCGGGCGAAAGGGGAATTTAAATAGCGTTAATTCATTCCCGCTGGCCCTCCGGCCCGAGCGAGCGCCGCTATTTTAAGCTCGCGGTGCGGCGATCCCGCAAGAAAAACCGTCGGCCCAACCCCCCGTTCGTTCTCCTTTCTTCCTCTCCGTCTATAAACGCGCGAGCGCAGCGCAGAAAATGCGCCCGTAGCCCAGCGCGGAGTGGAACAAAAACTCGCGCGGCGCAGTGGGCAAACACGCGCCCCGGTATAGAATCGCCGTGGCGGTGGCGGCTCGCGGAAAAATACTTTCGCGGTTTAAGCTGCGTTCACAGTGGGATACGAGGGACGGGACTGATCTGGCTAGAATTCACCAGACTTTGCTGGATAAGAATCTGAATGATTTAATTTTTTGATAATAATTCTTAATTTATATATGATGTTGATACATATATATGATGTTGAAATCAGCTTGTATGTAAGTGGGAGAAGCGCATCAAGGGGTTAGGATCGCCGTTTATTTCCATAACGTTAATAAAAAGTTCGTTTCCACATTGTTGAATCATAAAATGAGATTCTTATACTTAAATTTAACTTTACATATATTATAATTCATATAGATTTAATAAGTATTTTATGTTATTTTATATAGTTTACTTTCTGACTACAATATTCCGCCCTGACGGGTAGTTGTGGTCAAAACAACATTTTTTATTTTAATTAAAAAGTAAAATATTTTGTTATTTTAATGAATAATAAATTATTAAAGTTGAAAGATAAGTGTTTGTATTTGATTTTAAACCGAAAAACAACAACTAAATATAAATACGTTTCTATATATAGTAAGCTTTCCTTAAGGTGGATCTGCATCAGCTTAAGAAATATCCCTCCCTTACGATCAAACAAATTAAAATTTTTGTAACACTTTTGACATGATTAGAAAAGGTTATAATATATGAAATTTGAACATATTTTATTGCCGACAGTCCTAGTTATAGAAGAAAATGCATATTTTTACGATAAAAATAAAAGTTTTTAAAATATCTCCTTGCGCTATAGTCCTCTTGCCTAAACCTATTTAAAGAATTAAGAGATACTGAATAACTCAAATTGAACAAGTATGGGATTTTTGAAGTTATATATACTCAATTTTAGGTTCGAAAAAATTAAAATACTTTTTAAACCCTAACAATTGATAAATAAAATATTTAACATTGACATGACTTAAATCGAAATCCTAATTCTTTTCGTAATACTTGAGGCAATATTTCTTGAAATTTAAAAAAAAAACACCAAGATGAAATGCACACTGAACTTTTTGAAAATAGAATATTGAGTTTCGAGAAAAACGTGTTTGAATTATTAATTTTGCATGCTATCCCATGTTAATTATTTTACTTGACCGGCCATACCTTTCTTGAATCATTGAATTTTGACATCTAGCGAGTCGAAAAATGTTCCTCGAAAGATAAATATTACAGAAATGTGATATAAAATTTTGATTTTTGACAAAAAAATTGGTGCAGGTCCACCTTAAGTGACTTCGAAACCTCACTCTCCCCTACCTCTTTTTGTGATTGGGGAAAACGGACCAAATGATTATATAATTAGGCGGAAACAGCTGTAATGTAAACTTTGTTTTATTACTATAATATTAACATAGATGAAAGATACTAACAATAGAAGATGATGACGGAAAATATATGAATAATATGAATATTTTAGGAAAGGAGGATGCCCATGGATGCATAGCAAGTCAGTGAACGCGAGGGAACATACAAAACTGACTCTATTGTTTAGAGTTTGTCAAAATATGAATATTAAAAAAAGTTTAATCTGGGGAAGTGAAGGGAAACTTTATAGAAAAGAGGGTCAAATCCGATAGAATAAGTGAACAAATCAAGATTTTATCAGACATTAAGTAGTAAAAATTAAGAGAATTGATTAATTTTCATGTTTTTCACTTAATACAACAGGGAATTTTAGTTTAAGTGCTTAAGATTTTGTGAATGCTTCATGCTCATATCAGTTTTATATGCTCCCCATCAATGTTTTACCTGGGGCTGGCATAGACCACCCATTAGCATCCTCCAATTTAACTGCTTCAAATTCTGTGATTTTTTATACAGTTTTTGTCACCATTTGAAATTGTTAATAAGTTTAGGCCATATTGATATATTTGTACGTGAAGCAGCTTAAATTAAAGCTCTATTCGACTACTTTTACTATCATTAGAATCACTTTCTCTAGAGTTAATAAATACATAGTTATTATCACAAGAAGAGGTACTGTTGTTACTAAAATAGCGTATATGCGAAGTAAAATAGCTCATATTATTCATACAATGGACCATTGGCAATCAAGAGGCCCTATGCTTCATTTCTAGGTACCACAAAACTTCTCCCAAAGTCTCCTCAAAATCCGCTTTCCGCATATATCACTCCTCTTTTGGGAAAAACATTCATTTATTCTAATAAGCGGCATTCTTAGCTGCCAAGCTAACAATCATGTAGTTAGTAATAAAACGTTTTAAGAAGTTTCGTTGCTTCCTAGTCATGTAAAAAGGTTTAATAGTAACCTTAAATCGACAATAACTTAAAAACGAAGCGTAGATGATGATTAGTTTATTTTTACAATTTTAATCAAGTGATCTAGGATAGGTTCATGATTTGTTTACGATGTAACATTAAATATGTACTATCTTGCAATAAAACTACACTAATCGCGTATAATATTTTTTAAAATTCTTTTTAAAGAGAAAACAAAGATCTTTTATTTATTGCAAACATGAAATTCTTGTAAAATGTAAAAAATAAAATCACATTTTAATGAGGAAGTATCTAAACTAGATAAAGAATCTGTTATTAACTTTATTTTTCATTAAGAAAATGTAATATTTGATTATAAATAAATTTTGTAGCAATGTACATATCATTCGCTTACGTTGAAACCATAAAAATTACGCAACTGTTCTATTTAGTGACAATTTTCAATAATTGAAAGAGTTTCTTAATTTTCACTGTTTCAACTTTAGTAAGAAAGCTCATAATGTCGCCAACAAAATATATCATAAGGTTAGATCAGGTATGACTGGATCTAGTCATGCCCGCTCAGATATAGACCCAATATATAAGTATGAATCGACCCTTATACGTCGCTGCCCCGACGAAGACGACCAACGACTATAGTCACTATCTACGAGTTTTGAATATATTCCAATGAGCGGGCCACAGCAGCAGCAGCAGCGTCGCCCTATCATATAGCAAGATTATTTAAATTTCTCAAGACACTCGGTCTCAGCGAATCGTGTGTATGCGTATGCGCGAGTGCGTCTTTCGACATATCTTGCGGGGGTGAAGGGGGGAGAAAAAACGATCATAGCGCTACTACTGGAAGGACGCGGTATTCAGGTATACGGGGAAAAATCCCAAGGATTGTAATGTAGGATAATACGATCGGAAAATGGCTGTGTGCGTGTGTGTGTGTGTGTATGTGTGTGTGTGTGTTGTAGAACGATGATGCGTATATGTATGTATGTTGCGTTGTCTCTGATGCGAATGCCTCGTAAAGCTTAGAGCAGGATGCAGCGGAGATTATGGTGACAAATATTTTTGTATGCTAGAGCTGCAGCGGGAGCTAGTGCTGTGCTTTTATGTATTTTTATAGGTTTAGATATATAGAGCGGATATAGGAGCTGGGCTGCTTCCTTTTTGGGGCGTATGCAGTATATTTTGTCGGCTCTGGATGATTTTATATTAGAGAATATTGAAAAATAAGATTATAGAATATCGTAGATGAAAAGAGGATTACGGTTAAGTCATGTGATTGAAAAATAAGGTATACATAAATATCATTATTAAACAATTTTTTGGAAGAAAGAGAAGAAAACTGTTACCTTGAAACTATAAAAAAATCCCCGATTAAAATTAACGGCTTAGTACATAATTACATGGAGTATGAAAATCATTGAGACAAACGTTGACTTGTACTACTGAGATTCTTTAGAGAAGCGAATTAGATATTGCTTCCAATTTCAGTATACTTATAATTTGTTACGTCCAAAATAGTGGGTAAATAGAATTTATTATATTAAACTCAAACCGTCCAAAAATTTTAGATTCAGCGTACCCCTTGATAGTCTCACTGTGAGCTTGGTGGATGGATGAATGGATGGATGGATGGATGGATCGATATTTAAAATTAACCGAGGAAGGGTTAGCAATCGATGTATTGTTGCTAGTTCAATATTAAATATAAAATAAAAAAAATAAATCTTTGAAACACAAATTTATCAAAAACGATCGATGGCTCAAGTGGTAATCGCGAACCTCTTTAGACTTCAGCCGCTCAAGGGACATGGGCAATGATGGGTAAAAAAGTACTTTTGTCTTTTCGTTTCAAGTACGAGGAAAACTACTTGAATGAAAGGGTACAAGTACTTGGCAAGTTCTCATTAATATTATACTTTTACTGAAATGAAGCTTTTTAGTACTGTATGATCAAATAGATCGTCAAAAAATACCTCTTCACTAATGGAGTAACATTAATGTATACTTAATTACCAAGTACTTGAATCTTTACATTCAAGTACATAACCTTGTACATGAAATAAGAAGATAAATGTACTTTTTGGCCAAGCAAAGTGGGTTCGAATCTCCGTCAGTCCGAATTTTTCGGAGACATTTAAAAAAAATATTTTTCCATATTTTTGGGGACAGAGATCGGACCTACAAACCGATACCTGAGTAAGGGCAGTAATACCCGTATATGTAATTAAAAGAAAATCATAGGTATTGATATTTATTTGCTAATATTAAATTGCTTTGCAAGTAATATGCTAACAACATAAGCAAGTGGCAGTAAAATTTTAGTTTTATAAATTAAAAATACGCATTGCTTTTAAATAATTAAATGTACTTAAGCAACATAAACTATAAGTTAAAATAGTAATTATTTTTTCATAAAAAACTACAATATAGATGTTTTTTAACCTGCCTAAATGATAAGTAAGGGATTTAAGGTACACAAAGTGACATAGTTATTTCAATGTCAATATTGTAAAAAAGATATTTTACATGTATTAAAGTTTATACATAGAATCTTTCCTCAAAAATCTCAAAAATGATCATGAATTCCTTGGAATTTCTTCTATAATTAACCTTAGTTTTATTCACCTAAAGGCATCTTGAATTTAACGGTAAGCCTTATATTTTTTGCCTGGTCGAAGTCCTATTTCAAAAAGTTAATTTATTTATATCACATATATTCTGCAGCAAAACCCGACTCTTGTACTATACACTGATTCTACAGAAGTGATATATATATATATATATATATACACGATAATAAATTCTTATGTAAGGGGTTATATACATTTGGCAAAGTTAAAAAAATCGATTTTTCATAAACATTATTTTCTAAGTATATAATCTGAAGAATATTTCATGAAAGTTTTAGAGCTTGTCAATCAAAATTCTTGGAGATACATCCCATTTTGTACCTGTCCCTCGGAACACAAGTAACTTCCTTTTGAAACTTTAAACATCTTTCTCTCGAAACTGTGTTTTCAAAATCGGTGACCACGATTTCTCGAAAACTATTGCACACTTCTTTATAATATTTTCAGGGTTTCTAAATATCATAAAAAACTGATCATTGATCAAAGAATTTTTCTTTGCTGAAAGTTTTCAGTTTTATGGACGAAAAACGGTCGATATTTTTCACAAAAATCGGAGCCTTGACTTTAAACATCAGACATTTTGTCAAAAATAAATTTGTTTAAAATAAATTCGATCAAGGAGTAGATGTTCATATATATTAAACACTACTTACTAGTTTGCCTGATTGTTTCAGACAACCTGTGAATGAGAAAAAGTGGTTTTTCGAGGCGCATCCAATATATTGATATATTTCGCTGTAAACACCATATTTTTACTATTATTTTAATAATGTTTGAGAACTTAAAATAAATATACGCATATGTTATTAAAAAAAATTCACAAAAATCAGCTTTTTTTGGCCTTGCAAGTACATTTAAAACCCATTAATTAACTGTATCAAATCACATTTCTGTATGAATCCATAACACACAACCTTGCGCTTAATTTTGATATTTATCTTACGTCAATACCAAACTTGCGAGGCCAACATTGTGAAAACTAGATCACCATGTATACGTTAAACAACGTAAGTCGCGTAGAATCGTATTGTAAAAAAATTTATGTGTTAATGTCGTAAACTTTACAGTGTATATTGTTGAATGAAATATAGCTAGAAAAATCTGATATATATAATTATCGATAAAGTGAGTGCGAAGAAGGCGAGTGAACCTAAGTCGAGAATATAAGTATCAATGTTGGGTAGGTAGTATATCTCATGTAGAAAACATGGTTTTCTAATATCAGAAAATACACAAATGATAAAGCGATAAGACACACGAACGAATAAATGATTGCTATCGGTATGTAAAAAGTTATCCACATTTAAAATAACTTAACGTTCAAATGGTTTAGAGTTTGCAATTTTTTCACTTAATAATTTTAATTAATAAATACTTATAGATTTTGGTAATTTTTTACTTTCTCAAACCTTTGTAACAATGAAAATTTTTTAATCAGAGATTTTAATAAATTTCGATGTTTTCAAGGTTTCAGAGTCAGAAAAATAGGTTTCTCTTTGAAAGGTCTGTATATATATATATATGCGTGCGTGCGTGCATGCGTGTGCATGTGTGTGTGGTTGTGTGCGTGTGTGTATGTGCGTGCTTATGTGCGCGCACGTGTGTGTGTATGCTCATGCGTGCATATGTGTACGTGTGCTGCGATAATAGAAAGTTAAAATATCAGCGACTGTAGAATGTCTCGCTTTCTTCGTCAAATTACGGTGCGTTCATTTACTCGATTGATATATGAATAAAGATATTTTTCATTGTTTTTATTTCACTGTAATTATATGTGTATTTACTTACTTATTATCATCTACCCCCGCGTTTTACAAATTCAAGCATTCTTTCTAAATAACGTCTCGTATAAAATAATAAGTCTGCAATATTTAAAAAAATATTTCCGCGACTTAATGGAAAACTATTATTTTTTACGGTTCCGTTCGATATTAACATGTAGTTTGTAATCGTATCCATAGCCAGACTTTTGCAAGACTTTCTGAGCCAGATTTTTGACATACTTGTCGCAGACTACTCAAATGTACTTTAGCTCTTCTTTAGGTAATGTCCAAGATACTCGTGGAGTAGGAATATATTCCTACATTAACACAGACTCCCAGTACCCTGTCATTGTCACCAGGTCCGCACTCATGGACTCATTTTTTATATCGAATATTTCTTTAGCGGCTGTACGCATGTTCTTTCTAACGAGATTCTGTACTCGGACATACTCGCTCCTAAGATGTTTACCTTCTGATCCTTCTTCCGAATAATTTATTTGTACTGCCTTTCAATCCCCGTGACATCACATTTTATATAAAATACTGTCATGCTACCGGCATACTGTGCGCCACCGAAATGTAGACACAGTGTCATAGGTATATATCGATAGTATGCGACGTTGGACAAGGGGCGCGCAAGGGCGTCAAAGTGGAAAAAAAGGAAGGGGAGAAAATGACCAAAGTCCTTGCGCTTTTTCACGACTTACGAGAAAGAATAATCACTGCGCCGAATCGACATTGATTAATGGACGACCGCGAGAGACAGACATACAGAGAGAGAGAGATAGAGATAGAGATAGAGAGATAGAGAGAGAGATAGATAGATAAATAGATATACTTTTTATTTATCACTTATGACAAAAATTATAACTGTATGTACATTCTGTTTAAAATAAGTTATCACATTATTAGTCCTTACATTTTAAAATTTCTTTTTGGTTCGCTAACACAGGTCGTCAATATAATCTAACATAATATAATGTAGTCAGTAAATCACAGCATAGCATGTCGTCAACTTAATAATATAAAAATAAATAGATAACAAGTAATATATACACATACACATTTATATTGCACATATATCTATCACGTCAAAGTATAAAACACACATTCATTCTTACAATCATTCACGCCAATTAATTACACTCAAACTTTACACTTAACACGTAGAATAACTTAGGACTACACGGAACATGGACGCAAGTACAATCATTTTTATGGAATACTGTCGCCGTGAGAGAGTGATAGAGAGAGATATAGAGAGAGAGCAAGAAACAGCGCGCACGATTAACTGCGTTTAAGTAGTAACGACACGGCATTGGTCGGACGCGTTCGGCGTTAAGATCATTTGCGCGCTTTTTTTGTTGATTGCATTAGGATTCGAGTATCGTTTTTGGCCCTTGTGCAAATTATTCAATTTTTGGTCGAGTGATACTTAAGGTGATGATCCAACGATTTTTTTCTTTAAGAAAAGTAATTTTTGCTTTTTTACATGATAACAAATTTTTGGCTGTAGGAAACAGACTGTAGTGTTAACTAAAAGATATATTTTTTAAAATGATTTTTATTAACATAGTACTAACATTATGCATTTTAGTTATCATTCGCATTTTTAAGTTTCTTTTTACAAAAGTTATTGACTTAAATGAAAAATTGTAGGAACAGCCGTAACTCCGTCTAAGTTATGATACATAGATTATTTATTTTTATTGTAGATAAAAGATAACAAGATTTAAATATATGACTTTTCTTTTTAACGAAGGTGTGCTGTTTTCTGAAAACTCATTTTTAATTATTCAAAAAAGACTTGGCGTTAAGATTCTCAATGTATCAAGCTAAAATTAAAAAAAAAAATTCTGAAACATTTTTTAAACAAAAGATTTTTTCGAAATTTTTTCAATACTATGGTAAAATTATAATAAGCGTTGTGAAGTTTTATTAAATTTTACTTGCAGCGTTATTTTGCATTATTCGTCACAAAAGAGTTTTCGTCAAGAATGTCCTTGGAATCTATAATAAAACTTCACTAAAGTGGCTAATATCGTGACAAAAAGTAAGTTGCTGAATTCTTCCGAAAAGTATGTCGAATAAGATTTCGGTTGAATGAAAAAGAGTCTTAGATAATAAAAGAATAATAATTAACTAAATTGAAAATCAGGAAAAATGAGTACAAATTCCATTTTTATTTTGTAAAATTTTGTAGATTTGTTCGAATGTCCTTCTGAAGATGAACGCTCTGATAACGGAGTCAGTGGATCGCGCTACTTGGCTTGCTTAATAAGGACTTCATATTCGTGGACTTTGATATCGCTGATTCCTTAGTAAGGCTTAAGTGATCTGATAAGTATACTATCACAGAAATAGCTAAAAATTATAATATGCATTTTTTTAATAGACTTTAAAATCTTTAAATAAATTAAAAAATCAATATTAACTTTTAATACGTATTAAGTAATAATATAATTAATTGAAAAATACGTATTCTTCTTATACTTATAAAAGTTTTTTATTTCACGGCGTATTTAAGTTGCACATCATCATCATTTTATTACATCATGATATAATGGATGACGTAATCGAAATGGACAGAGTAATTGGGTTGCATGTTGTAAATACTAAAACAATTTTATTGTTTTATTACAAAATAGTCTAACAGTTTCGAAATCTGTCACTGTCAGCATATTTTGGTCAAAAATAGGCTTTGTAATTAACGTATATGTCGCCAGGATATGAGATATAGATAAATGAGTTTTCCATTAAGGGAATATAAAAGGGTCGCTATACGCATTGCCTAACACGAAAAATATTTAAAACTGTTTTCCTGTTGCATACAATAGCGAAATATATTGAAATTTTAATGATTTTCAAATCTGCAATAATTGTTTAAAATAGAAAAGTCCACAACACAGATTCCTGTAAAGAATATAAATTTTAAAAAATAGAGAAAGGATTCTTTGCGACAAATAATATTTCTTAATTGGTAAGCTTTGTGGATTTGAATTCGATAAAATGAATATTTCTTATCAGTTAAACGCATCGTCTTAATACTTAAGAACTGAGTACTTGAGTCACTTATCAACGGCTGACCACCTGACTTTAAGGTTAACTGAATTTTTCATATCTTTAAGATGTTTATATGACCGTTACATGTTAGTATAAGTTTTCGCCTGTCACAATTATGTCTACGTATAGGATCTCTTGATATTTTAATGCTTGAAAAGCATCATTATATGCTAGAAAATCATCTAATAACCTTTCGTACTCGGCATGTTTATCTTACTCGTGCAGACTGTTCTCAAGTTCGAGTTCTTAACTATTAAGAATTCAATATTTGCGGCAAGTACGTGAGAATTCGATTCCGCAAGTACACGATTCATTTGCCACAAGGAATCCTTTCTCTCCGTGCATAAACATAAACTTGTTACATTTTCCAGAAATACTGTTATTATCTGTATTCAAAACCGGGCATGAAAAGTATTCGCAAGAAAAGCTTCGCAATGCCAACTTGCGTTTAAAAATATCCTCAACAGACATAATCTCACATTTTTTTATCATTCTTTTAAAGACAGCTCGTCTCCACCGACTAAAATCTTATCTCCTATACAACGTAAACTCGCAAAACGAAAGCGCACTATTACGCCGCCTCGCGCGAACTCCCCCCTCTGCCAAACTTCTATACGCAGTAAGTATAGTCGCGCGACGCTTACGCGCCGACTTACTCCGGCAAAGTTTCACCTTCGCGCGGCGTTAAGCGTCAAACCGTGGCACTTATTCATACCGGTTATCGCTTTCATTTACAGCGCGGTTGACGGCTCGTCGCGTTGAACCCAGCGCTAGTGTCCACTGCGCCGTCGCTACAGCTAATGAGACCCGCGATAATTTGCGCCGCATCTCGCTACCTACGGTAAAGTTGAATGAGAAAACGCACGAGAGAGAGAGAGAGAGAAAGACAGAGAGAGAATAAGCTACGACTTCAGGAGACGTTGACTCTTGCGCGTACCGCGAGATTACCCCCTCGTCTCTTCCTGTATATAGGAGCTTTCCATGCGGCGCGCACCGCTTTCACAGACATATAAACTACACGCTGACGCTCAGGGTAAAAGTACGTATTATTGCGATGTAATGCATTTTGCTTACTTACTTGATTTGAATGTATTTAAAAAATTTACGAAGAAAACCCTAAAAGTTTAGTTTTATATGAAAGTATATAATGTTTATTTCGTGTATAAAACAACTTGTGTAGTATGAAATTCAAAGTAATATTTGAAAATAACTGAAGTCTATCTTAGTGACGATTTGCATAAGGGATGCTGTAAAACATATGCGGTGTACCAAATACAGCGTATAGATTACTACGGACATAATGTATAATTCTATTTGTATCATCTTTATGGAGAGGATTAATTGATTGTAACTATATATAACAGTTCAAACTTAATATATCTCTTGATCAAAAAGTTGTAATTACAGAAAAATTACCGATCTTATATTATTATTTAATCCTTCAATTCCGTGTGGATCACTTTAAGTGCCCCATGACATTTAAACCCTTGATAAAAATCACTTATCGGGAAAAATCATAATCAAATACTACATCAAGCTACTTTAAATCGATAGGAAGCCATCAGTAGACCCTACGGACCATTATATTAGATCTATTAAATCTGACATTTAGAGTATACTGAAAAAACCTTTTTGCAACAATATTTTTAGATGATCAGATCAAGTGATTCCATTATAGAGCATAAATGATCGACTCATCAGGTTACCAGATGATTATCTTACGTGACATATCGTACCAAGGCATCCTGTGCTACTTCCGTATCCCTGTAAGTGAAAAACACCGCATCGATACGCATACTACCGCAGTCGAGGCGTACACTCACCCTGCGCATTTACCACTCGACGTTTGCTTCTTGCAGCACGAGGGGAGCAGGACAAGAAGAAGGAGAAAGAGGAGGCGGAGGAGGTTAAACGGTGCGGCGGTGGCTTGTCTCGCTAAGCAGACGCGCGCGGGGTTCCGAAGTTTGGAGCGTGAAAATTTCTCTCGCTCTCCCCGCGCGCGGGCGCGTAAATGGAGTTCAAAGCTGCGACTCGACTTTTATGCGAGCGCTGCGTTAAGGCCGTCGCGACTCTTTCTGCTAGAAGCTTATACGCAGTGGGAGATGCAAAGCTGACAGACGGTTGCTGCTGCTGTCGACGCGCAAGGTGACAAAGGCGTATGCGGCTGGCGCTCTGGCAAAGTGGGTATTTTTATGAGTAGCAGACTGCGTTTTTACTTCGGTTTCTTGTTGATACTATAGCTTTATGAGTAATTTTCATCGTAAGTTTCTTCGTAAATTATGTACAGAAATTTGTAAATTATTGAGGAAATGAAAACTTTTTACTTAACCTGTTAAGGCTGTATTGGGTCACTGGAGCAGAAGCGATGGGAAGAATAGATGAAAAGCAAAACTTGACCGATTTTATTTATTCAAACCTTATTTTCTTCGTCAATAGATTTTCGAACAAACTTCTTGTTTATTTCTCGAGTTTTTAATTAATAGGGACTTAAAAATTGATGGATTTTAAGCATCCATCTGAGCGTTATAATCAAAAGCCTGTTTGAAATTGACAAATACTCTATTGATCTCAACGAACTTTTTTTTTAATTAAAAGAAAAACAAAGACAGAAAAATGAACTGTTTTTTATTGTAAATACACTGCTTCTAGCTACTTCATCCTGCGCGATGGTGATATTACTTCTCTCTAAACCTCATAAGAGAATTGCAAGAAACTATAATGACTCATAAAATATTTTTAAAAACAAAATTGAACTAAGAAATTGCGTAATAATGTAATTCTGGTATAAATATCTAGAATATCTGTTGTCCTCACCAAATAAGAAAAAGTTTTTGATTCTCTTAGCTTCCTTATAATGCTTTGCTTCAATAAGAAAGAAATTGTGCTATTTAATCAACTTTCTTCCTCAGAGTTAAAAACCAACAAAAGCAAGCGCATGGCTCAGACTAAAAAAAGTGCACGCTGCATTATCCTGACGCAAATCCTTCCATCGCGAGCGCAATGCGAACTCGTCGCGCGTTTCTCAGCCCGAGGCGGAGATGAGTAAGCGACTGTATATGCAGGAGAACGCGCGCGCGGATAGAGAGAGACAGAGAGAGACAGAGCGAGAGCTGCAGTAGCGCAGTGCAAAGTCGCAGGGATAGATAAACAGAAAAAGCAGAGACAGAGAGATACAGTACTTCATAGGATGGAATATGCCGCATGACGCGTCTCGTGTCAACCCAGTCCCCCTCCCGCCACGCGGGAAAGTGCGCATCGGAATCCCTCCTGCGCGTCGGATATTTACGACCCTTCGTATACGCGCGACGACGCGATGCCCTCGGATACAAAGAGGGTGCAACCTTGTCATCGACAACAACGTGGCGCAGGAGAGAAATAAAGAGGGAGACAAAAGCAAAGGCAGTCGCGAGCTCTGCGTTGCGTTGCGTTTCTCCGCCGGACGCTTTTACAGGCTTTTATTTGGACTCACTTGTCCATTCGTTTGTTATAGTTAGAATAGAATCTAGCATTTTTAAATTCGGAAACTTTACAATGAACTACAATGCTATAATAATACACTTTGCTACTTTATGGGAGACTTGGGATACTATCGGAACGTATTGGAACAATTTTTAAATAGGTTATTGCATAAATAATATTAATAGACTAAATGGGATATAATAAGAATACATTTTAAAAAATAATATGAAAAGAATCTTTTACTGAAATGATTTAAAAAGAGAAAAATAATTTCTCATTAGTATTTTATTTCAGGAAAGCTTTTATAATTGTACGTGTAGTCGTGGTTTTTAACACGGGTATTAGATTAGATTACAAACTATTAGGCATATGACTAAAAGTAAAAGCACGGGTTGTATAAATTTACAGTAGGTATATAATATTTACGACCCGCGTTTTTATGTATAATAAATCATATATATCTCACTAGGCAGGTAACTGATCTTATACCAGTGCTAGAAATCAGGACTACTATTTATTTTTATTTAAATAAATTTTTCAATTAAAAATTAAGAAAGAAAATGTTAAAAGAGGTTGATAAGCTAGAAGACCATGCAATCATTTTTACCCAAATAGGCCAGAAGGAGGATTATCTATGTCTGTCTGTATTTCCAACATGTTACGGCTGTTGTAAGCAATATGGGCTATATATTGAGAATGGTATTACCAATGTATTTCGAATATGTTCATATAGTGATTTACCCACACATTGGACATAACTAGCCCACATACTAGGAAAAGTGCTTACCCACAATTGACCACATATAGGAAATTGGGGTGCTATACTATTTCGAGTAGTGATTCTTTTTATATATATATAGTTTAATAGATTAATAGGTTATTTTATCCCGGAAATAATACACATTTACAAATGATATCTAAAAATGTATTTAAGTTTACAAAAAAAATTATTTAAATTAGAAAGTACAAAATGGCGGCACAGGAGTTCTTCAGTTGCACGCATGATTTAAACATTAGATTTATTATACTAAGGCAGTACATAGGGATTTTTCATAATACTTGTTAAAATGGTAAGCATTTGAAGAAAAATGTAATTTTTAGGTAAAAACTTACGTATAAAATATTCTGTATATAAAATTTTCAAAAGATGAAACAATCCCTACGTACCTACTTTCCCAATTTAGTTGTAAACGTTCTGTTAAAAGGCTTTAGCCAGAGCAGCACGTCAAACGTGCCCCCAGCTATTTGAAACTGCGTCTGGACTCCAATAAATATCATAAGGAAATATGACTTCTGACACTTTTAAGGTGCTGCTAAACCCACTCGCGAATGACAAATACGAGGATCAACTTTCTTCATTTAATTTTCCATTTTGAGTAATTATCTCTCTGGAATGTTGTTGTCCGAATAAAGAACACCTCCGGAGAGATATTTAAAAAAAATTGAAAATTAAACGAAAAAAGTGGTCCCCCATATTTGACGGTAGCAGAAGAGTTTAGCATCGCCTAAACCAGCTTGAAAAAATATATTTCGAGATGATGAAAAGCTGGGGGTGCATTTGACATGTGATAGTTATTTGAGATAAACGCGTTTAAAGTTTCATGTAACATTTTTAATATTTAACTATACATGTAATCACCTAATTATATAATTTATACCTACTCCATACAGCTGTCATTTCGAACAAAAATTTTCTTTATCTTCCCTTTTTTTTGAGAATCTGGCGGCCCAATACGCGTCTTTATCGTACCAATGCAATTTACACAGTGAACTATAACTTCACAAAAAAAATAGTTTCGCTATAAAACCAATTGTATATTATTTTAAAAACCCTAAAGTATCATTTAAAGTAATAAAAAAGTCGATTGCAAAAAAGTTTAAAAGTGGCCTAAATATTTCAATCTTACCGCAAACTATCTATTGATAATTTTACCTGGATTTTAACAGATTTAATGAAAATTGTACCCAGATCCAGTTAGCTTAAAGTCCACTGAATCTGAAAACCAGGTGTAATTTCCAGGAAACAATTTCACCGATTACCGAGTACCTATATCCAGTTAGCTTGAAGTCCACTGAATCTGAAAACCACGTGTACTTTCCAAGAAACAATTTCACCGATTACCTTATCGCATAAGAGTTCAAAATTCAATCAAGATAGCGCAGAAAGATCTCGTTCAAAAAAAGGAAAAGCATTTCCGGTCTGGCCAAGGCGAGCCTGTATCGCGCAAGCCGCGCATTGTGGAATCTCGGAATTTCACGCGAGCGGCACAGCGCGCCGGTGGCAAAAAGCGCAAAACCCATCGGCCAGGCCACGACCTCCGCATGACAAACGGCCGCTTACCGAAAAATTTTTCGGCCCCGCAAAGCGGCGAAATATAAATGGTTAAAAACAGCCACCGACACGGATAAAAATGCCCCCCCTCCTCTCCCATTGTGCCCGGCATAAATTCTAGAAACTGACTCGACCACTGCCACTCGCTTTCGCGTACAAATATATACGTATATACAGCTACGTGTGTCTAAAGCCGAGGCAGTCGACGCGTTATACCCACTTCTCAGCTTCGCTTTTTTTTGTTGTGCGTCCTGCATCTATTTTATTTATTTTTTTCGGGCTCACTCGCCGCCAGCGCTTTAAATTTGTTTTGTTGTTGTTGTTGTTGTTGCTGCTGCTGCCGCCGCTGCTGCTACTGCTGCTGTTTTGTTTTTCATAGTTAGTTAAATGCCCGCCCAACGAGTGCGCGCGGCTCGGAGCTCGTCCGGCATTTGACGTGCTTGTTGTTCACGTAGCGGAGAACAATTATCCGCGTATATAGAAGCCGCGCGCGAAAAAAAAAATGACGAATCACCGCGACGGCCCGTGGTGGTGCAAGTAAGCGCTGTTTACGCTGGTATTGTGCGCGCGTGTGTATGTGGGGAGAGGGCGATAGAGAGAGAGAGAGAGAGTGACAGAGAGAGAGAGAGAGAGAGAGAGAGATATTCCTTTTCTTTCTGCTTTTACTCCTCTGACTATTATGAACTTTTTCCTTTCGTCGGCTTCTTTTTCTATAGTTCCTTCTCTTGTGTTGACTCTATCTTATTTCTACTGCAATCGTCTATCTTGTGCTCATAAAGAATATTATTTCCTTCTGTTTCCACTTCCTTTCAAATCTCTTGCTCACGTTCTTCGTTCGGTATGTCCTTTTCTCCTAAAATTTTTATTTAAAAATATGTAGCGATAACAAAATTTAACAATAAATATTCAAAGTTAATTAAAATTATGTTACCAGGTAGTTTTTTAAGTATCACTAGAATAATTATTCATTTTTCAAGTTTTATTTACAATATAACATCAACACTTTTTCATAACATTAAAAGTTTTTTTTTTAAATGTCAAAGGTATAGTAATTTTCTGTTTTATGATTACTTTATTTTAGTAGCTATTAAATTAATTCAGCATGAAGTAAATTTTACCGATTTCGCGTAACTTGACATCGACTCGAAAGTAGAGTGCACTAGCTAATTTCACGAGTGAGCAGTTTCACGTGTTCTAGGCTCTAAAATAAGTCAAACGTCTAAGTCTTAAATTATTCTGCGATTAGTAGTTTAAAGTTTTTTGCATAAAATCATCCATGTGACATTTTAATTTTCTCCTTACTGAATTTATTTTTCATTCTAGTATTAGTTATTCCTATACATGAATGAAATTCAGATTATGAAATGTTTCAACTTATTGTTTGTTATTTTTCAAATCTTTGAGATAACTAAGAATTGAAAATTAATCATATCTTATACCTTAAATAACTAACTAAGAAACTATTTAATACTACTACAATTTCGAAACATTGCTTTACATTCTAAAACGGTGAATTAAAAATGATTAAACCCGTTGAAATTGTTATGATTTTAATCGGTTCTATTCGTTTCATTTTGATTATAATCGACCATTTTCCACAGGATCTTTTTTTTTTAACGTCGCCATGTTTGTGCTCCCATGTGGTGCTAATTGACGACGGGGGTCTGCGGTGTGTTTGTAAACAAAGCATATGTAATTTTTACAGTGGTGATTGTATCAATCGGCAGAGACTAGGATTCGAACCCGGGTCACCGGCGTGGGAATCCGACACTCTACCGACTGAGCCGCCGCAGGCCCCTTCCACAGGATCTATTATAACTTTTAATTATCTTATGTAAAAATGCTTTCGATTATCACCTTTTTTACTATATTTTTACTACTATAATTATACTATAAAAATGTACACTGTTAGGTCCGGAGCAACAAAAATGTCTAAATTTCTAACTAGAAATTCGAGCCCTTTGCTTAGCTGAAAAAGGTAACATTCTTGGTCCTACGACAGCTGCAATAAGTGGTCTACTTCATTGTCAACCAGCGGCACAAAAATTCGCCTCGAATCGCGACATCTAGATTGTTTCCATTGAGAGCAGAATATTACCCCAAAAGAACTTATAATAAATAACGCACAAATATACACATTTTAATGTACTATATTTAACATTATAAAATACGCGAACAAACACTACTATAATTATCTTTGTAAAATTTTCCCAGATCAAAGAACAAATCGAAACTGATTCTCAATTATTATCAACAGCCGAAGCTGCTTCATAATGCTAGTTATTTTCTATACGTAACGAAAGCCACACGTTTTGTAACGACAGTTGAAACTTATAGATTCTAATGAATGTTTTAACTTTACAAGAATTCGCAGGTACAATCAAAACATAGGAACATTTAGCTAATTATTTTCAATTGGATAAAAATTATGAATAAAACCTTCCACTTTGTCAGTGCGTAACAGCGTTGTTCTCGTCGTAGCCGGCACGCGCGACAACGCAACCGAGTCACTGTAGCTCGAAGACACGATAATTATACAATGTTCGTTCGAGCGCACTTAATCGAATCACGCGACTTTTCCACCACTCTCCGAGATTTCGTAATCACCTCACCGTCTGTGTGCATACCAACGTGCAACTCTGCCTGCACCCGATCGTCGAGGACTTCGCCGCAGCTCTTGCGCTTCGTGGGCTTTTCGCTCGCTCCAGGCGCGCGAGCCCCGATGCGTGTAAGAGAGTAGAGTACAGACGAGAGGCGGAGAGCGTGCAACGATCTCACGACCCGGGGTACAGGGTTTGCAGATATCGCTCGGAGTATTCACGCTCGCTGGTCTTGCGAGTGCGCGAGAATCGGAATTGTCGACGGTGAGTGGTACACGGGGAGGAGGGTTTGGAGTATCGGTGCTACGAATGAATATGGATACGGGATATTGCTTTTCTCGAAGAGAAAAGCTTCGTAGCGACGACGATTTTAGTGTCTCAAATTATTGATGAACTTGAATGTTTTTAGGCTGCTGAATCGGAATATATAGGTTTTTCAATATCGTCTACGTCTGCATAAAGTCACACTGGCTGAGTGGTTTGAAGGTTGGGCTTCTCACCAAGAGGTCTCGGATTGAAATCCTGGGCATGTGAATTTTAGAGTAATAAGAATCCTTCGGGTGTTTTTTATCACGACTTCGGTGCCTCGGATTCCAGTATAATCTGTAGGGTCAATTGTGATGTATAAGTATTTCACATACTGCACTCATAAAATGTACAAACGATGGGCTTGATGCATGATAAAAATAGAAAACCAGATCTAATGCGTACACGTAACTTAAATTACCTTTTTAACGTTCACATAAAGTTTATCCTTAGATAATGCAGGTATGCATGTGTGTACGTGTGTATGTTAACGTGCGCGTACATCTGCGTGTGCGTGCGCGTGTGCTTGTGGGTGTATGTGCATACGTGTGTATATGTGTGTGTCCGTGTGTATGTCTGTATTTGTATGTATGCTTAAGTGCGCACGCGCGCATCTGTGTGTGTTTGCTTTTCAATTGGGTTCGATACGGTACTACGTATTTTTGAGGGTGAATCGATGAACCATGCGTCACTTCACAGAACGTTGCTTTGATTATCAGTGTATAAAAATTGGTTACCTTTTCAATTACAGATACAATCGTTAATTACTAACCGTATGTTATCTCTTTATGTTATTGAAATAACAGAGTTCACGCCCAATGTAGGAGCTCAATACGTTATTATAAGACATTGAACTCTTTTATTGCTATTATTTTAATAATGTTTTAATGTATAAAAAGTTTAATAATTTTATAAAATCTAAATATGAAAAAGATCTGTATAACTAAAAGCAGTAGATACGAATAAAAGTTTAATTTTAAAATATACACGTAAAACTTGAATATTTTAAAAATACCTTGGATACATTAGAAGATGTAGAATAAAAAAGTAACGTACAAAAGGAATAAATGAAGAAAACGTGCTCTACTAGTAAATAAATAGTGAAAAATAAATTATTTCAATATTGAATTTGTTTTTATACATAATGAAATTGTTGAAATACATAATGAAAAAAAAGGTTTTTCAACAGTATCAATTCCAAAATGGAAAACATTGTCCAATTATTAAGCAGTGTCGTTATTCACGTCAGTAGTAAATATCAACAATAAATTAATTATTTGTACTTATCTATTAACATTAACTTGCAAAAGAAATTTTATAATAAATATTATCAAGAGCAACAAAATTTGCTAAAAGAAAGTATATTATGTACCAAGGGTGAAAAGTAGACATTTTGCCCGTGTGTGAGTTTGCAGTACGAGTTGAGGTGCGCGAGCACGAGCCGAAAGGCGAGTGACACATGAACAGATTTTGCATTTTTTATGCATCTGAAGCGGGATCAAATACAGCCGTTTTGTGAAACGGCAAATATACGCCTGTTACACTGCAAACTCAAGCTGTTCCAGTGTTTACGGAGACTTAAACGTTTTTAAGACCTACTTTCAAAAATCGAGCTACTAGAGTGTTTAGGCTCCCCTGAACATGTGGTATCATCCAGATGGGGGCTTACTTTCAAAAAGAATTCGATAGCGAGCAAAAATAGTACATTATGTAACAAGGGAATAAACGACTTTATTCCCGTGATACATATAGAACTTTATTACCGACTTAACTTTGGCCACTTTATTGACTTACAAAGAGGGACCTATGCACGGAAGTTTGATATCATGTATTAAAAAGTTATGAACTTGTGAAGTCCATTTAAAAGTTTAAATTATATGAGTTTAATTTGTCAATATTTAAGTATAAATACTTAGTACAGCATTTTTATTGAAATTTTTATTTTTATTCCGTAAGAACTAAAATGTATTGAAAATGTATATTAATATACAGAAAAGCAATTAAAAAAAAATACATTTGCGGAAAAAAAGATTTGCGGGAAAAAAGTAAATTTGTGGGAATCATATGCTACTTCTGTCCCGTGTTTGAGGTCAATAAAGTGGCCATTACGGTTGAGTCAGGAATGAAGTACTTTGCTAAAATCATGCTTGTGCTATAAAAAAATTTTTCTGCTATTCTAAGTCTTTTCTGCGATATCGGGGGATACAGATCCCACATACCTACAAACACCCAGTCAAAATTAAAGACAATATAAAACAAATAAATAGTTCTTATGACACTAATACTGATCAACATGATTTCGTTAATCCTATCATTCGCCCATAAAGGACATTTCTCTCTTTCCACCTGTCTCCCGTCACAAGTGCAGGATGGCAGTCGTATAATTAGGTGTAACCGCATCGTCGCGTCTTCGCCTCGTGGCCTCGCGCTGAATTTTAGACAGTTAGGTCGACAACCGCTTGAAGGCCTCGGCTTTAATCCTATTATCTTACAACGAGAGACAGAGCAACTCGAGCAATCGAGGTACCTCTCCTTGTAGCTTACCGAGGCTGAGCCTCGCCGTATATAGCTTAGTGCGCGGGAAGCTGGCATTTCCCTTTGACTGCGCGCGCACTCGGAGGATCTTACGACGGATGGAATAAATTCGCCTGGATAGGACCGAGCGAGCGCTGAATATCGCAACTACATGACGGTGATAAATGTCGTCGACCGAGATCGCGATCAGAATGTCCCGATCTTTGCAGATGTAATCAAGGGTGTTTGAGAGTTGATAAATTCAATGAAAATACAGGAATAAGTGTCGACTACTTTGAGACACCGTCCGCCACATTGGACACTTTTGTTTAATCCAATTTGAATCACCCTAAAACATGTTAATTTAATTCTAATACCGATATTTCTTATTTGTACGGTTGCTTCGAATGCTCAATCTGGACGCATGATGTCAAGGAGCAAAAATAAAAAAGTGCTAGTAAAAAAGAGAGTAAGGAAGAGATAGAGAGAGAGAGAGAGAGAGAGAGAGAGAAATGAAAGAGAGGGAGAGAGAGGAAAGAGACTATGTTCAAATTATTATGTTAATTATTATGAAATTGTTATTCCTATCCTATAGGAAAGGTAGCAAAAGTACGGAGGAAAAATACACTAAAAGTTGAGATGTATAAAGCTAAAGCGGAAAACGTTTACAACAAAGATAATAAAAAAAATAAAAAATCGTGATAAAAAAATCAAAGAGAAAGAAAGCATATTAAATGATGAAAAATAAAAAATAGAGGGTAAAGCAAAATTCACTTTGTAATGCAAAAAGGGTGTTGACTGGGAAAAGTAAATGAATCATCACAAATTTACATAAAATAATAGTACATTGTGCAGCTAGGGGGGAAAATGGGCTTTTTCTAAGCGAGGATGATGATTGAGCACGAGTGGAAATCGAGGACGCAGAAGGTGCCCGAGATGTACACGAGTGGTCAAATCATCATCCGAGTCTAAAAAGCCCATTCCACCGTATTACACACCGTATTTTTTTTAACTAGTGTGCGAATAGGGCCTTTTTCATGCATGCAAAGGGAATGGGAAAATGGGTATTTCGAGTCGTCCACCAGACCTACGAAATAAAAAGAATACATTTTCTCAAACTTTGGACATTTTTTCAAAATTATGATTTTTTTTTAAATTATAATTTTTTTTCAAAATTTCGGAAAATATAAAATTTTAAGTTCAAGTTTTGGAAAATGTAACATTTCGATATTATTTTTAGAGATTTTCAGGAGTGGGAGGGAATGAACATTCTCTCCCGCTCCGGCAAAGTCGCTCGAAATGCCCAGTTTTCCATTCGTTTTGCCAGCATGAAAAAGGGTCTTTTTCACGCACGTATTGAGAGAAGTATTATATTGTCTAAATTGCAATCTGGTCGTGAATTTATTCATGAATTATTTGTATATATTTTCCAACTTATCCGAACTATAGACGCATACATATATACTATTTATTTTTCAATCTCCTTTAGAAGTCGTGAAAAGTTCAATTCCCGTAGTTGCTTTTCTCTATCTTCAGGGTGTAACAGTTGCAACTGCGTTGTCTGAAAAGTAAGTATTCAGCCTCGGTGCTAATCCATCGGAGAAAAAGTTTTTCCGATGAAAATAATAACGTTAGCCTTTAAGCTCTCACCGGGAGAGAAAGAGACGAAGCCAGTTATTAACACTTCGGTGTCTAGTATTCCAGTGAGAATTTTTGGATTAATTGGCCTCTCGATCATTTCTCCCCCTATCTTCGCTTTTCTTCAACATCTTTCTGTCTCTCTCTCTCTCTATTTCTCTCTCTATCTCTCTCTTTCTTTCTTGTTTATCTCGGTCCCTCATATTATCCATTACAACTTCGCGAAGGAGCAATGTAAAGCGTCGCGCGAGCCTCGCACCGAGAGCGCGATACTCAGGCGTCAAATCGACGGGACGTGATTCTGGTGTACGCTACCAAGAGCCAGCGACTCTCACACGAAGCTTAACACGACTACACCTGCGTATTTATTTATTGCTATGATTTTCGGTCACATATTTTTGCAGTCACGCGGTGGTTGTGCATGAGCGATCATTGCCCATTTGGGCGGTCGGAATCTGGGACTATTTTCAGCGAATCATTGTTGATTCTGATGAGCCATTCTCATAGACATTTAGACGAATCCCAGTGTGTGTGTGTGTGCGCGCGCGCGCGCAACCGAGCACGCGTCCGATCATGCTCGTCTGTTTCTACTTTGAGGACGAGCATGAAGTATGTACTAATTCTTAATTTAATTATTGACATTCATGTGATATGATATTTCGACAACAGTGTTATTGATACCAGTGATTCAGAGTACATAGGGAGACTGATTATTTTATTGTAAAAATGCGAGATTAAAAGTAGGGTAGAATATCGATTTTTAGTTAACAGTATATTATTGTAGATCATGGAATAGTTTATTTGTAAACTTTTGGAGTTTTTATTATGATATCTTCAAAAATAAATAAGATATACACGTCGGGTTAGGTTCTTTAGCATTTAAATAAGTGCCGATCAAATAATAAATTTTGTATTCTTCTCTATTGGAACTTCACACATATAGTTAATTAGTGACGACGTGAACTTATACATAAATAATATATAAATATTAGTTTAAACCTGCATATTACTTAAATTATTTATATCGCAACCAAAACACCAGCGATTTATCATAGCCATTGACTAATTTTCAGCCCACATCTTAAATATTTTGTACATTTAAATTGTTTTTCGGTGTCATAATACTCAACGTACTTTTCGATAAATCGTTTCATCGAAATCCAGGACTTAGACATAACATAATCTTTGTGTATATCAAATTTATGTTCACTTTTTAGGAATTATTACATTAAAGTGTCCTTTATCAATTGAGTATATGAGCAAGGGTTATTCAGTTATTTTTTAATCCAATAGATCAACATTGATTTGAACCAAAACCATATCTTACATCATTAGAAAATTAAGAAATTTTTTTTATAATGAAACAGTACTGATGTCATTGCTATTACATTAGTATACGGAAAAAATTGACTATACTGCAGGTACAGAGTAGCGAAGAAATTTGCAATTGTTTGGGGAATTAGAGAGATGATGGTTATTCATCTTCATTTCCTAGCTTCTCCGTGACACTCGTGTTAGTTAACCCTTCATTATTGCATCCGTATATCAATCTTTATTAATCTTACGATGTGTTGTAAACTCCGTTGGGGAAACTTCGTGTTCGTAATTTTAGTACGTGATTATTTCCTCGTTTATTATTTCTGACTGACTAGGAAAGGCAAGTTCTTCATCTTAGCTCCCTTATATACTCTTATTGATAATTAAATTTTCCACAGAATCAGAATGACTACTTTTGATTAAAAGTTGTTCTAAAGTTTAATAGATCGTGATAAAGCAATGCTGATGTACAGAAAGTTAATAATTAATGATAAGCACAAGGCACTGTTAAACATTGTAACTTTAATCTTGTAGCGCATAACAATATGTTTTTGAATTATTCATAAACCCAGTTTTTATTTAATTATATGGAAAAACGAACATTTTTAAAAAGCATTAATCTATACTCAATAAAGATACGTTGAATGTATTCCTAAGACATGATAATACTTTCTGAAGTATAATGGCAGTTCCCCTTGTAACCACATTCTTCCATTAATTCTTCATACTGTTGCAATTTTTGAAAGTAGTGCGCCATTATAATCTACGATAATCCGGGTACGCGAAGCACTTCCGTAGAACGTTGCACACCTCCTTAAAGCTGAAATTTCCTTCAAAGTGTAATGGTATAATGGCGGCCTTAATCGAAACGTCGAAACTTATTCGAGACATGATGTAAATATGTATTAAACGTATGTACCGCGTTTGTATAAAAATATTATTTATAAAACTATTAGTTGACAAGGAGTAATTTCTAATAAAAACTATAAAGAAATTTAAGGTGAAAATGATCGTATACCCTTATAACTCTAGTTAAATTGTATTACATGTAATTATATATAATTGAGGAAGCAAAAAATTACCTATATGTTAAAAATTAACTATTGACGTACAAAATATTAGTTAAATATTTTAAATATTGCAAATATATTTACATTTCAGGAACCTGCGGTTATTAAGATGGTGCACTATTAATAAACAATATCAATTGAGTGAATAAAAAAAATTGGGTGATGAATATATATCAAATAGTTAACCATAAGTAAATAAGTCCATTTTAGAAATTAAGCAAACCATTGCAAATATTTTAACATTAGTGACATTCAAATGTGAAATTTGATGAATTTTATCACTGCAATTAATATTTGTATATACTATTTATCAATTGCATAGTTTAAATGAGATAAATAATGACGTTTTTTACAAAATATTTTAGAAGACGTTCAATAAATTTCAAAACTTATTCCGTTATTTAGATCTTTACTGCATTTACAATCTTAACCATTTATAACATTAAAATGTAAATAATCAAAGAACAGTTTTATATAAAACGCCGCTCTACTGACTTCTCCCCTATATAGATTGTTAAATATAGAATATATCTTAAAAACAGTATCTTACAAAGAGCAGTAAGGGTAGTAATGTCCGTATATTTAAATAAAAAAACATGAATACTGCTGGAATGTCAGAACGTCTTGCGAAAATGTTACTGTTAATTTCCGTACAATTTTCATAAAAAAATGTTCTCTGTGTATAATTTCAATAAATGAAATGCTCTCATATCGTTCGCTCATTGGCATTCATTATATTCTCAGACTATTTATTCGAAAGCGCAAATTTCTTTCACACATACCTTTGAGATGTACCAGCAATATCTTCCAATCTAACATTTCATCCAATAGAGAAAAATATATATATATCGCACTTCCGACAATTGTAAATTACGCGCTTAATTTTCTCATTTCGAAACTCCTTAAAATTCCTCGGCATATCGCTCGCGCGTTGTTTTCACTTCTTTCGAGCTCGTTTTATTACCCAACCGTCCAATTACAAAGTATCTATGCGCGCCTCTGCTCCGAGAAATAAGGAATGTTAAATACAAGTGCTTGTCGGTATATATATACGTAGGTACGTACAAGAGCTCGCGCGTGTATCTACACTGCGCATATTTCGCAAGAAACTTCTAACAATATCCTTGTTCGCGGCTGGGAACTTCTCTCGGATGAGAGAAAGTAAGGAGAGTATAGAGAGAGAGAGAGAGAGAGAGAGAGAGAGAGAGAGAGTGGAAAAGAGGGGTGGTAGGAAGGCAGCAAAGCCAGCAGGAAGTGAGAAGTTGCACGGCTGTTTCATAGGGAGAAATAGGCGGAGAGGCGAGCGAGATAGAATGAGATAAAACGAGAGGGAGAGAGAATTGTTGGCCTACAAAGTTCCTTATACAACTCAGACCCCAAAAGCCCGGCAGCGTTTTGAGTTCGAGTAGAATTTTAGTCAAATACAGGTCTCCCCTCCCCTCTCACTAGCTCTGTCTCTCTCGCGCTCTTTTTCTCTCTCTCACTCGCTGTTCGCTTACCGAAAGAATTCCTATAAATCTCAAGTTTTTTCTACAAATGGAGCATTAACTTTAACACTTGGATGGTATTTTCAACCCTCCAAATGAAATAAACTTCTCGTACGGTTACTGCGAATTTATCTAATTTATATTTTTTGTTCGATCGTTCGTGCATTCCGACGAATTGTAAAATTTCGATACGCGATAACATAAGTAAAAAATGAATGTGATTAAAGGTCATTAACAAGACAAGCATCTCCTAGACATGTGTATAATAAATATTATACTATTATCTAGAGTCTTTTATTAGAATGTTGGATGATTTGTCCACTAAGAGAAAACAACGGAAAAGGTTACAGAGGGGCATCGAAAGTGTGTTCGATTTTCTGGTGATTGATTACACTTGTTAATTTCATTTTTGCAAGATGCAGAAATAAATAAAAGAATCAATCGCGTACTATACAAGAAAAGTTTATAAAAATGTATGTTTTATGTTCGCTGAGAAAGGTAATGCGTTACAGGAAAAGTTTGCGAAATGCAGAACATCTTAAGAGGGTGGTATAAAGACGTACCGGAGGAAAAAAAATGTAGAAGGTCCTGGAAATGTGCGAGCGAACGAAAGGAAATGGAAGTTTGCCGAATGCCATTACCTCAAGTACTGTCAGCGCTGGCGACCGCGAGTGGAGTTCTTCCCTCTCTTAAGTTCCAGGGAGATTGAAAGAATTTTATTCGCCGCGTAGGAATAGAAAACACTGACTAGCTCAGGTAGGAAAGTTGCAAAGTTAGTGTTTTTTCGCAGAATTATTGGACTTTTAAAAAGTTTTAATAATCTTTTAGAATTCTTTATGAAGAAAGTAATGATGAATATCAATCGATATGAATTTTTCTTTTTATTATTAAAAAAAGTATATTAGATGAGTATAAAAGTAAAACGAAGAAGACGGTTAACAAATTCGCATTCCAAGCAAACATTGCTCAATAAAATTCTTGAAAAAACTGACACTGAAAAAGTGATTGAAATACTTTTCGTACTTTCTTGTAAGTTAGCGTCATGGGCGTCAAAACTTTACCTTATTATGGAATTCCCTTCGCTTTGCTGAAAAACTTCCTACGTGCATCATGCCATTATGAAAAAATTATCCACGTTCCTTAAAAATAAAAGATTATACGCAACAATTTTTAAGAAAATCTTGAACTTTTACTGAAAGTCTATAAAAAGAATTAATGACGAAACTTGTAATTACATGTAGAGTATACTAAAAATTTCAAACTTTCATACTAGTTATTACTTGAACATTAATATACTAGTCAAAATAATGTTAAATATTTTTATTCTAATTACCTAAATAAGAATTATTATTCTTGTAAGTATAAAAAGTGATAAATATTTATAAAACTTATAAATTATTATTATTAATCATTAATAATTAATTATTATTTGGCAAAATGGCAACAAATTTGTTGAATGATCTTATATATACTCAACAGGCACTAGTAATGCCGGTAACTTAACTTAAATACTGAAAAGTCCCAACAATTCAATAATATTTAATAAGAAATCGTAATTGTCCAAAATTTACGTTTATCAATCTATCACAGAAAAAAGTCTGTAAGAATCTACATCTATATCTTAGAAGAAACTTCAAGCGAGAAAGTTGTTCCTCTGATAATGAAGAAGCTTTTAACAAAATTTGAACAAGATAAAAACGAAAATTTGAAAGACATACGTCTTTTATTGATATTATGAGAATCATATAAACTCATGTGTAAACAAAAGCGCATCGATACTCGGCAATGTTGTGGCAGAGTTATGACATGACTGCTTATCCGTTGCGCAAAACGCCCGTAGAGCTATTTCAGCAAAAGACATATATCTTTTACATTTTTGGTCCAATCAAGTTCAAATTTTGTTGAACCAGACTTTCCTCTGTCAAATATTGATAAACGTAAATTTTAGATAATTACAATTTCTCATTAAATACTATTAAATTATTGAAACTTTTCATTCGTCAAATTAACTTGCCGACGTTGTTAGTATTTTCTGAGTATACGTAACAACTTTTAAAGCATTTCGTGCCATTTTGATAGTGAAACAGCCATATAATGTTGTTAAGTAATTGATACTTAGCAAAGAATTTTCATCGTTTATCTTTGAAAAATATCAGTTAAAATAATTCCTTACCACTGTAAAAATCTTTGTCCCGATGAGCACTATAACACTATACTTATTCCTATTCATTAGGATTGATTTTGGTTTGCACCTTACAGCCCACCCACTTGAACAATACTTTTCCTCGTTTTCGAGCGCTCCTCGAGTTAGCCTATCCGGGTCCTGAATTGTGAGTACACTCGGGAAGGACGAGCGGCAAAGGCCCTCCTACAAATTGCGCCTCGTAAATACCGACGGTGTTATAGGGCTACCGCGGCGCGTGGAACCGCAGAAGCGACGGTATACGTACACGGCGATGAGCGTCTCTCCACTCGATTGCGATCGGGGTTATACCGACCGCCTACTGACCGCCGCTCCATTACTATACCGGGAAGCGCGCAATATCCCCGGGACGATTAGCAGCAGCCGTGAATGGCCCTCGGGAACTTATTCTCGGTATAGATAGCGCGCGCTGTCTGCGGAATCGAATGGGGACTAAGAGAGAAGGAAATCGCGGAGGATTGATTCTTATGCGCCGATCGGTGTAGGATGGCGGAGATGAATCTTTTTTGTTCTAATGTGATTTCTGGTTTCTCCAAGGGAAGGTTTTGAAACGGTGATGATTTTTTGTTGTTTCGAAAATGTGGGAATAGGTGTGATAATTTTGGAGGTTTAAATATACTTTAGTTTTAAAAAATGTCTGTATGTAAAGTTTGTTGGTGTGTAGCTTAGCACAGTTTGCGAACGCTTTGGCGTACCTTTACAAAATCTTGCTTAGATGTTTGCTATTATTAGCCGGAATGCTGCGTTTTCCGGAAAGTGAATTTTTTACAATATATACTAAGAAAATCTTTAATTTTTAGAACTGATATAATAGGTTGATGGTTGCTGTTTTTGTATACCTACAATAAAATTAAGTATTTTGTTTAACCTTTATAACTCAAAATCTGTAACATTATTATCTTGAAATTTTAGACTCATGAGATTTATTGTAAATAATAATACCTTGATATAATGCCTTCAAATTTTCACGGATTATATGTTACGTGTTTATAGCTAAAAAAATTTTTTAGTCTATTTCGGTAACAACTTTCGGAAGAGTTTATTCAATTTAAAAAGCATTTTTTATATCGTAATATCTATTAGCTTTATTATATTATATGTAGTATTTTGCAAATACCCAATTGATATTACATTGAAAAAGCATAGGACCAAAGCAGTTGGCAGCGCTTTTTAAATCTTAGTGTACCTGCAGGTTTCACTGTAGTTTCCCAACGCCTCAGTAAATAAACTCAGTGAAAAACATAACTTCTTGACTAAGTCTTGAGTATTTTTTTTTAATAAAGTGCTGCAAGTTTTATTTCTCAAAAATCTTAAGTATCGACTTTTTGGACGATTGCATATAACTTTTTTCATATAGCTATAAAGTTTTAAAGACAACTATAAGTTTTAGAGAAGAGCATAGTATTTATTGAGATTTCTGGTACTCGCATAATCATTTACATCTAAGAGTCTAACAGTAATTAGAAAAAAAAAATTAAAAAAGTGTTAATACAAATTTTATGCAATACTCAATTATTCTCAAATAATAATTATAACAATTAATTAATTAAATACTTATAATCAATAATTATATAATAATATAACTACTAATAATAATATTAATAGGTAATCTTAAATTAATTAATTAAGAAAGAGAATTTTGGAGCATTTATAAATCTTTATTAATTATATTATAATAGTATATTATATTATGTTATATCATATTATATTATATTTTATTAGTTTAACTACATTACGAATTTGCCGGTTTAACTGTTAATATCATAAAGTGAAAGTTCTATTTATAACTCGGAAGGTATTTTTACAGCACTATAATTAATTACCAATTCCGGAATAATTTATGCATCCCTTATATTTATACAGTACACTAGGTACACTTGACTAAGTCGCCAAATTAACGCCTGACTTGTTTACTCAATAATCGAACGGATTTACCTCGTTAACGTACTTTTAATAACGGTAATCTGACCACGAAATCCACCGAGTTCTAGAATTATGATGCATCCAAGTATTTTTCGGTCCCGAGATTATTCGTTAATAAAATATACAAGTTGAAAAGAAAACAGGCGGCAGCGGGTGACGGAAGCATTCGTTTTAAATCAATTATATGGTAATTTGCCATTTTCCCCCTCGAATGCAGATCCAAAAAAAAAGCGAGAGGAATAAATCTTGATAATATTCCGTACATAAGTGAGAGCTTTTCCGTGACGGAATTTTTTCCCCGTGCTTCTTCGCGCACGAGAGACAAGAGAGCTGTTGAGAAGGGACAACATTGGAGGGGAGAGCGAGAAAGATCGGGACTCTCTGTTTTTATTAGAAGGGTAGAAAAAGCATGCGGCTGAATCATTTCAGAAATTTCGTATTCCGATGAGCTAGAAAACTAAAAGATTTCATACGAATGTTCAAACTTTCTATAGGCGATTGCTTGTCAGGTTTCCCTTCTAAAAATAAAAATAAAAATGAAAAGAAAATAATAATGGTCAGAAAATAATAATAATAATTGTTTACCTTTTAGAAGACGTAAAAGTATTGATGACTTGTCCAGATTTAATGTGAAAGAAACATGATGAACTATATCTTCTTCGGGTACCTATAAAATAGTCTATATCTAGCATTCATAAATTATGATTCCCGAAGCAAAAAAGAGTACTACTAGTCGCACTAGAGATTTCTAAAATTTTTGTAATAGCCTTCTCTAGCGGATTCTTTGCATGGCGAACTACGCTGTCAGCATAAGCCTACAAACTAGCTTTGGTTATCCACTTTAATAAATTTTAGAAAACCTTACAAAAAATCAATGATCAATAAATGATCATGACAGAAAAATCGTTTCCAGTCTGTAGATGACCACAATCGACAATAAACGTCGATCAAATAAAATCCATTTCCGCCAGAGTAATTATTTAAATGAATTATTCCTCGCGTCCGTGAGCATTCCAATATTTTCAATTCAAAATTTACGTCTAAAATTGAAATTTCTCGACGTCGTAAACGTTTGATTTTTTTTCTCACCTCGCAAACTGTACCCCCCTCACTCTCTATATAGCCTGTTCCGTAGGGTGACGAGTGCCGCGCGGGTCGGAACGCGAGAAAGAGTGAGATAGAAGGGACGTTTGAAACGGAAACGAGTCTGCGGATATTGCCTTCGTCCCTCTCCGCTCGCTGCATATCCGACCTTCTTCTCGTCTCTCCGCGCTCGAGGAGCGGCGCGCGTCACATTATTTTTTTCCCTCCCTTTCGACAATCTTGCGCCAGCCGCCGTGTAATAAATTCCTCGCGGCAGCCTCCCCGGTATTCTTCGTTCCTCTTTCCTCTGTCTTTATTTTTTCTCCTTTTTTTTTCGCGCCCTACACGCGGCTCGAGCGACGGCGCACTCAATACGCTTCGAGAGGGAGAACCGAGGGTAAACGCAAATAAGCCGAGTCGGCCGCCTTTGTGAGGATTCCGTATATATTATTGCGAGAGCGCGCGAAGCAAAAAAAAATCTCGCGCCGAGTGAGATACTTCAGTTTGGGAATGTATACGCTCGTATCGTGGGAGGGGGGAAGAAGGTGGAGATCGAGAACTTTTGCACCTGCTTGTGCAATCACGAAAGATGAGGTTTATGTGTCAGGGATGTGTCTGTGTAAGTGTCACGTTTCAGGTATAAATAAGAAACGGCTAATGTAAATTCCACATACAATAATATCGAATTGGAATTTTTGAGATAGTATTATGTTAATAATACATATAAGTATGCAGGCAATATCGAGATTTGGAAATAAAAATTATTGAATAATGTTATAGCTTTTTAAGTCAAAATTTTAAAAAAATGCATTATACAATATGGCTTAAATAAGTTATGGCCTTAAATAGGCTTAAACACACACACACACAAACACACACACACACACACATATGTATATATATATATATATATATATATATATATATATATATATGTATATTACAAAAACTGTTGATTTAATTAGATAACAGTTTGCTTCTTCTGAGGTCGTTCGATTTATAAAGAATTATAAAAACAATATTTTTTAAAGATAGTAAGTAAAAGCAGATTTATGAAATCTTATCAACAGTTTCTTTCGATTACAGTCCTAAAGCTTTGGGTACATGAAAGAGTTGGGTTAAGTGGTAAGCACCATTTGGAAAATTGAACATTTTTTTTGCATATTTATTGTTATATTTCTATTTGTATTAACAAATTACCAAAAACTAATACAAAATTCTTAATCGGCGATTTTCAAACCCCCTTATACAAACTGAAGCATATAATATTTCTTTCATTTATAAATTATTCATATCAATATTATATGGAAGTTATCTAAATATACCAGTGCATGCATCTGTACCACCTACGAGATAAAAAAATTGATTTTTCTCAATAATCCTGAAAATAATCGACATTTTCAGGTGAAAATCGGCACTAAACCTTTTAATATCATTCTTTATATGCCTCTAAAATTGAAGCTTCATAGGCATACAAATAACAAAGCATTTAATCGCGCCACAACCGTACAAAAAGTAGTTACAATCAAAACAGGGAGAAACTTTGATGTAATTATGATTATCATTTCAAGATACCCGAAAATTCAACAACAAAATAAATGAAAATATTAAAATGGCGCCTTAAAAATATTTAATTCAAAATTATAAACTCAATTTACAAAATTGGTGTTCTAATATCAAACATGCTTTCTAAAACTTAAAACGGACTCCAACCCCAACCTAACCTAACCACCTACAATTTCGTGCAATTAAAAAGAAAATTGCAGCTACGCGCGCGTTTCAAGAACTCTCCAGAAATGCGTAGCTTTAATCATTTACTCGTATGCACCCTTCCCTTGTCGTGGAGCCTCTCGCGTATTACAAGAAGCAAGTAACATATATATATATATATTATTCGCGAAAGGGGCGACAAGAGAATTAAAAAAGAAAAGAGCAAATGAGAACATACAGGGGAAGAGATGGCAATCTGTTACCGTTCGCAAAGAAGCGAGAGGACGTGCAGAGAAAAGCGGGCGCTGCGTATAAAAGACGAAAAGGGATTTCACAAAGGCCCTCTGTCGCTCTTTTTCTCTCCACTTGTTATAACTGCTCTCGCGTGCTCTCGAGAACAAGACTTTCAGCGAGCCTGTCCAATGTGCCTACGTGAGTGAGGGGATACACGCGGACTTTGATGCGGGTGTGTCGGGACTATAATGATGGGGGAGCTGTCGATGGATATGAGTCAATTATCGAATCGTTCTATTCAAATTTTTACCATTCATCGTTGTCAAGATCAAATCGATGTCCCTTGCGAAGACTAGCACATTTCAGGTTTCTCGAAAAATACTAGTTTTTGTTAGGAATCTTCTACGAAAATATGCAATTTTCAGAATTTAAGACTAAAACTATAATTTTTTTACAGAATTTAAAAAAATGTTAGTATTGATTAGAAAATCTAAAAGGAGCTAGTTTTTTATAAGAGGACTCTGAAAAGAACTGGGTGTTTTTAATCAATCTGAAATGTGCTAATCTTCGTAAGGGACGTCGAAATGTAGTACTTTTTGCAAAATCGTAATCTAAATGTACTCTCAGTTTCCTGTCATGGATTGTATCTTTTTTCAGATAAAAAATAATTACAGTATCAAAGCTCTTTTTGTAATCTTTCAAAACTAATTTATAGGGTGACCACATATATAGGGTGACCACATATATAGGGTGACCGCACGAGTGTATTAGTTAATGAACACTGTTTCAATAATATGTTAATTAATCACTTTTGTAGAGTATTGAGATGAAAATTAGCTTTCTCTCATTTTGTAACCTTAAATAAACTACCTAAGTACGCTAATTAGTTAAATACATTAATGAACCTTTCATTTCTGCGAATGAATTTGTCACGTGACCTGTTCATGCATTGGGCTTAAACGTCCACTCGCTGGTGCACTCACTCTATATAGAAACCTTAAAAAAAACAATGTGTCGTCAAAAAATGTTATAATAAATCATATTTCTACGTTTCGTCTGGAACCAGTCCAAAAGGTAGCTTTTCACTATCTCTTGGCCAAGATACTTACCCAGATCATAACGACAGTTATATTCCACGACATTTGAGAGAGTTCTTTTTTTAAATTTTTTGTTCGCTTGTGTTTCGAGAATGGCGCGGTTATTTTTTCCAAACGGGACTTATTTTATCGTTTTTAACGAAGATTCTGAATTGAAAAGAAATTTCAAGATTCATCAACCCGATCTACGTATTTTACGATATTCTAAAATCGATAAGATAAATTATTTTTGAATATCAATGATAAAAAGCGCACCTTTTTGAGCTATTAATTAGAAAGATATATAGCCATTTTAAATTAATGTATTAGAATAACGAAATTTATATGAAAACAATTTATTTACTTTGAGGAAGCTAAATGCCAATTAATCATCAGCGGTTATTTTGAGGTTTCTGATAAAAGAGAGCTACTGCATTTTAAATTAATGTATCAATTAATTCATATTGGCACAAATTGACAGCGGTTATTATAAATATATATATTTATTATTATACAAAGGATTAGAAATAATTTAACTATCATTTTGAGATATCAATAACAATCAGTGAAGCCCATACCTCAAGAACTTGCCGCAACCGCAAATCAAGAATTACACAATCGCATCCCCTTCGCTAAGGAAAAAAAATCCCAATCGTCCAGCGCTCCACAAGTAATATCTCTCCTCACCCCGGAGTCTAAAGACCCTCCGAGCGCTAACGCCGATGACCGTCATCGATTTCGAAAAAGGGACATACCTACCGCAGTCTCTCGCCTACGTCCACCCTCGTCCAGCCTCGTACCCCGCATACCCAGCCGGCAGCAGCTCCATCCCACGAAACTGAATTTACATGCTGGTAGAACGGCTGCAGAGGGCTTTGGCCGACGCCCAAATTGGCTGCACCTGATTTCGATCGACGTGCCGCCGCACACTGCCCTGTCCGCCTCCTCTCCCCCCCCCCCCCCCCCGTCATTATGGTATTTTATACGTGGCAGTGCCGCACGCTCCCTAGCTACACGTTCAAACTTCGAGCCGCGTTCGATTTTACGAGCAAAAGTTTCAACGACGTCCGCGGCCAAATGACGGACCTGCGGCGAATGTCGACGTAGAGATCTGTTTCTGCGCGGCGCACCCACCGCGATGCCAGTCGTGCATCCGGCTGAAAAGAGAGAGAGAGAAATAGATATAGAGAGAGGAGAGAGATGTATGGCGCGCACGAATGCGTCCATCCGTCCGTTTGCGAAGGGAACGCGCTGCAGTCGACTCGACCGCTGCGCTGGACACATTCCCCGCGTGCGGAAAACTGCCTACGTGGCGCGTGTATTACGGTCGATGGGACCATTGGATAGCTGCGGATTTTATCTCTGTCTCTCACTCACTCTATCTCTCTGTCTCCCATCCCTCTCTCTCTCTCTCTCTCTCACTGTGGAGTGATGTGTGCAGCTGCAGCGGTGTTCAGATGAAAAAGTAGAGAGTCGATTCTTATCTTGAGGTGTACGTTGGGCTTGAATTCGTTTTTGCATGAAATGTGGAATGTTCGTAGTCGCAAAGAGGAATCTTGAGGCTACGACATCGACGGTTTAATTAAATATAAGTACTCGTGAGTTAGGTGGTGGACCTGAGTCGGATGAGAAGAATAGAATTGATTGAAAATTTTACAGATAATATGGGTGATTCTATAACTTGCTTTATAATCTCAAGTAATAGTATGTTAATTTGAACGTAGATACTTTTGTTAGCTTTGGGCAGCAGTGCAAGATAGATTTTCTGTTAAAGGTATATACTCACAAGAAGAGTCCACAACCTGCGAGAAATGAATTTCGATGAGGCTTTGGGAAGTGGTTTCTGGTACTTAAAAATAATGCTTAGCACCCGCAGTTTTAGCTCATAGGCGTTTGAGGTCAACATAAAACCGATTCTATTCAAAATTCGCGTTATTTCAATAAAAAAATGGTACCTATACTTCGTATCATAACTCTGCAAGTTATTTTTGTAGAGCAATGATGTATAATAAGATAGAAAAAGTTGACCATAAGAGCTTTAATTTGAGCTTTGTTTCATATAAAAAAGCGCTGCCAATTTATTGGTACTTAGCTTCCTCAAAATTTATAAATTGTTCCAATATGAAATTCTTTGATCTAATAAATTAATTTTAAATTACTATATCTCTTTCTAATTAATATCTCAAAAAGGTCTGCTTTTTATCATTGATGATCTGTTCAAAGATATCTTTTCACTAAAAGTATATGCCAAGAGGCTGCATAACATACAAACTTCTCGTTATAACTTAACAGTTTTTTAAAAATTGCGTTTAATAGCGCTAATTAGCATATTTGAATAAACTGTTTAGCTATACTACACTGAAGAATATTTAAAGGTATGGGACCCTAAAAACAAATTATTTTGGAAAGATCCATATAATATATGTTTCTTGATTCCAATGCATTGAAACCTATTTAGTTTCCAAATTATTAGATATTTATTCAAAAAGTGCTTGTGGTACTTTGTAATTTAAAAAATGCAAATATTTGAGTTAACTTTTTATCATGTACGAATTCTCCGAAAAATTTATCGGAGTCTCTGGAAGATAAAGTGGAGCATTTAACAAATTCGCTTTAAGTAGATACAGTTAGAGACCGTGAATATTCAGTTTATTTTGGGAGAGTTTCGAGGATACGCTGTTCCCACAGGGGAATTCGTGGCATTCCAAGCTATAAAACTACGCGCCCGCAAACGAGTGTAAGAAGATAGAAAGAGCTCATAATAAGTCGAGAACACGAGAGTAGCTACATAAAAAACCACTGCCAATTCATTGGCACTTAGCTTCCTCAAACAAAGTAAATCATTTCCATATGAAATTGTTCTAACATAAATGTCATATTTTCCCTATTACCTATTTTTCATTGCTGCTTTACAGAAAAGTCATTAATATATTTCGACCGCGCAGTGCAGTGAGTGTGGGAAGCTTGGGCAGGAGAAAGTGAGATTTTGCGAGCGGCGATCTTCATTTGTAATTAATTGCTCAAAAAAGGTATTCTTTGTTTATCATTGATTGCTTGTCAAAAGATAAGTTACAAAAAATTATAAGCTTATGATCATAAATTGCATTATTAATTTAAAACATATTGTAAAATAAAATAAAATATCTATTATTTTTTTTTATTTCGTATATTTATAAAAAATGAAAAATAGAAATTCGTTTAATTAATAAAAAATGGTCGCGTCATTCTCGAAATATAAACAATGAAAATAAAAAAATATAACCTCAAATATCCTGAAAGATAAAAGACCTTATCGTCTGGGCAAAGAAATCAGCCAATAGTGCAGTCAGCAAAGAGCTGAAATCGAGTCTGCAGTTAGAGTGTTTGCATTTTTGATATATGTAACCTTCGACCCGTAAATATTGTTTAACTGATTTCTCGTTAATCACATTCAAAACCAATTCTGCAATTGTACACAAAGGTTTGTGTGGGTCCAAGGATGCACATATCAAAAATGTAGACACTCTAACTACAGAGTCTGCACTACAAGAGATATGGAAAGGTACCCTCTTCATTAATTAGCTAAACTTTTGTATGCTCTTTCAAATGCATTTAAACTCAATCGATGATATTATTCCATAACAAGAAACCCGAAAAACTAATACCCAAAAATCGCAAAACCACTAGAAAAACAAATACACATCGAGAAACTAAAAAATTTATTTTTGAATGCCTATCCTTAAAAAAATGAGCTCTGAAACATTAATATTGATCGTGGATAGTCAAAGTAATACTCATTCACATTCATCCATACACAAACATACGTACACTCTACGAGGAAGCAAAACATCATCTCTTTCAGTGCAACAGTTTCATAAATTTTCTAACTATCACACTTTATCATTTTCGATTGATTATTATAATCATCAATAGTATACATTTTATCTTTACACCGAACCTTGATTATTATAAATAACTTTGAAACAAATTAATATTTTTATATCAAATAGCCCTTATGATGAAATTATACATATTGTGGATAATACATGATGTGGCTCAAGCAGCAACGGATCTCTCTCCTTCACTCTCTCTCTCTGTCTCTCTTATTCTCTCCCTCTTTCTCTTTCTCTATCTCTCTCTTCACTAATATCACACCTAGTGATGTCTCTGCAACCCTCATCTATGCCAAGTCCAAGACCTTTGGGCTTGATGGAATTACCATTCAACATCTCTCACTGTCATGCACTTCGATTCTTAAGCCGACATTTTTAACTCAGACATTTTTAACTCGTCAATCACCAATGCATCCTCTCCGGCGCTTTGGAATCAAACTCTCATTAATCCCATCCCCGGGTGACGTGTCTGAATTACAACCTATCGCAAGGCTGTCTGAGTGCTCCAAGTTGTTACAGAAGGTTTTGTCTAAACAGTTGCTCCGTCATAGCGAGAAATACAACCTCTCTATCCCATGATAAGCTGGTTTTAGGACAGGACATATCACTCAGACTGGCTTGCTTGGTGTTATTGATGACATCAGACTGGGAACGGATATTTCATGTTTTACTATACTAATACTGTTTTATTTCTCCAAGACGTTTGGTAGGATTCCCCATCACATACTAATTCACAAACTTTGCTCTTTCAAAATCAGTGATCATTCTTTCCAATGGTTCATCTCGTACTTTGCTAACAGATACCAGGCTGTCATTGATGAGGGTGGCAGCATACCGGACTGGATCGCCACTTGGGCTGGAGTTCCCGAAGGCTCGGTCCTTGGCCCGTTGCGGTTTGCCATCTTTATCAATGACTTCCCCAAGGTACTGCGATTCACCAGACACATGATTTATGCCGATGACACGCAAATTTACAGAAGCTGCCAACGTCATAAACTCATTGATACCATTAATAAAGTATCCAAAGATTGCTCTGCTATTGCCAAATGGGTCACTAGCAATGGGCTCACTTTAAACTTAACTAAAACCAAAGCTATGCTCTTCGGTAGCAGTCTAAATCTTTCCTAATGGATACAGAACTCTTGCCCAAGATCACAGTTAACGGCATCCCTTTTGTCAATGAAGTAACAAATCTAGGTGATTGGTTGACTCCTGACCATAACTGGGGAAGACACGTGTCTCACATCTGAATTTTAGCACTCACTCATTATTCCTCATTTCGACTATGCCTGCCTTGTCTATCATGACCTCACAAGTAAACAGAACCTGAAGCTTCAACGGACGCAGAACGCATGCACTCGCTTTGGTGGCTAACGGTGAAAGCCCGAAAAGAGTACTTCATGGGTGCACTGACATTCATGATACTTAAAACTGGTTGTCCTGAATGTCGAAAAGCAAACTTCATACTCACGGCTGAATGTGATGTCCGCAGAGCAGCTCGGCTTCGCACTGAACCTCTTTTCATTCGTCACTACGCAACCTCCTTATATGCCAATTCCTTTGTAATATGAGCTTCATAATTTTGAAAAAAATTACCGGACCATATCACCTCATTACCCCTTGATACCACCTCCCTCAAAACCATCAAGTCGCTACTACTCAAATATCTTACCAGTTACGATAACGAGTCTTATACTGCATATAACTAAATTAACTAAATTAAAATAATTTAAGTACATACGTCTGAAACGTTACTGAATCTAATAGTTCCTAATTAGACAGCTATGTTTATTCCTGTTGTATATATGCGTATATGTCTATTTTATATTACTTATTTTTTATTTAATATTGTTATTGCGTTAAAATGGTAGGTCAAAAAACCTTACTTATTTACCTATTTTTACTTACACATGTTCCAGGTGCTCAGAAATGCACATATGTCTATACGTATATTTATATTTCTTATAACGATTATATTGTTCGAATCTCATCGTACTACGTTATCACGTATTCCTGCTGCGAGCATTATTACCGTATTCGATTACTTAATATTGTTACATAATTTTATATTAATTTATACTTTGTATTCATTTTTATATTGATTATAGTGCCCTATGGGATGATTTACTCTCTGGGTAGAAATAAATATTTAACTCTAAATCTATATCTCTCTCTCGCGGCTGGAGTGCCGTGCTACGAGCTGGGTCTGTTCGTATGTAGAAATACAACAGCGCGTCCGTGTGACGCACAACTTACATCAGTAACTGGCGCTGCACTAGTGTTTTCAAGACTATTGATATAGTGCATTTCAGGTTATGTACGCATTTGCTAGGTTAGGTTTGCGATAATTGTTTGGCTTTCGGGAGGTAAAATAATTAGTGAATGAACTGTATTCGAGCATTGCAGAATATTGTTGGTGGTCACTGAATTGGCATAACATTGGTAGCAAAGAACTGTGTTTTGTATTAGGTGTTCGTCGGGTAGCGCGGTAGCATTGCATTAGGTCAGTGAGAGGCTAACATCACCGTAGTGTATTTTTTAGTATTCCGCAGTGCAATATATGACTCTTGCGTTATGTACTAAATTTCGGCATAATTACCGCTGGAAACACTGTAGCTGCGACATCTTCTTCTATGGCTAACCATATCCGATTTTCATCACTGTATTAACACCTGCAAAGAGACCTATATTAGCGACGTCTGATCGATTTTAAATTTTGCCAGTGACTTTTTTAGTAATATATTTTTAGAGAAACTATTGGGTTTTTTAAAATCAACTATACTATAAATTCCGCCGTTTTTGCACAATTCTAGTTTATTTTCGTTTGAGATCTTTTTAAAAAAGCAAACCGACATACTGCTAAATGTAAATTTCATTCTGCTCTGTTGTTAGTGCGTTGTATGCCAATCTCGGCATGCGAAAAATGCAATCGTAAGGTAGTGCACCATCCTTTCAAGTGTACTGAATGTAAAGGCATTTGTCACCCAAGGTACATTAGATTTTACTCCGCGACCAATTCATCAGGCGATTGTTGCGTTCGTATATACGAAAGTAGTGTTAAGACATTAGGTACGCTTTCCCAAGAAGCCGAGTTTAAAAGTCTCCTCTCTCCAGTACAAAAGAATACCCCGCTCAGCACACATCAGAGCGACCTGCTAGACCCTCTACGGTATTCCTCGCGCCTGCCAACAAGCTGCACTGCCTCGATTCTGCCGAACTTTCCGATCAATCATTTGACTCTGACTCGAGCGGCTCAGAGTACACAGTACGCTCGCGACCCCCACTTCGGCCACAGAAATGGCAGGTTCCAATCAATCTCTATCGTCAACTAATATCCTCGACTTTACAAGCGCTGTACATCAAGATCCAATAGACGGTCCGAAGCATATTCAAAGATTTTGGCAAGAGATGAGATACGGGAACGAGGAAAATGGATGAGCACATGCGGAAAATAAGGAGATAATAAAGGAACTCATAAAACGTGTTATGGCTTTAGAGTGAAGGATCGTGAGAACATCGCGCGGAATTTAATACGAAATCGCGGCTCTGTCACAGAACATCACAATCACTGACCCGTACGAGGTATCATGTCGGATATTCCGAAAATGCTCGAAACGGCTATGCATCAGGCTATGAATTGAGTTCTTGACGTTATTGGGCTCGCAGGATATGAATCACTTGCTCGAAATATGACCTTGGCCTATCTAGAAGAAAAAGAAAAAAGCTACTCAACCATCGGGCGCTGCAGCTTTAGCTTGAGAGATGAATGATTTCGAGGAACCTGCTTCTGAATCAACTGAGGAAACTAAAATTATCCCAATGGTCGCTTTTGTCTTAACTTTTACATCTCCAAACGTTCGGAAATTAGTGCTCTGTATATCAAGTGCACTCGATAAGATAGATGCATAAACTATCTTTGAGAGTAGGCGGCAAAACGAAGGTGTACATTAATCCGCTTTATCCCAAACTGATGTACAAGCTGCTCCGTAAGGCCCGCGCTGTGAGTAACATGCTAAATTATGTTCGTCCAGTTGTTCGCAATATGATTGTATGTATCTACAAGACAAACTCGCATGAATCCCCCTTGATATCAGTGCATTCTGAGGAAGACCTACCTGCGCTTCCGCCTAGAACCAAGAAAAATGAATGACAGTCTCCTGCTCGGATATCTAGTATAAAGCGAGCGAATGATAAATTAGTTGTAGGTTATATTAACGTAAACAGGTCAAATTCATACAGACACTTTAATCTAATAGAAGAGGAATGCACTGGCCACAATTTTGATTTCCTGGTAGTTACCGAAACGTTCTTATAGGAAATTGAGCCAGATACGCACGTGCAAGGAGAGTGCACACCCTCCAGCAAACGAACTTCGATCAGACTTTGGGAGGTGTTTTTTGACACCCAAATATAAAGCCTAGTACCCATAATTCATTCTAATGGACCCTTGTTTGTCAATATATGAGGTAATGTAATCTAAATATTCGTTATTTTAATGAAAGAAGGTACCTCTTCTTGTAATCACAACTCTACATGTTTTTTTATGGATCATGGCTCAAAATATTATCAAAATGTTATTTTCTTCTTGGAAAAGTGATGCTCCGTTCATAGTAGGCCATGATTTTATTGAACTCATCTTATAAATTATCAAGCCGTCAGCATGCTTAAAAACTATCGTCACGCGGAATTTAAATAACATTGATAAAAAATCCTTCACTTAACTTATACAGGCTAATCTTGCACAACTTACTTCAACATCGTGTTTTTCAAAAAGCACGTCTATTGTGACTACATCCTCATGAGATCCTGTCTTAAGTCCTTATTTGCCCAGTGTTGAGGTTGAGAGCACAACGCGTTAACTCACCTCTGCACTAATCGCCGATTATGATGCGGCTGTGCCTCAAAGACGGATTTCTTTATCTTTAAAGAGAAAACCGTGGGTTACGCGGTCTAATGAATTAACGAGACAATGATTATAAAGCGGCCTGATCTTTGGGACTTGTCGGTTATTTTGACCGGTTCAAAACGCTGCGTGCCTCAGTCTTCAATTCTCTCTATACTTCAAAAAATATATTTATAGCTGGTAGACTTGACAATGCCATGGATACCAAGGAAAGTAGCTTGAGTTGTGGCAAATACAAAATTTTCCAAAAATTTTCCATCTTATATTTCCCAGATATCACACATACACAACACACGTATCCATACAGACATTTTCTAAAAATAATGTATTTTATTCCAAATGTTTCAAAACATGTTTCTATAATAGTTTTTGTATAACTTTATTTTACTATCACAACATTTACTCTATGAGAAAGCAACAATTAATCATTAATTGTCATAGCTCCGTTTTGGTCATATTTCAGAGTATAAAAGTTAAATATGATAACTGTCTAAATTTGTTATCATCCCTATCAGTATTTTACACCGTTAAAATTACAAATAAAGAGTGACAGAGACTGTGGAAAAGTCTGTTTTAGTAGATTAACTAATAATACGTAATATTATTTAAAAAGCTTAACAAAATAGAAATCAAGTGAAAAATGTGTTAAAATTACCTATCCTACTTATTACCCTAATTATTATCCTACATTTTATAAGGACTCTTTATTCCTTCATTCACATATCTTATCATGATATCACCATTTAATTATTTTTATGTAAACATATGTTAAATACTTAAGTTAAATATATTAAAAGATATTAAAAATCAACTTCTTTAAATTGTAAATAATGCTTATAATTGATTTTATGTACAAAATAGATATTAATATCTGTTATCTGCAATTCATATTGATATTGATATCGTCAACAATCAAATTTTTACACCCGTAACGCATCTGAGGTTCCTAGTAAAATAAAATTTTTAAAATTATGGAATAAAAAATAAAAAATAAAAAAATGATTAGGATACTGCATGTTTATGATGCTAAGAAGATTTAAAATTTATTATTTAAACTTCTACACCATCTCCCCCCCCCCTCCCCACGTTCTGAATGTAGGGTATCATTTGGATATCACATACTCAGTGAGTTAAAACTAATTTACAGAACCACGCACTTGACTTATGGGAAAATGGAGCCCCATCGGATTGACTGATAAAAATATATGTTGCAGTTCATAATTCCCTAATCAAAAACTCTTATACCCCGAGGATCTTGGCACTTTTGTTCCTCGGGCACATTAAAGTTTTTAATTGGGGGGTTGTTGCAAATTGTCATAGTATATATTTGTAAAATGAATATTCCTTATCTTATATATATTTATAATAGTACATTAATAATGTTATTAATGTTTCGCACAGGACAAAAAAATCGACTGCTTCGCACACGGAAAACAAGCACGAGAAATTGTGATTCGCGCACGGTATGTTAAAAAAGTATTTTTATACGTAAATTGTATTGTATGAATATTTGTCAAATATTTTAGAATATATTACAAAACATTATAATATAGGCTATATCAAGTGATGTTTTATGTTGAAATAAACAAATGCATAGTGTTGCGGAGCATATTCGGCTGTTTGTAATAATTGCGAGTTTGTCTTGTTGGAACCATCATATCGTTAACACGTCCAGATCGGTTTAAACTATTATTTTACGAATGTGAATAAAGTAATCTCTTTCGTGTAGATACAGGGCTTATCAGCTGCAACATATATTATTTTCGGCCAATTCGACGAGTTTCCCATGAGCCAAGAGCGTGGTCCTTTATTCTTTAAACTTTATACCTTCTTAAATGTAGGACAGCATATGAGTGATACGACATTTTAAGGGATTAAGGGCGATCCCTAACATTTTTCTTAATAATTTCTCCCTAATTATACATTTTAAAAAAAGTTCACATAAATTAATATAACCAAAAATAAAAGTATTTTAAAAATTTCTGCCAGTTTTACCTCATATATACTGATATATATAACAAAAAGTTTATAATTTTTTAGTCTAAATGCCGTAAATGTCCAACGTTCCTGTGGCACACAGAATTTTTGGTACAGTCTAGAAAAATTTCTACTTACTTTTTATACCACTTTGAAAATTCTTGAGCACTTTTATCAAAATTGAATACAACTGGCCTAATTAAAAATAAGATTATTTGATCTAGATCAGCGCACACAGCATCTTGGCCATGCACGAAGTTCTTTATAATACTAAAAAGAATATGTCCAATTAAATTCAAAAAGTTTCTACAAAAGCTTATGCCTCTAAAAAGTTCTGAATAAAGAAAAACAAACTGTAGAAATAAATAGTTTTGTTAAAAAAAACACATTTACCTTCAAACTGAAAATTTGATGAAAATCAATAATGCGATGCGTTTATGTGTTAAGAAACGAAAAATCGAATAAAAGGAATAAAAAAATCGATTTTTTGGTAAAAAATGGTAGAGATTGCCCTTAAAAATTAGGCTAAGACTTATCTACGTCTTCCTAAATATGGGGTAATCCTGGAACGATAGTACATATTTAGTGGGACCTAGCCGATTTCTGAATCCACTAATCACTTTCTTGTCCGCCAGTCGTAAAACGGCTACTTTAGTCCCCCTTAATCGTGCTTAAAAATCTAATAAATCGTGCATGTGTTACAAAAAATAAATCGTATACTCAGGGCAATGCCGGATCTCAGCAGCGCGCTCGGTAACGCACAAATATTTGTCGAATCAAGAGCCGAGCAGCAGCAGTAGACAGCAACGCTCGTCCGGCTGTAACAGCAAACTTCTCCAGCTAGCAGTTCTGTTTTGACTTTGATCAAAATCGTACGTACATACGGCGCGCTATATGCCCATCCTCTCCGCCCCTCGTGTATACAAGCATCGGGCTGTACACGTAGGAGTTCCTGTGCGCCAGACAGTTTTCTCTCCCCCGTCCCCCCTCCCCCTCTATCTTTCCGCGCGCAGTGGCAAGTGCACCGCACGCGGCGATACGCGCGCGTCTTCACCTGCAGGCTCGCGCATACACACGCTCCAGTTATCATGCTCGACTCGCTCGCTCTCGCCGTTTCTCGTTTTCTCCCTGTGTTGCGTGTACACGCGCATTCTGTCTCGCGCGAGAAAACTCCGCTGCTGGCGGGGCCGGCGGCCTGCAGGACCCGCGCGCGTTTTGCCGGGTTTTCGGTTGTGATGCGCGCGGTAAGCAGTTGCGCCGCTGGAGCGCGTCTGCCTTCCAGCTTTTTCAAACGGACTGGAAAAGATGCGAGGGGAGGGCGCCGCAACGCTGCCCTGAAATGCAGAGTTGCTGCCGGCTGCGAGCTGCTAAGATTTCGCCCTCCCTTGTATGTTTCGCTTTGCGCCAGAACGACGCAGTGCGCCGTTGCTGGAGGTTCTTTTCATGACTTCTTCTTTTTTTTTTCTGCAGAGATGAAAGCACGCGCGTCGCTGATATTTATGTTCATCTGGATGAAAAGACGTCGGGCTGCGCTGAATGCCTGCGCACTGGAGGAGAAGCGAGGAACGCTAGCGTATTGATAATAATTTGGAAGCAATGCACGAATGAAAAAGAAAGCGCAGGTAGTTTGTGTATTTTATGAAGTACGAACACTTTTTTATTAGGTTTTTTTTTGCCAAGGTTGGAACTAAAGTGTATGTGCGGAAACGTATTTTTTCCATTGATGAGTATATTAAGGTATTACTTCCTAAATATATTATAATATTACTTCCAAAGTGTATTAGAATATTACGTTTTTGGTTTTTAGAAATTTTTTTATTTTTGGATTCTAGTTTTTCGTATTTCTTAGGATGATAGAGGTAATCTAAGTTATTTAGAGCAGATTGACAATATATTGCAATATGACAATGCATTTGACAAGAAGTTTTTTATAAACTATCGTTATATAGTATACGCGAAAGGATCGAGAAAGAGGGAATAGAAAAAATCAAAGTGGGAGATGACAAGCTAGCGTATTACTAAATGACTCGGACGGAGTATGGAAAATTTGGCGCTATCACTCTCACTTTTCAACCGTCGAGGAAGCATCATCGGATTCCATCTCTCCTTCTCGCCCACGCTATCAAAGATTAATAATTTACCAGTACCTTCATCTTCCATGCTGCATCGCGTAAAAGGAGATGTCATTCTTTACGATGTGGCCGTACCACCTTGCAGTCTCGTGAAGTTGTAAAGTTCACGGCGGTACATTGTTGTGGTACGCGACCGATTGGGTCGGTCTTTCACTCGGTCGTCGACTAGCCGTGGGTCGTCGTATGCGGGAGAACAATGCAGATACAGCCTGCCCTATCCTTCAGAATGACAGCTCAGTGCAGGTATAGACTGCCGTTTACCACGACAGTCGGCATCAAGTAGGATAGTACATAGGCCGCACAGTGCAGTTTGAACTGGTTCTTTTCGGCAGCAGCTAACAGCGATATGCAGAATCAGCCGGTTCTATCTATAACGGCGACAGCGCTATTGTGCAGCCTACCCTTCTTCACAAAAGCTGTGGGCAACTGTAGCCTGATCTTCTCCTCAATGATCGCAGCGTGCGGATGCTAAGGCTGGTTCTGCTCGACGGGCCGCAGTGATAGCGGCATCCAGACGTTAGTTGTATACATCCCCTTGAGGGAAGAAGCTACAGGAGAACTAAAATCTGTTAAACATTGACAAATATATTTTTTCTCTTTTTGTACGTAATAATACGTAAAAAGAACATAAATTGCACTTGTTAAAATCCCCCTAAGCAGCCTTTCAAATATTAGTGCAGACAGAAAACCTTCAAAAAAGGACATTATTTTGATTATCGTTTCGCGCAACAGGCATTGGTGAATTTTGATCAACTTGAATTTATGTATTCTTTTACGCAAAACTTAGAAATCTATGTTGCAACATTACTTTATTTTACTTCTAGAAAGATTCTATAGCTTAATTAAGTTTTTAATATTTTATTTCCACACAAATCATGTTGTTTGTTATAATTATTGCCGAGCCAAATTTTGTACTTAAACCTTCATCAATAAGTTTCAACATAGATTTATAAAAAATGAATTTAAAAAGTAGATTACTATACATTTAAAATATAAAAAGAAAATTTTCTGCGCAAAACACGACTAAAAATTATGAAAATAAAGAACTGAGAAAAATGACTTTAAAGTAAAAGTAGTAATAATTGAATACAAGTTAATTCGTAGTTATTTATGATTCCTTTTCTGTTTTATGGGATACATTTTTTTCAGTGCACCACTGACATAGGGTTTTGTCTTTTATTGGCGTTTAACCTTGCTTAGGGCGTACTTATTTAACTTTTTTTCACACAAATGTTAAATAATATTAAATTTAACATTAAAACGAAAATATTTTAAAAAAATAAAAACAGCTTAAAGAAGTCAAATTTTTTTGTGAAACCTCATTCATTATTAAGAAAATGGGTTAAAAATTAGTATAAAAAAAATCTGTTTACTTACCAATAACCAGTATCTTCTTTTCTTAAGAGAGTATATCACTGTTTATAGGATACAATACAAGTAAATTATATGAGAGTTCATAAAGTTTATGTAATTTAAATAGTGAACTGTGCTTAATAAGAGTATATAACTACAGGAAAAGAATATTCAGTTAAACACTTAAAATTTTCGTTTATTTTTAACATAATTTTATTGTTTTGTGGCTTATTTTTCTAATATTTATTTACAAAGCTAACGGAAGAAAATTATAATATAATAATTTATTTGTGAAATAAGAAAACGAATTGTTTATAAAATTTTCGTATTTACTTATGAATAACTTTAGCTGTCTCTTGTTATGTATGAATTATTACATTATTATTTTCTTGCGTTAATTTTGAAGATAAATGTTTAAATGAAACAATAAGCCCCAAAACATCAGAATTTTTTAAAAAATAACAATATTTTTTTGTTTTTAACAGAATTTATTTTGAATTAACAATTTTTACACTTGTGACATTACGATTTTGTTAAAACAATTTATATTCTGTAGTTATAGACTTTTTTTAAGTACATTACATTATTTATATCATAGGACCTTCACAAACTATAATACGATTTATTTTATGTCCTACATATATCGAAAGACCATCTTTAAAATGGAAAATAAATAGAAAGTGGTATATTCTACACATGGTATTTCAAACTGCATCTTCCCGCAACATTTTCAAAACTTAAAATTAATTAGATTATTTCAAATGACTTGTTAAAATTCATTAGAAAATTAAAATTCTTTTCACATCCTCCGCCTCTCTTGGGACTGATATTAACCATCAGTTACGCCATGTTGGTCAGACGGGAACACTTCATCTTCTCGAGTTGGGTTTACACCTCCAGTAGAAAAAGGTCAAATTCAATTTTAGTTTTTTAATCGATTGCTTTTTTCATTCTCTTGTAGAATGTACTGGTTATAATTATTGGTACGAGGTAATATACAACATACAAGGTAATAAATTAAAATAATTTTTTGTTTTGAAATTTGTGGAAAAATTTAATTTTATAAGAATCCTTAAGTACAAGAATGACTGTATTCACTAAACTTAAGACGCAAATTAACTCTTCATTTTCTACGATATAGTGAATCGAGGAATAAAATGAAGGAGGTGGTGGTGATCATGAAGGGGGGTAAAAGGGGAAGAAAGGGAGAGCGTATGGAATTGTATGTACTCTGGCATAGTTATTGAGTAGGATTAAATGAATGGCAGTAGTGTACTTCGCGCAGTAATTACTGTGTACGTGCAGGTGTGCCTAATATTAACTTCATTCACTTAGGCATTCACGGTAGTGATTTCACACACACCGGCATGTGCAGCAGTGACTACGTGCATGCAGGCATACGCAATAGTGACTTCGTTCACGCAGGCATGCGCAGTAGTGACTTCATGTACACATACATACACTGTAGTTTCTATGCCTAAGAAAAATATCCGTATATATCAAAGAAAAAGAAAGAGGGAATGGACGGATTTCGAAAGGAAGACAGGATATATACTGTAAGTGTAGGAGAAGTGGAATGAGGAGGCGGAAAAGTGGGTTGTGGGAATCATTGGAGGGGGTAAAATAGTGATGATTATTATATTTATGCATATCGACTATGCTACCAAGCACACTACTATTCACGCACTCTATCATCAATGCACTTCTATCGAGGTATCCTACTATCCATGCACTTCTCTATCCACTTATTCTGCTATCCATGCAGCTCTATACCCAACTTTTCCGCTATCCCTACATCCCTCTATCCACTTATCCCACTATCCACTCATTTCTTTATCAATTTATCCCGCTATCCACTAGCCTATCTATACACTCATAATGAACTTTTTTTGATAAACAACAAATTTTGCCATTAATATACATATACACTTCTAAATGCGTTTAATATAGTAATTATTTAAAGGTTTATTTTATCGTTAATATTACTTTACATGTGAAAAGCATAATTACGATGGACAGTGGAAAGCAAATTGGAAATCGTTTTGAGTAGATCAACTACTAAAATGTAAATTTATTTTAAATGTTAACTCAAAATAAATCAAGTAAGGAAATGTGATAGTGGTAATTTTTAACTTCATTTTTACTTAAAAATTATTTTTCGTTTTACTTAATAATATTTATATAATGATATTGTTTGATAATTATATTAAAACTATAGAATAACATGCATAATCTATATCTGTATATTATAAATAATGTTTATAAATGATTCTTGATACAAAATAGATATTAATCCTCTGGCGCAGTATTCAGAGATATCTGGTCTAAACGAGGTCTTTACCGTAGCCAGGAGGACGAGATATCTCGTCCTGACATTTTTGGCCATAACTTTTGACTGGTACACTTAGAGAGTACATACGACCACTCAAATTAAAGCTGATAACTTACTCTTTATGATAAGCTTGGTTCTACTTTCGATTTCTACGCGCCCCGAAAATATAAAGAGAGATATTATCTAATTTCCAAACATGTAAAAAGGAAATATGCTTTCTAGAATGGAAAAATCGGGTAAAACGCTTATGCAGGGGTTAATAATAATATCTACTTACTGCAATTTATATTGATATTGATATCGTTAATGATGGAAATTGTGGCGCGCATCGCGCAGCTGTGATTCCTAGTGATAATGAAAAAATCTTGACTTGCACTTAATGAAGAAAAATATGTCAATTTGATTTACTATAAATACGTTAATGGTATTCTGGTTGGAGGTGACCTTTAATATGCTTAAAAGGCACATTAATATAGGTTCTTTGAGGGGTATACACGTTAGTCCTTTGATATTCTAACACGTGATGTTTTTTTTTCACTTACGTCTCATAGGATAATAACTGCGTGTTAATATAATATAAGAAAATATAATTCATACATATTAATATATAATATTTAATATTATGAAAAAAACGATATATACAAAATGTTTTACAGTCAGCTCAAAACTATATAAAACAAACCTCTCCATGTATAAATTGATGGTTTTAGTAGTCCGTAGTACATTTAATCACAGCTTGATGAAATTATTGCAGAGTAGTAGAGCGAGCTCCCCGGAATTTCGCGTATACACCGACGTTTGGCCAATGATTCGTAGTATATAATTAACTAGCTGCAAAACGCGACCGGCAATCCGATTCGCGTGTTTGTTCAGTCTCCGTAGTAATTACAATTAAAAGACATCATGCGTTATCCCTGCACCTACTGGTGGGATGCATATATGTATATATATATATATATATATATATATATATATATATATATATATATATATATATATATTATATATATATATATAACTAAAACCAAGTGCATTGTTTTATATGATTTTCGAACTATTTTTCTTGAAAGCTGGAGCTATATATATATATATATATATATATATATATATATATATATATATATATGCGTGTATATAGGGGGCAAGAGATAACCAAAAATTATATATATATATATATATATATATATATATATATATATATATAACCACAATCAAGTCTATTGTTTTATAGGATTTTTGAACTATTTTTGTTGAAAGTTAGAGCTCAAAATATATTTAGAGAAAAAAGTTATAAGGGTGCCAACTTGACGATTGTATATAACATATATAGTCTACTTTTCCAATCTAAAGTAAACGTCATACTATTAAAGTCTGACGTAATTTACATGAGGTATTATACATACGGAATAATTATATATGCATCCAAAAGAAAGCTGACAAACCTGAAAGACCTTTAATTTATATGGTCGGAGCATCTTTGAGGATATTTGGATAAAACGTTATGCTCGATTTAAAATTACGAAAAAATTTAAGTGTCAAAATGGGAGACAGCAAGCTGCTTGCAAATTAGGCGCGCCAACCGTTATCAGCATGAGTCTCCTATTTCGTCATCTACATTTTTCCGTAATTTTGAATCGAGCATAACTTTTCATACAAATAACCTCAAAGATGCTCCGACCACTCAAATTAAAGGTTTTACTCGTAATATCAACTTTCTTTCAGAAATTCTTCATCCAAATATATAATTGCTTCAATCTCGGTTAATATTTTCGGTAGCTTATGAATACCGATTTTCGATTTGCTTTTTTGTCAACAAAGGTTTCAACGTAGTACTACGTCATGCAATTTCGCAGGAGTCCAGTCGACTTTTTATAGTGATGAATTATTTATTTATTTAAAAACAGAAATAATGGCCTAATATATAATAAGAATACAAAAATTGTTTAGAATCAATACATAGAATAATTAACACGTCCTTAAATGAATTGAAAGTAACAAGTAAGAGTCTAAGGTTATCTTTGCTGATATTATCTAATACTCTAGTACTAAGATACTTTGAAACGTTGTAACTTGTGTAAATTTTAATATTTTTTAAAAATTCGTATTGATTTATGAATCGGATTAGGTTCTCTACCTATTTATATTAAATGCCGCTCAAAAAACTCTTTTTATTTTCTCTTTCTCAAAGAGAAAGCTTTGTAACGATGAAAATTATCGGATCAGAGATTTTGATAAATCTCGATGTTTTTGAGGTTCCTTTCGTCAGAAAAGTATGTTACTAAAAAATGTTTGTATGAATGTATGTATGTATGTGTGTGAGTATGTATGTATGTATGTATGTATGTATGTATGAAACCAAAATTTTGGTCCACCATAACTCTTGCAGGAGAGTATGCTACGGAATCAAATTTTTTAGATATATTAGGTATATTTGAACTTAAAACTCATTAGATTTTTGAGTTAAATGGGTATCATTCAAGACATTTTTTTTATAAAATAATCACTTTTGACAAAAATTTAAAAAAAAATTTCGGCAGTTTGTATTGAAGATATATTAATGATCGACATAAATTCTTAATGTACGCGTGATTTCCTTTCGATCTATATATTTTAAAACTATTCTTAAGCTATTTTGAAGGAATAAACGTGACTGTAAAGAATTTTTAAAAAGTAGCTATTTTATCAAATTAAAAATGATTATTTCAGCAGAATGTATTGCAAATATATAAAAGATAGACATAAATTCCTAAAATGCGTGTGATTTTCTATCGATTTATCTTTTAAAACTAATTTTAAGCTTTTTTCAAGAAGAAAAAAACATGAATTTGATGAATGAATCCCTATTATCTAAAATAGCTATTTTAGAAAATTGAAATTAATTTTTTGGCACTGTTTACTAAAATATATAAAGTATAAGTAAATATTCACAAAATACGCGTTCGTTTTATTCGGACTATATCTTTTAAGGCTATTCTGAAGCCTGAAATCATGAATTAATTTTAGCATTAATTTATTTAATGTAAATTTCCATTAGAAGATTCTATAAATTAATTTATCAGATCCTCTCTTTGAGAAAGTATTCTGCTAAAGCAGTTAGCAGCGGTTTATTACTCAGTTAGGTTCTTCAGGAACTTCAAACATAATTATGTTATTTTTCCTCTATTCTATTTCGTTAATTTTTTTTTTTTTTTTTTATTATTATTTAACGTCGCCATGTTTGTGCTTCCATGTGGTGCTAATCGACGACGGGGGTCTGCGGTGTGTTTGTAAACAAAGCACATGTAATTTTTACAGAGGTGCTTGTATCAATCGGCAGAGACTAGGATTCGAACCCGGGTCACCGGCGTGGGAATCCGACACTCTACCGACTGAGCCGCCGCAGGCCCCAATATTTCGTTAATTGTATACAAAACATATTCAATGCATTAATTTTTACTAGTACTTTTTACTTTACTTGTAACTGTTTTTAGTTCCATAAATTTAGATTCCATTTTTGACAATGTATCTACAATATTATAATCCAGTATCTATATGTGTAACACATGATGGTAGACTTTCAATATATTTATTAGTTGATTCTATTAAATTATCAACCGATATTTTTAATGAGTTATATTTCTCTTCATAAGAATCAAGTTTTGTATTAATACTGCTTACAGATTCAACAATATCATTAACTGAACTATTAATTTTAGCGATATATGTACTAATTTTAAGATTGTCTTGATCACCCCATTCATTAAGACTGAAACGAGCATTATCTTTTTCAATTAATTGAGACTCTGAAATAGCAGTTTTATCTGTTATATGTATTTCACATTTATTTGTATTCAGTTCAATAAAAAAGGGTGTGAAAAGGGAATTTTACAAAGCATATTAAAATAAATTATTCTCTGTTCTGAGCAATTATTTATAAGAGCGTATTATTTTAAAATTAAATTTTTATTTATTTTTTTAATTAATATTTTTATAAAATAATTTTATTTTAAAAATTCACATTTTACATCAAATGTTCACGATCTTAAAGAAAACATGATTCCACAGTTTTTGATGCGTCGATAACGTACAGAATTTATTTATTGTTTTAAATCAAATATTTCGGTCGGAATCGTATCGATCTTCCTGGTATATCAATAAAACGTTGCTCCAAAGAAAGATCTCTGGCGACTCCGTATTGAAATAAAAGTTCATAAAAATACTTTTTCTTATTTTCAAGGCATAATATATGGCATAGTGCATTTCTTACTCATAAGAATTATACTCGTAATTATTGTACACAATTTAGCATTGGTCAAATTATATATAGATATATTTGACCAATGCCAAATTGTGCACAATAATTACGTGTACAATTCTTATGTGTAAGAAACGCACTATGCCTAATATATTAAGTAAATATATTTTTATATCATTTTAACGCCATGAAGAAAATATGTAAACACCAATAATATATGCTTTATTCGATGTATAAATGTCGCGTATCCTTTTAATAACTAAGTCAAGTTAAGAAAAAGCTAAGTCGTGCTACTTTTCATTGAAAAAAGCCAAGTTGTGCTATTTTTTGTTGGAAAAAGCCAAGTCTTGATATTTTTAGTTATAAAAGGCAAAGTTATGTTACTTTTAGTTGGCAATTTGAAACGTGATAGTCTTCGTCGCAAATCTGACACATGCTACTCTTCATAGGAAACGTCGATTTATAATAGCAGTTTTTCAAATTTCATCCATTGCAATTTTTTTACTTTCTAACTTGACATGGAATCAGCCATATATATATAGGATATATATCCCATTATGAGAAGTGTGGACTTACGAGGGAGAGAGGGGGAATGAAGAGGACTGCAGTGCGCCAACAATCATTACCCACCCGCAAGAGCAATGTTGGATCGACCGATAATTTAGCTGCGCTTGATGGTACTGCGAATCAATGCATTTTGTTATCATCTAAACTGTTCGGAGCGTTTGTCGTCACCACTATGCGGTATTATAGAATTAGTTAATTAGCGGTCAGTCATGTTTTGCTATTTAAGGGAACACATTTAAATAGAAAATTAATTGGTAATATATTTCTAGGTAATAAATCCTCTGTCATATGATATTACTTGTATTTTTTATTTGAATTTATTTTATCAAAATATAACAGAAAAAATAACTCTTTAGAAGAGGATGCTTACAGATCTACTGCCATTGCTTTGAGTTTTTAAAAATATGAAAATTACAACAACAACAAAATTTATCTGGGAAATGAAGGGAAACTTTAAAAAAAAAGGATAAAATTCAATATAATAAGTGGAAAAATCAAAATTTCATCAGTCGTTCAGAAGAAAAATTAAAAAGAAAATAGATTTTTATATTTTCCTCTTTATATAGAAGGATATTGTTACTTAAATGATTAAGCGGTTACATATACCTTAAAATGTTAATTAAAAAATAATTATTATAATAAGCAAAAAAAATGTTATTTCAAATAATAACAACTTGGTAAATTAATATATATTTTATATGTCTATAATAAAAATTGTTCAACCATGGTATAAAATTACCCAACTAAAATAGCCCGTCTGCTAATTAAATTATTGGTCAATTTTTTGGCCAACACCTAACAACAATATTCACCAACGGTTAATCAATGGTTTGACAACTATTACCACCTTAACTACCTAGATACCTTCTGCATTCAGTATGTATATCTAAATACCAAAAACTACGAAGTAAACTACCTGGACCTCGTCATCGGCCAACATAACCATCTAGACGCCTTCCTCGAACAGCGAGTACATTTAGACGTTAAAAACTACGGAATGTTCCACATGGTCCTAGTCATCGGCCACAATAACTATCTAGATACCTTCTACGACCAGCACGTACATTTAGGTATCAAGAATTACGGAGCGCATTACCTGGATCTTGCCATCGGCCAATATAACCACCTAAATACTTTCTGCGATTAGTACGTACATCTAGATACCAAAAATTACCGAATGCACCACCTGGATCTCATCATCGGCCACCATAACCACCTAGATGCCTTCCTCGAACACTATATACATCTAGACGTCAAAAACTTCAGAGCGCATCACCTGGACCTCGTCGTCGGCCACCATGACTATCTAGATACTTTCTACGTATAATTCTCAGTTGGCGAACGATAATGGGTATTCCGTGACGAAATAAGCGGGATTTTTATCCAGCCAATAGGTAAATCATTGCGATTTGGTATACACTTGGCAAACGGTTGGGTACAGTGTTTACCAGGGACTACTTGCAAGGATCTGTTCCTGCTATCTTAAAATGTTAAGCTCCAGCACCTTCTTTTTAATGCATTTCTTTTAACATTAGTTATATATATGTGATTTTTAAATGTTTGTCATTTGGGCAATGTTAATGTTTATAGTTATATCTCGTGATATAGGATCTATTAAAATGAACGGGTACCGGACTTCATTTTAACTATTTTCAGGTACCATGAATAGATTCTGAAAGTTTCATATAAATTAAGAACCCTTGTCCCTAATCATCTCCTTATTAGTTCGTTATACCTAAATTTTTTCACAACTGAAAATACCCAATTTCGATTGGTGTGCAGAAATAGGACTTATTTTTGCAAATCTAGTCAAGTGCCACCAGCTTAATTTTCCAAATTTTTACGCATGATGTTACCTCTCGTACCTTGAGATTGTTTGATGATTGTTATGCGCAGCTAAAAGTGCAACAAAACAGCCTGAAATAGGACTGGCCTCCCTATAATATATACTACTACCACTATAACGTGAAGCCATGAGCCTCACTCAGTCAGTCACTAGCACTTTAATTCACTAGCTTCATCACTTAAAAATTAAAAAAAAACTCAGTATTTGTATCATGCAACATTGTTTTCATTCCTATAGTTGTACTGAACTTTTGCATGGCTTCGAGACCACATCTAATACCTATCACTGAAGTCTTCAACTATTTTTTTATTTACAGAAAATCTCGATTTATTAGTTATGCTGACAATATATTGACTAGTATTTACACAATGACAGTTAGATTCACATGTTTCATAATAAAAAGTGAGATTCGCAGCATAACCAAACTGGGATTCAAGTTTAAATTTATAGTATCAAGATTATTATAGTATTCACAAACAATTTTATTTTGTAGTTGTTCGAAGCAACTAGTATGATCATGTATCAACTTCAACAGTACTTGTATCTGCTCACAAGAAAAGTTTCTTTGATGATGCTGTCGATATTCTTCTACTGCTAGTCTAGTAATGCTTGAAGATATTTTTATTGAGTATTAGTACATTTGCCTTTTTCCCGTCGTTTCTAGGCCGCTTTTTGAGTTCTTGCACTTTTTTCTCTTCTTCCTCCATTTAATCTTGCATCAACGACTACAAATGTTGTGCATGTATGTTTTGCTATGTGAAAAACAACAATCTACTCTCTTATGTATAAAATGTTAGTAGTATTCCTACTTTCAATACGTGTTTATTCTGTTTATGTGTGGATTACTCTAAACTATCTAGACTAGCTAATCACTATAAATCGCTATTTAATATTCTCTGTTAAATAATCTACTTCTTAACATTTATAAATTATTATAAGACGATAAAATCTTTGTTAACATATACATACGAAGTACACAATGTATAATATCAAATCTCTATATCTGTCAGTCTGTTTGTTTACCCGTTCGTTCCACCCGCGAATCCACCCTGGCGGGTCGTTGTGATCAAAGCAACATTTTTTATTTCAGTATAAAGTACAAGATTTTGTAATTTTAATGAATAATAAATGATCAAATTTGTAGGATAAGCATTTGAACTTGATCTTAAATCCATAAACAACAACCAAATGTGAACATATTTTTTATCTAGTAAGTTTTCTTCAAGTGATCACCACAACCCCATATTCCCCTAGTGGTGTATTTATTAGCAAAAGATGGTGAAGAGAGGGCTTTTAGTCGTATATCATGCGTCCAGTTATGTGCTTTCTTCACGCATTATAGCTGCAGTTATTCAATTTTTATAAGTCCTCTTAGTCTTTTTGTAGTACTCTTGAACATGAGTGATTTGTGGCTGTAACTAATGTGTTGTGAGGGGTAGTTTAGTTAATATACTGTAATTATAATTGTAAATACCATTCAAGTTGATTGTATAGTTTTTGACTAAATCCTTGAATAATAACAATGTCAGAATATGATTAATATGATTTCGTATAATATTACCATATTTTTGTATATAATGTAAAAATTGATTAATACAAAGCGAATTTATGAATTTTAGATACAATTGCGATATTGATGAGGTACAAGTAGAAATTACCGGAATTAGTCAGACATATGGACAAATCGTTCGCTCTTTAGTGTCCCAAGAAAATTTTAGAATTTGAAAGGTGCGCACCGACATGATCTACAAATGAATTATGAATTACCGCAAATTTATTGTAAAAGTAAACATTAATGAAACTGATAATGTAAGAGATTTTGTTATTCTTTACAATCTTAAAATGATGTAGAAATATCGAGTTTTTATTAAACGATCAAAATTTTAATTAATAATGGAAAAGATTGCAAAAGTCGGCTTATACATTAACTGGATTATACCTTTAAATAGTATTATTTACGTATCAATGAATGTGTTCCATTAGTTAACTAATTATTTAAATTGTTTAGGCTATATTTTTCAATTTTGTACATACACACACGCACACACACGCACGCACAGGCATACACACAGACATTTTCGGATGTATTCCTTATGTGTCAAAACATGTTTCTAACATGTTTGCAGGAAAACTTTTTTTTTACTAACACCAAACTTTCTCTTTGACGAAGCAAAATTATAAAAAAAAAACGTCAGAAACCTAGCCTTACCGCTGTGCAACTGAGGATTAAAAAGAATAATTTTTGTTTCTGAGGTAACTAAAGAAGATCGTTATCATAATGCTATTGGCAATACTCATAAAATTTCTCGTATTGTCTAAGAGTAATCTAAAATACCTAAATTACACGGAAATATTCTGGTAATTTTATAAACATTAAATTGTTACATATATAAACATTTATGTTCACTTTCAAGATTTAAGACAGTCGACCTGTACCTTTAAATACATCTAGAGTCACATATTGATCACTGCTTTTTTTTAACTTTCTCGTCAGCTTAGTAATTCATAACATTTTATCGAATTATTTAATTTAAATTAAATGAATTACCTCGGAAACTGTTAACATATCCATCTTTACATTGTAATCATACATAATTCAGAGAAACAGTACATGAATAATATACAACGTATACGATTCGTATCTAAAATGTACCTATATATCACAGCGCATGATCGTTTCACTCTGGGTTATTAAAAAAGTCCTGGCATTAATTTTTAATGCAAAACGTCAATTCAGCGCGCACAAAGAAATTCCGCTTCAATATCAACCCCAGCGCGGCAGGCGAACGCAGCAGCACCAGCCGAGCCATTCGCTTAAGCGCTCGTTTTTTCAATGGGAAATATTAAAATTTTCCAGCTAAAATGAAAGATTAAAATAAAAAAGTATGAATATCCGCGACGACGACGACGAGGGTAGAGAAAAGGAGAAAGAGGGAGAGAGAGACCATGGTGAATGAGACATCTCAAGTTTACGAGAAATGAAACTTTCATAAAACATGCTTCTCTCCTACTATATCCCTGCTTCTGCCTCCCTTCTCGCGAACTCTCGGACCTTTTCTACGTCTATTCCTCTCTTTCGCCTTCTTCTCTCTAGATACATATACATGTAGTCCAATTTCAAGGGTGTAGTCGTGATAATTCATCTTCTTACAGTTCTTTCTTTTAAATGTTAACCGTCGCTTTATGATTGTATGCTCTATCCGTGGTCAAATTTTTAGAATGCATAGCGTCATGGTAACTGAGATATTCAGCTTCAAACTTTTGGTCTTTAACATACACAATGACGCATGTTCATGTACAACTTTAAATATTTTCTTAGAATTTGAAATAAAATTCATTTGTTACACAGAATAACTACCAAAATTATGTAAAATAATTAAAGTCGCGGCTAGCCGCCTCATTTAAATAATATAGCCATCGCCAACTTCTCACTCAATGCTGTCACTATATTCATATGGTGTTCAAATCCAATTCAAAAGTTCTTCTTCTACATTTAGATTTTAGCAAATTTTACGAGATTTTACATTATTTCTACAATGTGTTTCGCGCAAAAATACAGTGCAACTTACAGTTTCCAGCGAAAATGACCCCACCACACGCGTGACTCCGAATAAAATTAGCTTCCGACCACGAGAGCAGCGTCGACTCACACCCTTAACGTTCATCCTCTGATTCTCGCACGTTTTCCACTCGACCGCCATCACCGACTTTCAACACTCGGAGAGTCTCGCCGGCTACGGCTTCGGCCCAGGGGGAATTCGAAAGTAGACGCGCATGTAGGCAGAGGAGCGTATATAGAAGCCTTTCCACGGTGGATATTAAGGGAGTTTGGAGCGCTCAACTTTTAATAGTCCGCGGAAAGGCCGTTACTCCTCTCTCGTGTATATACGCGCAAGAAGCGAATGAAGAAAGGAGTGAAAAAGGGGAGAAAGAGAGAGAGAGGAGGAGAGATGGTTGGAGAAAGGATAGAAAAGTGCAGAACCGCTAAACCGAGTGAACTGGAGTTTGAGTCGTGGTGTGTGTGTGTGTGTGTGTGTGTGAGTGAGAGAGGGTAGATTTTCGCAAATACTTTACTGTTGAATGGCGGCTGTGTGAGTACGTCGCGGGCTTTAGTTCGATGTTCCGTGGTGGCTGAGGAAGAAGCGAGAGCTTCTTGCGTTTTTGCGGATAATTAAATTCTTGGAATTGTCAATGCATTTCGAGGGGACTCGAAAATTGTTTTTTTAAAATTCTTCTTTAATGGTGTGCTTAGTGTGCTACTCTTTTAGTAAGACATGTATTGATTTTTTTTAATTACATATACGGGCATTACTGCTCTTACCCAGGTAGCGGGTTACAGATCCGATCTCCGTCACCGAAAACTCCAAAAAGACATTTTCTTTAAATGTCCCCGAAAAATTCGGACAAACCAGGATTCGAACCCACGCCCCTTGAGCGGTCTTCGTCTTAAGAAGTTCGCGTTTAGCACTTGAACCATCCACCGTCCCATTATTTATAATAAAAAGAACTTGAAATTAAATATTCTTGAACTTTTAACATTTTTTTACACGGAGAGAAATGAAATATAATAGCTATTTCTGGAATGCCAATCTAATGTCTTGAAAAAGAAAGCAGTTGCTACTTTTTATAGTAGATACTCTTTTCTTTCTTTAGGGTAAATTTAACTCAACCTGAAAATCCGGAATACTAACTTAAAAATAAAGGAGTAGCTACATTTTTGGGAGCTGTATTAGCTTGCAATCAATTGCTATGATAGACTTTTATATTAAATAAAATCAACATACGTTTTGGTAGATTTGACTTTTTTATTTATTATATCCATTTAGCCCTATAGATAATTAATTTGTTATGTTCATTGCTTCGATCCTATATAAAAAAACCGCTCATTCGCTCCTAACTACTTTAGCAAAATGCTTTCTCAGAGAGGTCCTGAATCAGCGAGTCAGAGAATCCTTCAATTAAATCAATTTAAGAATATGTACGTATTTTTTATATCTTTTAAGTGCAATGTGCTAAAAATATTAATTTATATTCACTAAAATACCTACTTTCTGAAAAAAGTTGATACATTCTTCAAATTCTAATTTCTTTCTTTAAAAAAGCTTCAATATTGTCTTGAGAGAAATAAATCTAAAGGAAATCACGTGCACTTAAGAATATGTGTATCTACTTCATATATCTCATTTAGTAGTGGCTCTCAATACAAACTGACGAAAAACATTATTTTTATTGGATAAAATATCTACTATTTGAAAATAACAGTTACAGTATTTCCAGTACCTACCTTATACAATTTTAAAAATTACCCTGCACAAAGAATAAATCGTAATTAAATTTTCACCAAATACTCTTTACAATACATAAAATAACTAAATTATGTTAATTTATGTTTTTCTTTTCCTCTGTCCCCAATCTATTTATCACTATGAATAAAATATACAATTTTTGAGAGCATTTTCTTGAAAACTTTAAAAACAAATCATTAAATTGTAACATAATTTCTTCTTCGCGAATCTAAACGAACGATTAAGCTAACATTATTACAAAGCTTTCTACCACAACCTCCACACGCTATACAAATTTCAACTTCACACAATCCAATTGAGAAATAAAAAAGTTTCCAATTTCACAGTGTTTCATGAGTCGAGTATATCCTCCTGCATACACAGTAGCCAACCGCACTCGAGCGAGAGCAAGGATAATAATTCTGAAAACGATCATCGGCGGCGAAGAAAACCGCGACTCTCCCCTTCATCCCCCCCAGCGAATCAACTCCCCCCGCATACGTCTAATACTGCTACACGTACGAGTCGTACCTCGTTCGCGTCTCTCTTCGCGTATTCTTCCTCCTTTTCTCGTTATCCGCTCTAGCGTGAATCTCGGTTGCACGTGCGCCACGCAACGCGCAGATAAGCGAGGAAACTTGCATGGAGGAGGAAGCATTCGCGAGAAGGAGAGAGAGACAGACAAAAAGGGAAAAAGCGATCTGCCGAAGAAAAGAGATTTCTCTTGTCGCGCGCGTCGGACGTGGCTTTTGTGTACGCGTGCGTGTCGGTGGTATCGAGGTGTGCGAGGGCGAGCGAGCGCTCGAGATTGCGCTGTGCTTTCGATGTAGAAGGATCGCGAGAGAGAAAGAGAGAGAGAGAGAGAGAGAGAGAGAGACGTTCGGTGACCTTGCACGATTTAAGCGATTACATTCTGCAATTGATTTCATGTTTGCTTAGGCTTGGCAAGTATATTATTTGACAATGCAGATGACATTAATCGTTAAATTTAATAAATGACTTAAAAATATACTAATCAAAACTTTTGTAATTGGATGATTATTAACCAAAATACAGCAGGTTGAAAAGCGGTGAAACGTAACGATGGCATATTAAACATATTCCATTGTGTCGTCACATGGATTTTGATCCTCTTCAAGCTTGGTTAATAATCGTTTAATTGCAAGAAAGAAAAGATACGTGTCGAATATTTTTCGACAGTTTTTCAAACGGACCTAATGGTATCAAAATGTTGTGGTAATGCAATATTCATATTAAATAAGGGCCACAATGAGGGAGGGGGGCTACATACCTTTTTCAACGATATAGAGATAACTCGATATCTATTCAATCTATAAATCGCTTTAAAACACGAACTGAATCCAGAAGAAGAAGGCTTTAATTTGAAAGCTATTGCATGTCAGAATATTATTTTATTTCAAAGTTATAATCAATAGAAATTCGGCATAAAAATTACATTCAAAATCGCTTATTTAAAAACAAATAAAATAAGTGGAATTTGTAATCGGCCATAACTGAAAAGAACTAAGCTCCCGACATGCAACAGCTCTTATATTAAAGCCTTTTCCTTATTCCTTTATTTCGTTTTTTGAATTGATTTATTCATTCAAAAGATATCGAATAACATATAAATTTTACATTAATTAATTGTTATTAATACATGTACTGTTTATCACAAATTAATCGTACATTTTTAATACGGAATATATAAAATAAAAAAGTGAAATATATAGGTTTTGCATGATAAGTTAGTGATAATTTAGTACAAGTTAAGTGATACTACTAATTAAAATAATCTAATTTCTAGCATATTTATGTTTACATCTTCAAAAACATAAGAACAGATATAGAAATTTGTACATATTTTATCAAAATGTTGAGACTTTTAGCTACATTTGCCAAGTACAAAAGAAACATTTTGAGAGGTGGCAAAGTTCAATATCTGAGCCACAAAAAGGCCTTTAATATCAAAAATAAACTATTGACACCTCGAAATCGAATTTAGCGTACAATTTTACTTTAGAAGATATGCCTTTGAATATGTATAAATAACCATAACCTAAATCTCATGATTAAGACGTCATGTGTTGCTCTTACAATTATTAAAGACATTATTTCCGTTTTCCAAAGATATGATACTCTTTTTATTAACATAATTTTGTATCTTAAAATGTATTTACATTGTATTTACAACATGTTCGCATTCATCACTATTGGTTTGGCATAATGCTAAGTCAAACTGCGTGCACCGATGTAAATTATACACCCCCAACTTTTATCAAAGCTACACCACTGATATTATAAATAACACAAAATCCATTGCATCAAAGCCTTCCCTCGTGGCTCGCACTTCCCCGATTCTCGCGGTGCCCGGCTGCATTACAGCGAGAATTAATATTCTCAAACGTAATTTTCCATTCCTACCTCGATTCTTTTCCTAACTCGCGAACGCGCGTCAGTATTTCAAATTTCTCTGCGCGCCTTGCCTTTGGAAGAGAGAGAGATAGAGATAGAGAGAGAGACAGATAGAAAGAGAGAGAGAGAAAGAGAGAGAGAGAGTTGCTGCTGCTGTAGAAGAAGAGGCGAGCCAGCGTCGAGTTTTGGCAACTCAAATATGTGCATTAACTTTCTGCCAGTCTGCCGAGAGATATAGAGTGAGAGAGAAAGAGAGACAGAGAGAGAGAGAGAGAGAGAGAGAGAGAGAGAGAGGTAGGAAGTGAGTTACGACACTTGTGTTACGCCTGCCTATGTTAGCACGCAGCCTCGCCTATCTCTCTATCTCTCTCACTCTCTCTCCTCTCTCTCTCTCTCTTCTCTCTCTCTCTCTCTCTCTCTCTCTCTCTCTCTCTCTCTCTCCGTCTTTTCCGCTGAAAATTCGTTAATAATTCCTACTGACTTCGCACCCCCTTCCCCCCTCAGACGTCTAAAGTTCTACATTTCGACTTCGTTCGCAGTATTTTGCCTGTGAAAGGTCACGTAAGTAATGAACGGAAATGGATGACGGCAATATTGCTTATGCATAATCGTGCTGGAGCACGTTTGCAGAAGCAATATGCAAGTCCAATCTTGAGGGGATAAAACTTAGGAAGATCACGCCGTGACTTACGACAGGTAGAGACTTCCAAGACACTCGGGTGATGAATATTATTGACGATCAATTACCATGATTTAAATGGTTATTTTGTTCATAAAACTGTACTGCGTTACAGTGCGATTTTTACTTACACATATTTTCATTCATAAAACTGTAAAAATGAAATTATGTGTTTCTGAAAGCAGTAAAAATAATTGGTTAATGATTCTCTGTTATACCAAATTGCCATCCTGCATTTTTTAATTTCCTTGAAAAATTTTGTATCGATATGTGTGTATAAAAATTGTCAAAAGCAACAGTTTCAGCTTCCAAATATTTTTGTTATACGTTAGAAATTTTTTTTCCAATATTGCTTTAAAGTTCATTCGTATCTGGTCTTTTGGGATCTCAAGTCATGTCTTCTAAAGTAAAAATGGAAGGCTAAATTCGATTTCGAGGTGTCAACAGTTTATTCTTTATATTAAAGGCCTTTCTTATTGCTCAGATATTGGACCTATCCAAAACTTAATTGTTTTCTTTTGCCATTGAAAAATGTAGCTAAAAGTCTCAACATTTCCATAAAATATATATAAAGTTCTATACTTGCCTCTATATATGACTTACGTTCTTGACGATTTAAATATAAATATGCGGGAAATTACATTATTTTCATTAGCAATATCACTCAACTTGTACTAAATTATCACTAACTTATCATGCAAACGTTATTTATTTCACTTTGGCTTTCTCAAAGAGAAAGCTTTGTGATGGTAAAAGATTTTTTAGGTTTTTTTAACGTATAAACATGTTTTATGCGTTGGGGAGTCCGAATACAGTAGTCATAAAAAATGTCTATATGTATGTGTGTGTATGGACGTGTGTGTATGTGTATGTGTGAGTGTGTGTGTGTGCGTGAGAATCATCGATATGGTGAGTCGCGCTATGCTGCACTTATTAAAGGAAATCCGCGTCTTTTGACGTCGACAACATATTTGAGTTCAGATTTCTCATTTCAAGTTTATGGTTAAGGTCCTGCGAGTATCTTTCTAGCTTTTCAAATACGTCCGAGTCTCTGAAAGACATATTGCTGGTGGCCTATATGTAACTGCTACAAAGAATGGCGGTAGAGAACCATGCTGAACGCTGCACAATTATGTAAGGGTGATTGTCAAAAAGTTGACTATTTAAAAGTATGATTTTCAAAAAAATAAAATCTTTGAAACCGAAAATAAAAAATATGATGTAATAATATTAATCGTATAAATAAAGAAAATTAAAATGGGCGAGAACAAACAACACTTTTATGTAGTTAAAAAAATATTACAATGTTGAAAGTTTCTTATAGCCAATTCTTTTAAATTACTAATTAATAGAGAATAACTTTCATTTAATATTGTTTGATATATATTACCTTACATGAAGTATCTCTTGTTTAGCACAAATTAAAAATTTCATTGCTTATTACAGAATATGAACAATTATTATCTACGCTTAAATAGGTTAAAATGTTGTTTATTTACCTATTTGACGTATCTGATGCTACCGCCCTCGATTCTTTTAGTACATTTAACGTAATCATTGGACGGATAAGATATTTGTGCCGTATATATTTTTTTAATAGTTTATTTATTTAAATGCACCAAATGCATGTGAAATTAAAAAAAAAAGTAATTTCTCCGTCTTTTTAAACGATAAATTCGATTTAAATATTTATTTTTCAAACTGAATGCTCCTTTAAAGAATTTTACTCTGGACGAATAAGACATATAATAAAGGTACGGTAGTAGAAGTGCAACATTAATTAATTATTTGTAGAAAACAATACTAATAAATAAGTATACGTGAACTTCTTTTACAAAATGTATATAAGAGTTACAAGTAGAAATTGGTTGCATCTTAATTTGTGAATATTTTAATACAACTTTCTTTGAATAAAGCCCTTGGGACGGACAAGAATACACGCATTAAAAGGTCGTGCATCATTTTTGGATTAACTAAGATTTACATTAACCCTCTATGTAATTTTCTTTGGTTAAAATTTAGTCTATTACTAAATTTATTGGTATATTCGAATGAAATTAAGGCTTGGAACATGGGACGGACAAGACATTTTGCATAGTTTTTTATTTTTTACTCACAATAGAAAATACTTGATATTCTTAAAATTCTGCAGACTGTTGCTTACGATAGTCCAGTTGTAGTACTATTTTTTTTAGATTTATATCATGTCCCGTTACATTATAAAACAGGAGGGACAAGAATTGTTCAATTTTTTGACAAACACCCGAAAACAAAAAAATGCAGGAGGGCAAGCCATGGATTCGAGAATACATTCGTTCTCCCGAATACGTGGCAACTTGGATGATCTCACAGAGAATGCCTGGTATCTGATATTGCTTAAAGTTGAATATTTCGCTTTCAAATCTGTGGGTTCATTATGTAGTGATACCATGAAAGCAACATTTGAAAAGACGATACAATTTATTGCAATTTAGCAAGGATATAAACTTTGATCAGAAGTTTATAAACTGCAGAATTGATTTATCTACTATATTTAGATTACAATGGATTATTTTTTTTTCTATTGCTTTATTCACTCATAACAGCGTGAAATGATACGAATGACATAGAATGAGATTTTGTACGGTTTTCTTTGAATTATTTATATTTAGAACTTAGACGTTCGAGCATAGAAGTAAAATGAACATGGCTTAAATGGGCTATAACTTTGGTAAATAATTTTTATTTTCAAACGCCCACATTGGCTGCATAATTATATGTATTATGAACATAATAAGACCTTAAAACCCACAATTAGACCTTATTGCCTCTCAGAATCTTGCGGTAGGTGAAGGAACATGTAGGCTTTCATTATATCCAATCATAGAGACCTAAGGACCATACAAAATTTTTTAAAATATTTTTCATTATATTTTGATAAAATATTTAAATTTACTGAAAAAATGTAGGTAATATATGATGAAATACTAACTCTGGTAGAAAATTGACGATATCTTCTAGTCGGTACAGTAGAATTCAGCTAGATTCATTACCTAGAATTTAGCTGGAAATCAAAGTGAATTCTGGTTAGAAACCCGTCAACCGCATATATGTATACCAAATCATAGCAACATTGATTTGAAGGTTAAAACGTTGGATCAATTTAAATTATTATGATAATTAAGGATATCGTAAAATTATTGAATAAACATAAACATAACAATAGAAAAATTTTAATTGTATAAAGTAAAGTGCATAATTTATTTGTTAAGTACAACACAGCAAGAATTTCTTATGTTAAGAACAAATTTTTCTTAAAATAGTATGATGCAAATTCAACAGTTTTATTCTTATATTGAGTTATGCTGGAAAGTTTCTTATTTTAATAAACTTATTCTCTATACTTAAGTAATTGGTTTCCATAATTGTATTGATTACATTCAGAAAATATGAGGCTACGTTTTCACTTTGTTTGGATTCCTATCAGTTTCTACAAAATTACAAATACAAAGTACAAACAAAATTACTGTACAAGAACTATTTATTGCATTTTGAATACTATTTATCTTATTCTTTCTTATTTTATGCACCACCGAACCTAGTCAAAGTTAATAAATTGGTTAATTATGTGGCGACCACGACATCGCATGTAATAAGTGAAATCTATTGTTTATTCCAACATTTAATAAAAATGTATTTTTTATTATAAGTATCTGCAATTCTATATGTATATTACTTTAGGTATTTTTTAAGTAAGTAACGTGTTCTTACTTTAAATACAGATTTTTAAAAAAAAATAAAATTCACGATTTAGATACTTGTTTCATGAACGAAATAATTTTAAGAGGCAATAAGAAAGTAATCCTTCTTGCTTTTTCGATACAATTTACTTTCTTAAGGCTTTTACAAGTAATGTCTATAACTAAGCTTCGAAAAGCAGATTATAGAAGGTTAGGTTGCCGAATTTAAAAAGCACTATTAAAACTAGTTCAAATAAAGAAAATAACTAATGCCAATAGCGTAATATTATTCTATGATCTGATAAACTATTCTTACGATTATTAGCAATAATAAGCTATAACATTATTTGTATGCTTTGACCAGATTCTGTCTAGAATTTCATATAAAATGCATGTCACCATTAGCGGGTTTCTACGCAGAACCGATACCGAGAATATGGCGAGATCATGGAAATCTAGGTAGAATCTAGCCAATAACCCTGAAGTGGGGCCTGAAGTGGGGACTTTGATTTTGTATTTTCCTATTTAACAAACGAATATTAAATAAAACATGTGTTTCATGAAGCGCCTATTTTGCATATAGTGTTTTATACGGTCATATTTTACGTTTTTGTTGATTATCTCCGAACTTTCATCGTTGATCTATTACTTTGCTTACAAATTTATATTCTACACTGCCAACTCTTTAACATAATTTTTGTCTAATGATAGCTGTCTTATATATTAAAAGTTATTAGAAAATGACCGCGCCAGTAACCTAGGCGCTGGATGGCCACTTGTGGAAAAACTCACGTTTCATAATTAATTTCTCTTTATTTTGGTCGTTTATCCCCTACTTTGTTTTTAGTCCTAGGTCCATGGAACCTCCTTAAATGTATTAGGTTATAAATCATTAATTTATATATATATATGATACTCGAGTATTCTTAATTAATATGTATGTAAAGTTTCGATGTTGTTGTGTATTTGACTCTATCTTTCCACGTTGTTTTGCGATTTCAAACATTTTTCCTGTATTCATAGTATTAATATATTTTTTAAACATCGTTAACATTAATGTTTTATCAAATGAATGATACCCTGGTAGAAAATTATACAGTATTACCGAAGTCCTCGATTATTTCCCATGGCAAACTAGATAGATCTACTAACAGAGTTTTCGATTATTTTCCACCAGGGTATCTAGACTATTTTTTCTTCATTTTGGACACTATTTAATGTACGTACCTAATCTAAAAGCTATCCAATTTATGAATCAAAGACCTAAAAACACGCTCTTACAATATAATCATCATGCATTTTAGCCCGTTTTCAAAGTTAATTTTCTCTTGAACATTGTCGATAACCTGCTTCAAATTATTATACATTAATAATGAAATGAATTATGAACAAAATATAAAATTTTCATGTTGCTATCCAATACATTATATTATGTTACGCAAGGACTATCTTAAACTTCAAAATATTTCATAGCGAAATTCGTAATCGATACAATACAATACCTCAAGTATCATCTAGCCAAGCAACACTTTTTTCCGCAGATCTTGCCGAAATGAATGACTTCGCATTTCGGCGTTGCTGCAGACAACACAATATCCCCTGCGCGCAAAACCGCCAAGAAAGAACGAGCCGGCCTGAAAAAAAGGTAGCTTGCTCCGCTCGAGATAAAGAGCGAGCGAGAAAGAGAGAGAGAGAGAGAGAGAGAGAGAGAGAGAGAGAGAGAAAGACACCCACACCCACAGAGAAAAAAGAGCGAGGACCGCGCAAGGAAGGTATATAAGAGCCAGGCCAAACGCAATGAAAGAAGGAGGCGGCGGCGGTGGCGGCAGCCAGAGAAAAATATAAGGAGCTCCTTCGTTTTCATTAATAAAAGATCCTGCGGAAGACGAGTGAGGTTACCAAAAGAAATACGAAGCAGCAGCGGCAGCGGCAGCGCCAGCTTTTGGCTAGAAAGCAAGGAGGAGTAGAAGGAGAGGCCACCGCACACCACCAGTGCCATCGCCTGCTATCTATCAGAAAGGTTAAGGTAGAGGAACAGAGAGGGAGGGAGGGAGAGAGAGAGAGAGATAGGGAGGGGGTTGATAGTATGTATATATAGTGCAGCGTCGTCGGTGGTTTGCGACTATTTCTGAATAACAACGAAATGCAAAGCAGCAGACACTCGAGGCTTCGTTCTGTATACCCTCTCACTCTCTTCACCTCCACTCCGGCTCCTTCCTCTTCTTCTTCTGGGCTATGCGCGTGCCCCATTCCTCAACGTCCTCCGAATATCTATCCTCCTCTTCCTTCTCTTCTAGCAGCCTCTCAAGCCTCTCTAGCAGCGCAAGCTCCAACTTCTCCTTCTTATATACGTGTATCACTTAGAAGCTCCTCGGGGCTACTATGGGACTTTGCCTCTCTTCCTCTCTTTATCTCTCTATCTCTCTTTATCTCGCTCTATAGCTGCAGTTTCTCTTCTCTCTCTCTCTCTCTCACTCTTTCTCTCTCTTTTGTCTCTTTCGATCCTTGTAGCCCGGGGTTAATCCTTCGCCCGGGCGAAATTATGCCGTCACACCGCCACGCGGTCCTCATTTTTTCCAGCTCGTACAATGCCGAAATGACTTTCGGAGCTGCTGCAGCGGATCCAGGCTCTCTCACTCTTTCTCTCCCTCTCTCTCTCACACACACACACTCGCCCTCTCTCTTCCTCTCTCCATTTCTGTGTAAGAGTGCGAACGGGTGTATTATACTATACTTTGGTGTGCCAGTTTTTCTTTCGTAGTTCTCTCTCACCCCCCCTCCCCTCTTTTCATTCTTATACAGCACTGGCATGGTTCAAGATATTAAAATGCTTTATGCCAGCGAGTTTCTCATAACCTAATATCTTCTAATATCTCGTGCAGGATCTCTGGCACTCTTTCTGTCTCTTTTTCTCGTCGTTTCATTGTGCATGCGTCATTAACTCGCCTTGGTGTGGTGTTTTTCTTTCTCTCTCTCTCTCTCTCTCTCTCTCTCTCTCTCTCTCTCTCTCTCTCTCTCTCTCGTTCTCCCCATGTGTGCAGTGCGCAGCAAGAGTATTTCTTTTCTGTGTCGGCGCTTCTCGACAGAAATGCCGAGGCGCTTTAAAATTGAATTAATCATAGAAATGCTTTTGGATGGTAATTACGGTTGCGAACACGGGCGTTGCTTTGATGAAAATTTGAAATATTGTCACTGCGAGGCACGTTAAGGGGGAAATTCCATCAAAATAAAGGAAATGCAGAAAAAAAATATCTTTCTTTTATAAAATATATTATGTGCAAAATAACTATAAAGCATTGATAAAAGCATTCTATTTACAAACAATAGTACATTACGATACGTGTGACCTAAGTAGTCCTTTACAACACGGCGTGTATTACGCACGCTAAACGCTGTGCTATGCAGGACGACTTTTGACACGAGTATCGTATACTATTTTACAGCACTGCTTGCCTAAATCCGCTGTCACGCCTAGCCGTGTCTTAAACAGTCCATTATTGCACCGGGAGGTTAGCGCCCAAGCGTAGCGAGACGAACGATACAAATAATTTCTTGAATATTAATTTAGATAGGGTTTTAGAAATAGAAATTTAATATATTTATTAGTATTTTTCATCAATTTTTCATAATTTTTCATAAAATTTAAAAATATTTTTTCTGTATAATTTCTTAGTAGATATTTATGGATGATGTACTCATTAACTGGTATTATATATATTTACGAAGAATGTAAATACTAAATGTATGAAAGTGGGATCCTAGATACTATACAATATATATATATATATATATGTCTGTTGTTAGAATGATTAAAAAATATACAATTCTTGGAATTAACAGGGTTTACGGATGCATCACAAGGAAGACATCGACGACTACCCCTGGCGGGCTCGCTCCGCTGGCCCTTAACACTCTTGGATGTTTAGTTGAAGTATTTAACTATATTAGTAAGAATACAACAAACGAGTAAAAAAATCACATCCAGTTTACTTTTGAGTAATTTCAGGTTCACACCCACATGGCATTTGTTCCATTATCATATCACACATCATCAATTATCTTCCATCTTGTGCTGCTTGCTTAAAAATGAACGATAAAAAACGGTTCCTACGGATTTCGAATTAAACAGACATCCGATAATTTAAGTTAACTATTGTTAACGAGTAAAAAAATCACTTCCAGTTTGTTTTTGAGATACTTTTAAAATTTTGAAAAGTTTGAAAATTTTTGATTATTTATTCACGTTTACACCGATTCTAAGAACATCCGCAGTAAACACCTGCTCTAGAGGCATAACAAAACACAACATCAATACATATATGACAAAAAATACGGTGTGGGCCTTGGGGGAAAAGTATATTTTTGACCTTGTGTGATTGCAGTACTCGTCATCGGCTCGCAAACGCACTCGCCTTTGGCTCGTGCTTGCTCCCCTCGCCTCGTACTGCAAAAACCACACGCGGGCAAAATAAGACTACTTTTCACCCAAGGTACACAATATACTATTACTACCAATAATGAACCATTTTCTAATCCATTTATTCATTTTTGAAAATCATGCTGTCCCAATTCTAGAGAGATTTGAAAATAAACAGATATAGTGGGATTTGTTGGGTTTCGTGTGTACCAAAAATGTCATGTATTCTACGATTCGCAATTTTGTCTATACTAATTCAGCAGATTATCTTATTAGGAAGCCAGCAAACAGCAATAACTATTAGCATGTTATCGCATTTACAACTATAACAAAAAGTTCCTATTCCAAAAATGCCACTCTCTCCCTTCCTTGCATAAATAGAACAGTAATTTTCACTAAAGCACTTATCTCCGTGTGCACTCTGAGAATGACCAATTAAAGCGCGATCGGCCCTTCGACGATTCATCCTCGTAAATTTCGAGCTCCTCCCGAAGACGACTCTATCCTAATTAGGCCAAGCCCCAAACGCGCGTCCGAGCGCGTGAAGCCGAGAAGCGCGTTAACGCGGCGCGACTTTGAGCGCGCGCGCGAGGCTGGACCTGGACCTCGTAAACCGCGACCGTGTCTCGAGGGGGGCCCCCGCCTTGTGCACTCACCTGGGCTCGTCGGTCTTTCTGTGTGCGTTTACGAGGACGAGAGCCCCCCCGGGCGCTTATCGAACATCGGCGTTCGTTATGTATCAAGGTGCGCGTATCCTCTCGCAACTTGTGCCGCGGATCGAGTTTAATACGCGCGTGTAAATTGGGACGAGCGCGGTATCGAGTTATTAATTGGAAGCACGCGGGACGAGAGTTTACTTGCGCTTGGAATTGTACGAGTGTTGACTTTCGAAGTGTGGCGTTAGCTTTGAAGTTGCGATGCTGTTGGAGATGTTTTTGGGATTTGTAGACATTTAACCTTACTGTTGATAATGGTTACTTTTTTAAAACAAATTTTTAATCGATTTTGCTGAGCCAAGTTAATTTTGAATTAACAGGCTATGCTACACTCGGCCTCTATGGTTGGAGGAATTTACGAATGCGCATACCTTTCCAAAAGAAAAACAAATTGGACATTTGATATTAAGAGTTTAATAAGACAAACGATTGGATTCCTTAGACGCCTGCCGCCCTGGTGTTCGGCGGCGGTTACTTTTTTTAATTTTTTTATTTTAAGCATTTTATTTTATTGTATATTACTATTGTAAGCATAAAGAAAAGGTTTCATGCATCAAATATGCTTATAATCTTATAAGTGGACGTGTTTCATCGAATGAAGTCAAGTTTGCTTTGATACTTCTTATGATATAACAAATTGAAGTATGCATTTCTTTTAAAGAAATACTTGCGTAAAATATTTGTTAATGACTTTGTTGTTTATTTTTATTAATATTTATAAATATTTTTCGGATTATATACAAAAATATTCAAATAATAATTATTGGTAAAACCGAATAATTCTTAAATTAAGATGAGCCGCGTTTATCAACAGTATGTCATTATAAGTTTTTGAAGTAAGTTGTGGTATTATTTTCATAGATGAGTAAAATAAGGTTGAAGGGACCGAAAAACCCATTTTTCTTTCTTTTTGAATCGGTATATATTACTTCAAACATATGGGCGAATGGTGTGTCCAAAATGTGAGCCATCTATTTTAAATATATGAGGGCACTATGTCCAATATATCGGTAATATGTGAGCTAACTACGCCCAATATATTAATAAATACTATATCCAACATACGGCAACCGTAGTAGATAAAAATGGACTTCAAGGATTATTGTTTAGGGTCATTCTTGTAGGGATTACATCACGCTTATACAGGGGATCTTTATTGGCGTGAATGCATGTGCTATAGACATGGAAAAAAGAATGAAAATTTGTTACGGGGGCGGGGGGGGGGTCAAAATTCTCAAAAACGTCGTGACGTAATTAGTGACTGGTCCCTTTTCAAGAAACTCAAATCAGGGTTTTTAGCACACTTTCAACCAACCGGTACCCTTGAAATAAATAAAACTTAATAAAAAAATCTTCTTTTATAGTAATCTGGAAAATATTCCAGCATTTTATAATATGAAAAACTGTATGAGAGGCGTTTTGAAAGCACTCAAGAGCTAGATAAGAAATATTAATAAATACTTTATAGGAAGCACCCCTTAACATTAGACGAAACGACTTTGCAGACTGGCTATTCAGAGACTAAAGAGAAATTAAATATGAGAACGCGGACAAGTTAATAGTGAAACATTAAGGAAATTTGAGATAGCGCTGAGAACAAAGTGCTGGAAGAGAACTGCGTGAAATGTGTAAAAAGACAGAAATGTATTACAAAGCCGTGTGAAATTCAATACTAAATTATTCACTCTGCAGTAAATATTAATGCAGGCTAAGAATAGAGTCTGCTCAACATCTGCAGCGCGTAATGTGGCAGATAGATATAGGGAAGACTGGGGTATAATGGACCACGGGGTATAGCGGGCTACTAGCTATAATTCCTATATAGAAGGATAAAATGTTTTGCTTCGCGTGACAATTTGCCTGTAGTGGTAGTGTACGGTAATATTCTCTGTATGGGCAATCAATCCCGAAGCATAAAAATTTTAAAAGCACAAAATTTTTTACAGTCGTAAAAATTACAAAAATTTTTATGCATAGTCAATGAATTTTCTCTTTGATTATCAGTGGTTGTAAAGTACCTCAGATCTAATATTGAGATTTATTACGCATAAAAAAACATTTTATCGATCTCTTAAGGCATTTCCGGGCCCACAATTTAAAAAATACCAATAAATTGTATACATTTCTTTCATTGGATAGTAAACGAAATACCCGTTTAGTTAATTTAAAATTATGTTTATTATAATTTCTACGGATAATTGCATTTTAGTAGCCTGTTATACCCCAATCTTCCCTATATTGTAGACTCTATAGTTGACTTAATAGTTAAAATAGAGCATCATTAACTAATATTTTCCAACAATTTTCGATAAAATAAATTTGATTTCAATATTATAGCATCCGCGTTTTTCAATAATAGCTATTTTAACTCATACAAAATATACGCTTATTGCTTTCTGATAGAGAAAGCTTTGTAACGATGTAGATTTTCGAATCAGAGATTTTGAAAAATTTGTATGTTTCCAAAGTTTCTGAGTCAGAAAAATAGGTTTCTAAAAAATGTCTGTCTGTCTGTATGTATGTATGTATGTATGTATGTGAGTGTGTGTGTGTGTGTGTGTATATGTGTTTGTGTGCGTATCTGTATAACCAAATTTTATGTCCATTTGCAGACATTTCAAGTATGTTTCAACTGAAAACTGATTAGATTTTGGAGTTGATCTGATAGTAAAAAGTACAATTTTTAATAAAAATATTAATTTTAGAAAATTTGTAAAAATCCACCTATTCGAAATCTCACTTTATGAGTTATTCTAGGGTACCAATGGGAGAAAATTAGGATAAGTAGGAATAATTGGGGAGGGGGTATCTAGAACGTGGAGGGGTATTTTTTTCTTAATATAATAATGAACATAATGGCATAGGTCCCGCAATGTTAAATATGAACTTGTTATTACTTTAACGTAGTGCTAAGAGGATTAGTTTGGAGATAATGAATGGGTGGGGTAGCATAAGGGGACAAAATTAGGATAGGTACGAAAAGTAGAGAGGGGATCGGTGATGTAAAGAAGGTACTTTCTCTTAGTATAAGAATGATTGTAATCGATAAAAGTTAGACGTAGATTTAACTCTTCATTTTCTATGAAGTAGTGCATCGACGAATAAAGGAAAGTGGTCTAAAAGGGGAAGAAAGAGACAGCGTACGGAATTGCATGCACTTAGGTAGTTATAGTTATTCAGAAGGATAACATGAGGTGGATTTGAGGAGGGGCGGAGGGGTGCCGTTTTACCCACTTGCTCATATGCATGCGCGTTAAGTATCCATGTGCACTTAAATATGAGCAGTAATAACTGTGGGAACATACCTGCGTGCGCAGAAGTTATTGCGTATACAGACCTATGCGCGGTAGTGACTTCATGCATACAGACATGCGCGGTAGTAATTGCGCCCATACAGGAATTGCGCAGATGTAACTTCGTGCACTCAGGCATGCGTAATAGTGATCTCATGCATACACGTATGCGCAATAATGACTTAATGTGTAAAAAAATGTGTTAAAATTTAAGGTATTATTTACTCCCTTTTTTCAGAAATCTTCTGTCGCTTTCATTAGGGATTCTTTATTAATTTATTTATATATTTTGTCATGACATCATCGTCTTATTTTTATGTAAACATACATGTTTGATACTTAAGTTAAAACTATGTAAAAACATTAACAATCATAATTTATATATTATAAATAATACTTATAAATGATTTTATATACAAAATAGATATTAATATCTATTTTCTGTAATTCATATTAATATTGATATCGTCAACAATCGAAATTGTGATGCGCGTAGCGTGTCTGTGATTCCTAGTGTAGTCAAATAAACCAGAAAGGAAGTCTCTGGTAGGCTAGTCTTAACTTTCTGAAGTCCTTACTACAAGACTTTACCATTAAAACAAATAGGTGTCCACATTACCAACACTGTTGATTAAGTGGCTAATTTTTAAGTGATAAAAATTTCTTCAATTATAATTCAGACAGAGAATTTTTATGCAAAAAAACTCATGAGATATTAGAGTTAAAGGTTAAAATAACAAGTCCGAATATTTTCCGAAGCCCCAAAACCCAATATATATTAACTGGCAACCGAATGTTCCTTGAAGTAGCCACGTTACCGACACCCAACGTATCTTGAAATTACTTTAAAACTCTTTCTCTAAAAGAAAAATTAAGATATATTTTTTTTAAAAGTTTGTAAAAATCACAAGGACGATACCCATAGCGCCCCCTCGAGGGAACGTATGAGACCAACACCATCGTTTGTAGCTCGTTTAAAAATGAATTTCGCAAAAAGAAATTTATACCCGTAAGTGCGAGAAAAGCTGAAAAAAATGAAATAATATCTATGGATTTGTCACATTTAAAGCAATGTGAAAAGTCTAAGCATATTCGGGAATATCTTCTTATTTTTATGAATTTTCACCGTATTTTTCTCTACTTTTCTGCTACTTAAGGGGAGATCGGAGTCATATTACCTTATTTACCCAGTTACCGACATTATCAATTTTTCGTTTTATGCAGTCAATTTTTAGTTTAATAAACTTTTACAAACGTATGCACATTCTTAGTAATAAATAGATTGTGCGTACTTTCGTGAAAATGTAATTTATTCATTGAATAAAACGAAAAACTGCAATGTCGGTATCCGGCATCCGCTTAAGGTTAATTCTTTTTCTGAAATTCATATTTGACGAGCTCTAAACAATGGTATGAGTTTTATATGTTCCCCTACAACGGCTTAATTATTATAAATCTGTGGGCATCCTCCTTTTATTCGATCTATGTCTATTGAAAATTATTTCGAGTATAAAGATTTTCTCAGACTTGCAATACTCAATCGCTTGTTTGTAACGAGTTAATTTCAGCATTACTTTATTTAAAGCTAATTTCCGTTATTAAATTCTTAAACTTTATTTGTCAGGACCACTCTTTGAGAAACCATTCTGCTAAAGCAGTTAGCAGCAGGTTGGTTTTATATACAAGTACAATTTCCAATTGTCAGATCACGAACACTCGCATCCGAGAGTTAATTCTAAACGCGGATTTTCTTCCTACAAACCATCCATAAAAATATTCCGGCGATCAACGGCCCTTTGCTCAAATGATTCCTGTATAACAGCTTACAGCGCTTTTTCTCATCGCCCGTTTCACCGAGCCTGTCCATTTCACGTCAACGAGTCATGCAAATTCGTGCCGTATCCCGAGCAAACTGCTCCACTCCGACAACACTGACTAAGGCGCCAATCGCCGTCCGCAAACGAAGAAATCCGCGCCCTGTACCGAAGACGCATCCGAGTGGCTGCGCGGCCCTTCTCGTCGTAACCCAGTAAAAAAGTGTCACGTTCGTGCAGCGCAAAATAGAAGAACGCGACAGCCCCCGTCCCCCTGCATCGCCGCCTCCCTAAAAAGGTCAAGTAAGATCGACGAATGAAAAAATTGCGATCGCCACAGAGGAGAGAGCGGCCGGCGTCGCGCCCGAGCCTCGAGTGTATTTACGTGGTTAATCTTAATCGACGCCGCTGAAAGGTGGAGGGTGCTCCGCCGCTGTTGCCCGTCGACGCTCGTAAGCGCCGCCGCGAGCGAGAGGCGAGAGAACTGTATATAGCGGGAAACGAGGCCGATGAGACCGAGGAGGCACTTGAGGCTGCACAGGCTGTACAGCCTGTGTCGAAAGTTAGCTTTTACGGTTAATTGATGTGATTCATTGTAAGAGATACTTTTGTAATAATTTGTTGCTTAAGGAGATCAGGTGTGGGTTAAATTTTGAAAGCGAACGTAAGTGTTTGAGGGTTTACTAGAACTTTTTCCTTTAACATAGGCACTCAAAAAATAGTTTAGGTATATATAACACCTACGAAATATTTTAAAAGTTATAAGTAGGAACTAATGTATTTCACAATCTATTGAATTAGTAAAATCAAAGTTTTATCAGTGACGTTCATGATTAACACGTTTTCGAAGCCGATTCTTAAGGTATCGTTCTGAAAATATCAGAGAGGGTTTATTACGTGGCTTGTCTTGGAATAAATTGGCATCCATACTATTTTTTAAAAGATTCTTTCAAAAATACTAATCATTTGCGAATTATTACGTATGTTTATTTACGAAAACAGAAAGTGTTTCTGAAAATTGTTAGCCTATTTTAGTCGATATATATTAATTAACAATAAATAAGTTAATGATTTCTTAGTAAAGCTGATAAATATTTATATTGTTACTTGCAAACTTATAATTTTTTTTACATTCTAGAAAAATTTTAACTCACTTTATAAACCAAAATATTTAAGTATTTTCATCAAAATTCAATTAAAGTAACCTTAATTAAAAGTCAGATACTTCATAAGTAACCTTTATAAACTAACGATTTCAACCGTACTCCACGCGACTTATCGTTTCCTTTTAGGCATGGCATTTAGTTTCCTAAATTTGAGAATAAATTAAACAGAATCTTTATACAAGCTGTTCATAAAAAAATAACTTTATGATAAGTAAAATTACGTTTTCAAATATATATTATTACGTAAAATTAGTACATTATGTAACAAGGTGATAAGAAGAGCTCTTTTCCCCGTATTATACACCGTACATTTTGAAGTGAAACTTCTTATTGCGTACCTCGGTATATTCGATGGGGTATGAATTGATGAGAAGCGACACGAATGAATCGTCAGGTAACGAAAGATTTGCACAAACAGGTAAACAGTTACCACCGTAACCGGTCAATCAACAACTTATATAAACGGTCTATCGCTGCTCTCGTATATAACCTCCTCCTATAACCTTCCGGATTGTTGTGACTTGCGAATATGAATTAGCATTAGCGTTATCAAAATGAATGAAATAATGATTGTAAATATTTTAGGTTTATTTTATAGAATGAAGATTAAAATAAAAGTTAAAAATTAACTAAGTTTTTAGATTGTATTTAATATAAGAAAAGTGTAGAATATGCAAGAAGTGCTAAAATAACAATCCGCTTACTGTTATCAAACATCTGTATTTTACTCAGAATTATGTCAGAATTATGTTTGTTTACGCTGACCTTACTTTGGATTTATTCCAGATTACCATATTGTCAATCAAAGTAAATGATATTCTAAGTAAAATTCAGATATTTGATATGGTGCTAGCGTTATCTGCTTATAATTAAATAACATAATGTAACTTATGATTAAATTTACTTTTCAGAATGAAATGAGTTTGACGATTCAAATGAATTTTCACCGTCTTCGATTATTTTTAAAATAAGAGTAGTATGGGATGTATGCAAAAATGCCAGTCAATTTGCTATTGCTCAACTTTTAAATTTTACTTATAATATTGTTTGTGCAGAAGGTAGGATTTACGGAATTTTATTTAGATTATTGATTATGTTGATTTACAATATGGTAAACTATAAAAAGAAATTTACTTTTCTTATCCTAAAAACAATAACAATATTCAATCAATTATCAGTCACAATTTATTTCAATCTGTATTCTATAAACATAAGAATATTTATATTTTAATAAAAGAGTAATCTTTAATTTTTTTTTATTTTTTTTATAAAAATATCAGATATTAGATAATTAACGTAAAGCTACAGTATCCAATTCACCCCTACTCTTCTTCAATTTTAATAAAAATGCCTAAATATTTTACGTATATAAGCATACGTAAAAATAAAAGAATAATTGGTATTTTAAGCGGGCAGATCTGGGTTAATTAAACCCAAAAAGAGAATATTTTTTTACTATGATTCTGAAAATAGAGGTAAAATGTAAGATATTACTAAGTAAATATAGCGCAAATATTTTTGCTTTTAAACATAAAAAGTTTCCTGGACTAGTAAAAAAGAATTCGTCTTTTGGGTTTAACCCAGGCCTGCCCCCTTAATAAATATTTGAATAAAAATGGTAGAGATCCTTCTCAATCGATTGTATAATCGATAATAATTTTTTTTATAAACTTTTATAAGTACCTTTTCAGTTATAAGGTCCATGAATCAATATAAACTAATGAAAATAAAAATAAAATATGAGCCACGTACAATTTTAATTGGATTCAAAGTGAAATAGGAGCATTGCCCGACGTGGATTGAAACAATACACCGTAATTTACGAATACAAAATACCATGGAACTAATTAATTATTCGTTCAGTTTAAGCTTTACAGGGCTCATCTTGTTTAATATCTTCTACAAACTCACTGAAAATACGCCGAAAATTGCCAAAGTATTTCTTACAATGTCTCTATCGATTTCATGCAAAAACTAACTTTTGACGTAGACTAGCTTGTACAACCTTAAGCCACGTCTCGTCCCTACCATTACTACTAATATTGCTTCGTCTACGGTCGGCGGCCCATGACCGAGTGCTTGTAACTTTAGCCCTTCTAGCATCGCGTTTTGCTCTCTCTCTTTCTCTCTCTCTCTCTCTCTCTCTCTCTCTCTCTCTCTCCCTCTCCCTCCCTCTCCCTTCCTCCCCCTGTCTCTCTCTGTCTCTCTCTGTCTCTCTCTCTCTCTCTCTGACTATATATATATATATATATATGGTGTCGCTGCTGTTGACCTCTAACAATGATCAAGTGGTGGTACTGCCGAAAGGGATCATCTTTAGCGCTTAGTTTTTGTTTGCAGTTTTTGCGCGCCCGCGCGCTAATTGCAGGGTAACACGAGTCGGGGACAGCGCGCGAAAAACACGTATTAAGCAACGCGGTCGAGCGCTTTCGTGGATGCGCGCGAGAATGTTGTGTCTTGTTTTCTCTCGAAATTTGATATTTTTGTACGTTCGCAAAAGGCTTTATTATTTTCGACGAATAATGGCGTTGATATGGTGATATTTTAATAAGGGTATTGTATTATTCAGATAGGACATTTCGAACGCCATGCGCGCTTTGATACTATTTCAAAATAAAAATATATATGTTTTTTAATAAAAAAAATAATGGCTTTCGTGTGTCTATTGGGATTTGTGGTCGTGACGTCACGATGATGTCACGAAGGCAAGATGGACGCAAAGAGTAGGGTGATTATAACGCACAGCATAGCATGCCTATATCTTTTGTATGTCAAAGTGTTGCATTAAAATGAAGATTTCAATTAATGAAATTTGTACATTTACAAATTAGACACATTCTACTCGTAATTTCATCGAAGGTGAACGTATTTTAAACGTGAAGCACGTTATATTTTGTGGAAAATAGTGGTGAAAAATAGTGTCGATGAAGAGCATGTAAAGTTCCTAGCCTTCTGTTTACAAACATCGAATATGCGAAGTATTTCTCATGAAATTGGTGGCTCAATTTCTTATATGGGAAAAATTCTTGATGTAAAGTGCTCTTGCAAAGCTGGGTTAAGCAAAAAATGCAAACACAGTGTAGCAGTTTTCCTTAATTTAAACAGGTTAGTTTATGATTTATAGTAGCTGTTGAGGTCACGTTAAAATAAAATAAACATATTCAAACAAAATTTGACAAATATAAATCAAGATATTTTTTAAAATTGGTTTCCTTTAATAATAAAGATAATTTATTCAGACGAAATGTTGTGGAGTTAGATTTAACATCATGTATAGATACCAAATGTTTATGGAAAGCGCCTTATGCAAAGTCCATTGAAACATATGCACCATGTCCATTGTACAATCATAAGTGCTTAGAGACTAAATCGAAACAAGAATACTCTGTAAAGCTAACAGGAGAAGCAAGAAAAGAAATTGGTGATCTTCTTATGAAAAAGAACAAAACCTTGGCTGTATATAAACACATATACCCAAGCAGGAATTTCAGAGAGCGTCACGACGATTAGCCCCGATCTCGACCCGATTTTCGGATCAACGGAAGTCAGCCCCGATTCAGACCCGGTCTCCCTGCCTTTTCCTCGTATTGAGCGGAACTCACGGATTCCCTGACTGAATCTTGTCTAATATTAATAATAACAATGAAATTCAATTTGATAAAATAAAAATTATTTTAAGCGTTCAACTATCAGATAGTATGCTAAAATTGTCGCAAAATGCTCCAAGTAAACCAAACATCCACTGCTGTGAAGCAATTTTAAAATCTTTACAAGTAAAATGTCAAACAGTTTGTGAAGAAATTGCAGTAAATAGAAGAGAATGGAAGAAGCACATACAGTTTCGTATAACAGGTTCAAGATATTATGGTTTATATATGTATACAAGCAACATGGAAGCAGATTGGGGGAAGAAGTTTAACGATTACTTCTATCCAAAACCATTTAGAAAAACAGCTTCGATAAAGCATGGTCTCGAATACGACGCATCAGGGAGAGCTGCTTATGAAAATTATGTTTACATGAAGGTTGAAGAAATAGGCTTAGTAGTTTCGGAAATTAATCCTTGGTTAGACTATAGTCTTGATGGGGTTATTTTAGATGAAAATCGAAAATCTTGTAAATTAATAGAAATTAAATGTCCAAATTCTGGAAAAGACAAAAATTTAGAAGTCGTTTTTCCATCTCTGGATTATTTAGATAAAAATCATCTTCTTAAAAGAAGAGACAAATATTATGGACAAATCCAGCTGTGAATGGCAACGTTAAATCTAAAAGAGACTGATTTTATTGTGTACGCTTCATACGACAGTAGTTTTATAATAGTAACAGTTCCATTTGACAAAAGTTTTACAAATTAAATGTTAATAGCTTTAAAAAAATGTTTATTATAATACAATGCTACATCATACTTGTAATAAAAATGTAACAACAGAATAAATTGATTGATTAAAGTCAGCTTCTTTATTTATTTCTCAATATAAATTATTTGTACAACCAATTTTTTACATAATGCATGAACTTAATTGAATTAAAAATATGTAACTTAATAATAATTATAAAATTTTTCTTACAAAATTAGCAATGAAATTTATCGTCCTTAAATATAGGTTGACTTAAGTTAACTATTACAGACAAATTTATCATAATTTTTTCACATTTTGATATAAGACAAGAAGTCATTATACGACCTAGTATTTAGAATACTCTTAATCTTTGATTCAGCCTTTCGACATGGACTCTGGCACTTGCAATATCAGCACACCCGATAGCATCAGATTCAGAAAATTGATTCTGTTGTTGAAGAAAGGGTGGTCTGATAAGTTTTATATTATTATTATAACATTCTTGATCAATCAAGATTCCTTTTTCGACCATAATTGGTGCATTTTTTCTACTTTTTCTACCAAAGGAGATTGTTCGAAAATGGCTTTGTCAGATACTCTATCTCCGTAAGCTTTGCTGATATATGATATTATTCCACCAGCTGTTACTCCTGTCATAAATTTAACTGTATTTGTGCCTTTATAGTTTGAATGTGTTACTATTTGACAACATAAGTTTTTTGGCCTTTGTATTTTTATTTCAGTCAAGTCCAATATTATTTGAGTATTTTAATACGTATCAAAACACAAAGGCGTGTTCTTTGAAATTTTATCTAGTCATGGAAAATAAACAAATGACTCTAAAACTTTACTTAAAAAGCCTAACGTATCCCTGATAATATTTGAGTAGTACCTTATACTGACTGTTGGAAACAAAATACACGCAAACGAGTAACTTAAATTTTGTTTAAGTTTAACAAATGTCATTAAAATTCTTTCACGAATACTTAATACACTATCATGCTTCTTCAAGTGTGGCACAGCTACTTCAACAGCTTCTACAATACTGATAAAAATAGTAAAGTAAAACTGTCGATGCCAGTCGCTGTACTCAGTTGATGATCAGGCTTTAAAAACTGTGAAAAATTGTCAATGAAATTTCCTTGAACACCCATATACCTCAAATTTTTTCTTCATTTGCATTTCTGATTTGATTGACTTCTTCATATATATCTTCATTCACTTGTTCACCATCTATATTATTTTCAATTTCATTATTGCCATTATTTTCTTCTGTAGTATTTACTGTGTCCAAGCCATTTTCATCAACAAAATGTTGACAATCGTTCACTTTTTTTCTCTTTTCTTTCATTCTCTTTCTTTTCTTCCAATTCTCTCTCTGCTCCCTCTTCTCTCTCTCTCTCTCTCTCTCTCTCCCTGCTCCCTCTCTCTCTCCCTCTGCTTCCTCTCTCTCTCTCTGCTCCCTATCTTTCTTTTCTTTTCTCTTTTATTTTTATACGTTCCAAACGTTTCTCTAATCTGATTTGTTTTTCATTATTCTTAGGTAATAAATTTGATGTATCTATAGTACTTATTAATTTCAAATATTTACATCCAGACGTATATGTTTATGGATGTGACCTTATTTTTCATGATGAATTTCAAGTTAGAAAGTTAGTTATTTCGTAAAATCTTTAATTAACAGCGGTAATATTTAAGCTAAATTTCTTAATTTCTACCCATTTGTATTTGTGCTGTTTTTTTATATATTTTTTATAACTATTAATTATTCACATGAATGGGTTACTTATTAATATTTAACGATCAACAATATTTAACATTATAAAGCAAGACATACTTACTAATTCTAGTCACGTAAAATAATACTATAATTGTATCTTTTCAGTTTATAAAGAAAATCCCACTTATAGAACCAATCACTTTTAAATTTCTCAATATATTTACAAATTACAATAAGGCAATAACGGTATAATTAGAGGGGTCCGTGGGTGCACGAGTGATCGATCAACCAAGTTAAGACGCGCTGGTCGCGTTTAATACTTGGATGGGTGATCGCTCGGGAACCTCGTCACGACAATGATGGTTCCACAAATGGGGAATAAAAATTCAAGTGTTTTTCGTAGAAGTAAAACGTACCTAAAGTTTGATTTTTCTGTCGTCAGGTGCCTGTGTCCAGGAACGGGTTTTCTTCATCGGTCAAGTTTTCCCCACGTCACAGACCATGTCCCTCGGTGAATGCGGGAAATCAGTGGTGTGCACATATAAGGTTGGGTTTACGATCAAACACTCCTATACACAGGTTGTAGGAGTGTCCTGTAAAAAGACGTATGTATCTGTACGGATTAGTAGATGAGAATAAAAAAAATAGATTAAGGCAATGAATCATACAAATAATAATTATTACGAATGATAATTATATTATTTTATTTACTATGGTATTTATTTTGTATAATTTTAGCAATTGTTGAAGATCCATTTCTTTAATAATATGAATATTATATTATTTATTAATAATCAATTTCTTTTAAAAACTACGCATGTTGTTTCATAGAGGACTATGACTAGTACATATAAGGATATTCATCTTATTTAAAATTATATTATTATTAAAAGTGTTCCATATGAAATTACATGAAGAATAACAAAAATACTTTAAAGCGTTATTTATCACTTTGAATATCACTTTATTTATATAAAAATTGAAACAATACTCACTAGTATTTATTACCAACAGCTAAAATTAAGAGATAACGCCTATTCGTGACAAAAAGTAAAAGAGCAATTGTGGTAATTGTATTTTTATTAATATTTATTATGTGCATGCGTCAAACAGCTTCCTTTTCCGTTCCCCACAACGCACTCGTCGCATAATCAAACTACTGAACACAGAGGCCAGTGCGTCTCTCGCAGCCTCGGGCTTTTATTTTACAAGCGTTTACTTTTTTATCACCCATCCCTTCTATGCATACACACCCACATATATACGTACACTCGGCTATACATAGTTCAGCCGCAAACAGATAGATCGCGGGCAACGCAATTATTTAGCGGGGGCGTATTTTCGCTGATTTTATCGTGTATACTATACATACGCAACGAAGTACAAGCTATCTCTCTCTCTCCCACTCTCTCTCTCTCGCTCTCTTCGAACTAGGACTACCTACATACACTGCCCTGCAGTAATGTAACGAACAGTTTTCGGGAGGGGAGGTGAACAGCGGCCAGCACACAGGCTCCCGCATTATTAGCTCGACAAATAATCCCCGCGGATTTTAACAGTGACAAATTATCTGCGGGAACCCAGCTCCAGGCCACACGGCCGAGCAGTTTATTCCGGAGCGCCCGGTCCGGCCGCGGCTGCACGCCCGCGTTATTTGCATTTCCGGTTATTATGCCGCACGGCCCTCAGCGTGCTTGCCTATGTGTTGCCCAGTGCTTTACTGCCGACTCGCGTATGTATATATGTATATATATATATATAGCGCTTTCGCCGTGTACGCGAAACATAAGCGATTGTGACTCTTGATCGATTGTATTTATACATGGGATCAGTGGGATGCAAATTTATCGGCCGAGCGACGTAGCGACGAATTAGGTGCTACGTACACAAGCGCAGAGCCGAAACTCAAATGCTGGGAACGCGACGCAAAGTGTGTATGAAATAAAAAAGGGTTCTCACGAGATGTTCAATCTGGGACTTTATTGAGCCTTTCGATAGGCCAATAAAATCCCAGATCAAAAATATCGCGATATATATGTAACAGACTGAGTTAGAAATAATTAAATATAATGATAACCATAATTTAATATTAACACGCTTTTAATCCTAGGTCTGACTATTCGACTCATCAGTAAGACTACGTAGACAGACCCTGCGTTAGACACCAAGATTTATAACAAATGTTAAACTTTCATATTTCCGTGATAATATACCCAGTGACGACCCTGTAAAAGTCCGTTAACCAGTACGGCTTCAGGAAACAGCGATCCACGGTGGACGCTATATAAGAGAGCTAGTTCGGCTGGGAAGGAGAGCATGGACTGGAAATCATTTTTCCAGAAACATCGCGCTTCTCGTTTTGCTGGACGTTAAGGACGCCTTTAACTCAGCCAGGTTGCCAGACATCCTGGACGCATTGAACGAGTTCAGAGTCCCAGAGTACCTCATGCGGGTGATACAGGACTACCTAAAGAATCGTATCGGAGGACGGAAGAAGGCCAACGCGAGAAATATCTCAGCGTCGGCGTGGGTCGATCGTTGGCCCTGACTTTTGGAATATCCTGTACGATGCCCTGTTAGGACTCGAGATACCGGAAGGGGTGTACATGATAGCGTACGCTGATAATGTCGCTTTAGTAATCATCGCGCGGGAGTTTGAAAAAGCACAATATTTGTTTAACCAGGGAATGCGCAGGATCTCGCGCTGGATGGGGGAACACGGTCTCGACTTGGCAGCCGCTAAGATAGAGATCGTACCCTTCATTGGCAAACGGAGACTATCTTCTCCATGTATGTAGGAGACGCGGTGGTTTCGACAAGGAGGGAGGCTATGTATATGGGACTCAAACTAGACACTAAGCTTACTTTCTTTCGTCACCCACAGTTGTGCCGTCTCATGGCGAGCACGAGTGGACCGAAAGCGAGCAAGCGTCGACTCCTCATATCAGTCATAACATTCATCTTATTGTACGGTTCTAAAATATGGGTCGATGCAATGGAGAAGGACTCATACCGGATTCGACTCATTTCCGTTCAACATAGAGGAGCTCTCAGTCACCAGCGCCTATCGCACGGTCTCGGGACCCGCAGTACTCGTCATTGCGGGAATCATCCCGATCGACCTACACGCGACGGAGCGCAAGAAAATCTACGAACGGAAGAAAACAAAAGAGGACACAACAACAATCCGTAGAGAGGAACGGGAATGCACCATGGAAATATGACAACGATCCTGGACAACCACAACTGTACAGGGTGGCCGAGTCGGATCTCCCCCCCCCCCCCCGGCAAATAGCATAAAAAAAATTGTTCCGTTAGGAAAGTATAAGTTTCCTAACACAAGGGTAAATGGACGGCAAGGCCACTCGTGGTTTTGTGATATACCAGCTGGCCCTTTGAACTAACATAGACCATGAGGAGATAAATTACTACCTGACCCAATTCCTGAGTGACCACGTGTACTTCTGCACATTCCTCAATCGTATGGGGAAGGTTCAGAGCCCGAGTTGCATCTTCTGTTCCGTTGATTGCGACGATGCGTTTCACACGTTTTTCGTCAGCGAAAAGTGGAGCGAAGAAAGGACAGCTCTTCTCGGCTCGGTCGGACAATTCACGCCTGAGACCATCGTGGGCGAAATGCTGTCCGCCGAAAATAAGTGGGCCTTCACGGCAAAATTCGCCGAGACGGTCCTACGACAAAAGAAACGGTACCTAGACAGGGAAACCGACGAAGGTATGAATGAAGCGTTGGGAGACGCTTCGACACCCCAACATAACCCAGGGACGTCGGACGACTCAATAGAAATGGACGTGATGGGAGAAGTTGGGACACTTTTTAAACCGGCAGACGCACATTTTCTCTCATTTTATGAATGTCGCGAGGAGGGACAGGGAAACTTCTCCTTTCCGTATGGAGATGAAATACGCCGGTTCGAATACGCGTGTAAGTGAGACGGGTTAGATCTGACGGCCCTTCAGGGGATTTAAAATTATAAATTTTTAAATTAGTTTCAGGTCATGGCAGCAGCGGTTGTCGATACGATACTAGAAAGGTAGTGTGGTAGACGGTATGAGAGTGGATTCCGGCAGAAGAGGAAAGGGTGGTAGGTTTTAGTGGGTCGGTTTGTGGTGCAACGACTGTGTAGTCTTTCCGCGATTTTGTTTATTTTATTTTTCGTCCTATATTATACAAACGGCGGATGCATCCCCAACCAGCCCGACACTATCTGGATGTGCGGACTCAGTCGGGTGTGCCATAGATGGCATTTTCTACAAACCCTCGAAAAGAAAAAAATTATTATTATTATTATTATTATTATTATTATTATTATTATATTTTTCAAGTAATAATGGTTAGCAGTAATAGAGCCTGTAAGACTACATCTATCATGATCTGTATGTCAGCTATAGCCATGCTTACAGCATCACCATCATACCCACCATAACTAGTTGTTGGGACTAACTATTCAGAGCTGCGTAGTTTATAGCCTTGTTCACACAATCACGACATCTCTCTCTATTATTTGCAAGTTGCATCCAATCCTCCTTATAGTATCCTACTTCCCGTAGGTCCATTTATTCCACCTTCGTCTCAGTCTAATTGGGGGCCTTGCGCGTATCGATTTTCCTACAAGTATGCTGTTGTTTCACTTCCCATCCTAGCTACGTGCTCAGCTCATCCTAGAAATGTTCGATTATCCGTATAACTCATGTATTTCCTGATTATGTAAAATTCTCCATTCTCTAGTAATCTCATCTATTTTGCCCCCAAATACCTTTCTAAGGATTTTATTCTCAAATACTGTAAATTTATTTTTTTCCCATTATAATATTTCTATATATGTATAGGTTAGTCTTCCGCAATCGTAGTCGGAAATAATAAATAATAATAACTAATAATAAAATAGTTACCGAATAGAGGCATGCATTTTCCGAATAGTCTATTATCGTGCCTAGGTATTTAAACTCGTCTACTTTTTTGAAAGTTATGCCTGAGACTTTCAAATCGGTATTACCATTCTCAGAATCTATGCTGCTAGTGACCATGTAGTGGGTTTTCTCTTCGCTTATTTGATATTTCTAGACCTACTTCATTAGCTGTTTTTATTAGTATTTCCACCTTTTTATTATAGTTCTTTTGTTCTTTCCTACAATGTCTATATCTTCTGCGTATGCTAACAATTGCGTTAGGAAGCTATTTAATAAAATTCCCTCATTACTTTCCTGTACAGCCCTGGTTACGTACTCTAAAACTAAGTTAAATAAGAGGAATTATAGTGCATCTCCCTGTTTTAATCCGCTGTTGATTTTAAATGGTTAAGATAAGCTCTTACCTGACCGAACTATGTCCCGACTGTTATCTAGGCACATTCTATTTAAATGGACTAATTGTTTTGGTTCTCCTAGCAATACTAAGACGTGGAACATTTTAAATCTTATTATTGAGTCATACGCTTATTACTCTTTAGAGCGAAAAATCACTCTAATTGGAGTAAGTCATCGCCCACTTCAAATTTAGAGAGTAAACTCTAAACTAAATTTTTAAGAAATCATATTAAAGCCAATTTATATCAATAAACTACATAGTTTAAGTCATAAAACTAAATTTTTTCAGAATTTTTAAAAGTCGTGGGTAAGGTTTACAAGTAATTAAAATGTTCGAAAATTTTTGTCAAATAAACGTAAATTTGTTTTATGCATTGAATTATGAATCTGTTAAGGTTCTTTAAATTGAAGATATTCCATATCTATATATTATAACCACGACCGTATATGCTGTGTTATTAACGGTATTGATTACTCGGTGTAGATTTACTTAACATTTTTTATTTATTACGTTAGATCAAGACAATAATGGTGGTATTTTTTTATGCTCATATAGAATCTACTTTAAACCTTATTTTGCCAGTTAAAGATATAAATTTTCAATTTTTTAAAAGTTCTTAAGAAATATTATTTTTTCAAAAAGTTTTATATTTTTTTCTGGTTCAGTTTTACATAAAATTGATCGAAACTACGCTGCATAGTAAAGCAGGTCAAATGATACGCGAATAAATTACTAGCAGAAAAGGAATTTTCAAAGTTCTTTGAATCTTAATGTAAAGGAATGATTGAAGACAAGCACTGTGTTATTATTGCAATATTTTAAAAATATTATCATACTTTATAAATGCACGACACTTCTAAGATAACAAATAGAAGATGCTTTCTCCGTTCCCTTTGTAAAAACAACACGAAGTATAAAGAAGAATAACGATAAACCCGCCTAGAGAAATTTAAATCAAAACGTTGCATAAGACCGGTGTAAGACGAGACAAGGGGAGAATGTTTACTTTGAGAGAAAGACAGAGGAGGAAGAAGCGCGAGCGCGAGAGTAACGCGCGCGCTGAAGGTTTCGCGCTGAGAAAAGTGTAGTGCTCGCTCAAGGAGATAACGAGAACTTTCATGACTGAACGAAAAATGGAAGGAACGGCCTTGAGGTGCTACAAGCAGTAACGACGTAATACACAAAGACTGAGAGAGAGAGAGAGAGAGAGAGAGAGAGAGAGAGAGAGAGAGAGAGAGATGCACTGAGGTAACGAGAATACCCAGAGCAAAACAAAGAGATGACGAGAAATATTCTGTGCTTATAGGAAGCGAAAAAAAGGATTTCCGCTTTCCCTGACGACAAGGAGACTTGAAAGATAAATTGATGATTCCTGATGCCCAGTTTCCGATCAGGATCCAGTTCCTGATCATTTTCTTTACATAAATAGTTACATTAAACTCATTGCTGTAAGAACTCGTTTTGCGACAAAAGAAATATTTAAAATTCTTCAACTACAATTGGGTTTTATGGATATTAAAGCTAATCAGGAATTACTTCTAGTTAATCAAAAACTAGATTCATGGCAATATTTAATAGTACATTATTTTACAAGGGAATAATCGTCTTTATTCAATTATTGTATATTGAACTTTATTCCCGATTTAACTGTAGCCACTTTATTGATTTTCAGAGTGGGAATCACGGAAAGAGAAAGACATAGTTCAAAATTGAAAAAAAAAATTTGTGGAAATAGAGTAGATAAAAGGAAATTATATGTTACTCTTCTCCCGCTTTTCAGGTCAATAAAGTAGCCATTATGGTTGAGTCGGGAATAAAAATAATTATGCTAGAATCATTGAAATTTATTGATAACTGTTGATAATTGCCTATAAAAGTTGAATATCGGTAAGAAGATCATTTATGTAGCATGTATTTACAAATTAAATCAAATCAAAAGACAAAATTTGGCACATACTGAAATACATAGAACCTGATCCGATAAAAAAATCCGCTGTCAATTAATTGGCACTAAATGGCTTCCTCAAAATTTATAAATTGTTCCAATATGAAATTCTTTGATTTAATATATTAATTTTTACTATATCTGTGTCTAATTAATATCTCGATAAAGGTCTGCTTTTTACCACTGCTGTTTTGTCTTTACAGATTTTCCAAAGCATTATTAATCATTAAATATTAATTATTAATATAAATAATAACTTATTAAGGATTAAAATTTAAGAATAGTAATTAATATGAAGGATTTCAGAAAATACATTCACTCACATTCACATTTACAAACACACACACACACATTCACACACACACACACTCATACATACACACACACAGACACACACACATACGCACACATAAACCCTCACACACACACACTCACACACATACACACACCCACCCATACACACATACACACACACAATCACACACATACACACGCACGAACTCGCGCACGCACGCACATGCTCACACATGCACACACATCCATACAGACATTTTCTAAAAAAGTGTATTTTAATTCTCAGCATCTCACAAAATGTTTCTAACATATTTTTAGCAAAACTCTTTTTTTACCATCACAAAGCTTCCTCTGTGAGGAAGAAAAAAGTTTAAAATTATCCAAACTATTCCATAGTTTGGGTGTGATCATTTTCAACAACAAAATATTATAGTAAACTGTTGGTGTATCTTATAAATGTATACACCTGAAATGAGTAAGATACACAACAGAACTGGAACTTTGAGAGTACGGATTTTCAAAACCATTGTCAACGTTCTCCCTCAAAGGACTATACTGCACACGAGCAAAATGAAAAGCCCCTCATCATCGGCAGATATTTACATCTCGCACCACTGCAACATCCCTCGAACCCATCAACCGTCATCAAAATTAATAATCCCCCCCATTCTTCAGCGATCGTAATCTTCCTCTCTCGCGCCGACCGCTCGTTTTCTATTAACCGAGCCGAGCCGCGCGGTACGTTTTACGGCTGCAATGTGGAGACGCGCCAACGCAAGAGAAAAAAAAAGAAAAGAAAAAACGAAGCAAGCACAGAGAGAGAGAGAAAGAGAGAGAGAGAGAGAGCCTCCTCGGGTCACCGCTGGAATAGCCGAGAGCACGTACAGCCCACGCCCGGGCTTGCACAATAGAGCGAGCCGTAGGTATAGGCGCTCGGGCATTCGCGTCGCGTCGTCGAAATTTTAATTTTAAAGGCCGGCACTTCCGCCGCTGGACCCGAGCCCGAATCAAACGCGTTATCACCCACTCCGTCTGCCCCGTTCTTCTCCGCTCCTCTTCCTTCCTCTCTTTCTCTGCGAACGCGCGCGCGCGTCTCTTTACAGCCTGTCGTTGTCAGTTGCCGCAGCGGCACAGCTCCTGCCTTTTTCAGAGGCCCTGCAGCGCTGCTGCCGCTGCCGCTGCCGGTGGTTTATGTTTATGCTTTATGGAAGTTTCGTATTAAATTTACGACGAGCCAGCCAGTTTTACGATTTAGCCGCGCGCGCGCGCCGGCTGTAAACGCTTCTGCGCGGGACGTCGGATTTCGGCTGTACATGTATATACGCAGGGGGGGCGAGGTCCGAATTAAAATCGCTTCTTCGAGCACCTTGGGCGCGATTCTTTTAACGAGCGACGTGCGACCGCGGGCTACAGAGATACAGCTTTGGGACAGCTTTGATATTGATGAATTTCAATGTTTACGAACTTGCTGATTAAGAAAGTAGGGTATTCCAAACTATGTGTGTATGCGTGTATGCGTACGTGCGTGCGTCCGTGAGTGCGTGCATGCCTGCGTGTGTATGTGCGTATGCGTGTGCGTGCGTGCGAACGTGCATGCGTGCATGTGTAGACGAATGTGTGTGATTGTATATGTTCCTTTGCATAAATCGCTTAATAAATTAAGCCGAGCTAAAGCATCTTTAGTTTAAAATTTGAAATATAGAATGAGTTGTGACACCGCAAACGTAACCTTTTTTTCTTCGTTTTTTATTTTTTAATAATTCCAAAAATATATAAATACTACTTAACTTATTTACATAAGCAACCAAAATACAAAATATAAAAGGATCATGCAAAGTCCTGAATTTTTTATATCACTTTTAGAATACAGTAAATTCGCATTATAATACTGGCATTCTATCATTGAGACAGAGGCCACTGTGATTTTTAATGAAAAGTATTTAACACCAAGCAAATTTTATCGAATTACCTAGAATGTTTTATCTCTCAAATATATATTCCAACCGAAAATCAAAATTATACTTTTTATTCTTATTAAGTATTACAAGTGCTACTTGTTATAATATATGATACTCCCTATTTTCCGGTACCCGGAGGTATTAACATGACCTTCAATCAGAGTAAAACGGCAGCAATTTCCTTATATAAATAAATAAGTAAATAAATAAATAAATATGTAAATTACAGAAGCCTTAAATATCTAAATAAAAACCACTGCTAAGTACTTTAGCACAATGCTTTCTCAAAGAGATTTAATGCACAATCATTAATTGAATATTTACATTGATACAAGTAACTGTATGAGCAATCAACAATGCTAATATAGAGAATGTTATAGACTACGATCTTAAGCTAGATTAAAATGGTGCAGAGTTGACTCAATAACTTAATAAGTTGTATGCTGAGTTATTTCTATTCAGACTACAAAATTTTAATGAAAAATACAAATGTGTTCAAAAGTGATGGTGACCATAAACTGTGATCACATGAAATGCACAATCAAAATGTTAAATTATATTTTCTTCCCTAAAATAATTTAAAGTATTTGTTAGATATATAAATTCTAAGTAAATTACGCCTTGTTTATGAATAAGTGCACATTATTTACTTATCTAATGTATAAATTAACAATAAAATTATTTCAATTTCGAAAAACTTTCAAAGTTAAAAATTATATTTCTTTTAACAAAAACAACTTTAAAGTAACTGTAAGATACACCAATCGAAACTAAATTCTGTGAGTTTACAGATATATGCATATTTTAAATTGACATATCAAACGCGTATAATGATAAAAATATAATTTGCTAATTTTACAAATTTCAAAAATTAAAAATTGTAATTCTTTAACTAACAAAACTTTTAAGTAATTTAAAAGTAGGCAAATAGAAAGAAAATTACATTAACTTTACGGATATATGCATCTTTTTGACATATAAAATAACAAAAATAATTTTTTCCCTTTTTCAAAAATTTTAAAAATTTAATATCACTATTCTTTATCAAACACAAACTTTAAAAATATTGTAAGATACACAAATTGAAAGAAAATGACGTTTACTTTACGAATTAATGCATATTTTTGAGATATCTAATGCATAAAATAACAAAAAGAATTTTTTAGTTTTTTGACAATTTATAAAAAAAATTTTAAATTAGCAGTAAGTTTTGACTATTATGGCTCTAAAATCTGATCAGTTCTATGTTAAGTCATATGTGATGTACCTGAAAAACCTCAGCCCGAAATACCGTGGTTTTCAAAAGTTATGGAGACCACAAAAATTGACCACATACATACATACATACATACACCCACATACACATACATCCATACAGACAGACATTTTGAAAAACCTGCTTATTCTGATTCAGCGACCTTAGAAACATCGACATTCATAAAAATCTTGGTTTTCGAAAAAATCATTGTATCGGAAAGTATTGTAATAATATTGTAATAATATTGTAATAGTATTGTAATAATATTGTTTATTGAACAAAACTTATTCCCCACATGATGACCTCGGCTGCATCCACATGATATTGTATGTCACTTACACTCATCGTTACAAAGCTTTCTCTTTGAGAAAGCAAAATTAGTCTATACAGAGCTTTTGAAACCTCCGTGAACTTACACGAGTGAGTGTTAGCGAGAGAGTGTTTTTAGCTTGTATATAATTATATATAATCATACATAACCATATATAATTATATATAACCATATATAATTATATATAACTATATATAATTTTGATATACAGTTATATATACAAAATCTGACCTTAGAATTGCCCTCAGAAAGTCGACATTTCAAGATATCTTAACCTAAAAGTGCTAAAAATAATGTTTTTTGCCTTTTTAATATTCCGTGACTAATACGCATTCTGTTATAGCATAATTATATAATAAAATTAAGTACTTAAAGTATATATACAATTTATTCAGAGTGTACAATAGCTGATTTATCATTTTAAATAATCATTATGGGTTTATCAAATATCAATAGCGTATTCTAATTTTATTATGTATATTGCTATTGCTTATATATTATTATTGTCTATTTATACAGCTAATAATTATTTAAAAACTAATTTTAAAAAATAAAATACGATTTGTAATAATTTTAATTTATTTCTTTGGAACGCTTTGAGAAAGTATTTTTCTTAAACAGGTTTCCTAGCAGGGATGAAATTGTGAATGATGTTGTAGCCGATGAGAACCGGAAGATTATATGGCGACTTATTTTGTCGTTTGCTTTCCATTTTTTTCTTCTTTTTAGGCGGCTTATCCGTCTCTACATTATTATCGCAGTTCATGGGTCGGGGGCTGTAAAAGGGTAGCGATGCACGAGACGATATAAACGTATCAGTGTCCCTTGCAGTCCGCAATATAAAGATATTGCGCGCAGCGGGAACGTTTGCATGCCTCACGCGTTATGCACATGTTTATTAGGACATTCCGAAGGAACTGCGATCATATTCTTCGAATAAACTTGAGCCTTTTATTAAATGTTGTATATGGTAGGGGAAATTTACATCAGACTATGAAACTACGGAGATGGCTGGTGCAAACATTGATTTTACGTATAAAAAAATCTAAGTTACTGTCGGAGATGGATCTTTGTATTATTGAACAATTTTTACAATGGTGACAGTGAGTAATAATAGTTATATTACAATGTATGTAATAATTATTTTAGATTATATTATATTGAATTGAGTTTTCTGCATCCTAGTTTGCTGATTTGGTTGTTTTCCTTAATATTATTAAAACATAAAGTGCTTTTTTGCATAAATCATAGAATAGTAAGTAATATATATATCGAAACGTGATCGAGTTTCGACTACTAATTTATTCTTTAGAGTTTAAATACATAAATAAAAAGTGTTACGAGACAGCTTTGATTAAACATGGATTATTTGATTCGTTTTTAAAATCGCATTTGAACAATGTAATAAAGTTATATTTAAAATAAATATACTATGTTATTGATTTCTTGCAGAAGAAGCTTCGTTGTAGTAAAAAAGTTTTCGAGAAATCATGTTAAAAGGCACTACTGAACATAGTTGGTGTTTTAGCGACATTCATTTTTTATTTCTCACTCTAGAAAACATTATCCCAAACTCATGCGAGGAATTGTTTATAAGAATCTAAGAAACATGTAAAAAAGTTTTAAGAAAAGAAGTACAAACGTATAATTTTTTTCATCTTTTCCTACAGTTTCTAAAATTTTTTGTTGAAACTTTTTTTGCGTGTTTCTTCGATAGAATTGTAAACAACTTCACATATGAGGTTATCACAATATTTTGTAGCTCCAAAGGTAAAAAATAAAAACCGCTAAAACACCAATTTTTAGTTGGACCTCCTCTTAAAGTATTTGAAATTATAACACTCTATTTTGGAAACTGTCCATGGATGTGTAGGGGACGGTGGGGCACTACGAGCACCCGAAAATTCAAAGTCGGGTAGATAATTTATTTTACGCTTAATATGCAAAACAAAAAATACTAATGCACTTTTATTTTAATGGAGAATAAAGTTCGCTATATTACATTTTTTTTTGTATAAAATATATACGGCGGATGGAAAATAAGTTTTTTTGTTTTCCGATGCATTTTTTTTTATTTTAGCGGTTTTTCGATTTTTAATTTTAGTTTTTCGGATTTTTAATACCTTAGAAAAATATCATCAAATAAGTGAAAAGGTACTTGAAAGAGCATAAAATTACCTACCTTTTCTAACCTAAAAGTGTGGATAATACACGAATTTTGTTATACACGAAAACGTCATTTTTTGTTTCAATGGTAATATCTCAGAAACATACGACGAAAAATTTTGGAAAAAATTTAAGATGATTAGGAATATGGAAAGGAATGTTCAGAAAAAGTTTAGAGCCATTTTATTTTTCTTTTGACGAGAGAAAAATCATTTCGTAAAAAAAAGAATCAATCTTCTATGTCAAACGATAACTTGAGTAAAACGGCATCATTCTTTTTGAAAATTTTCAGAAAGGCAGCTTTTAACTATCTTTTGACTAAGTTCTTTGCCCAGATCATTAGGACTTCAATTTTTAAGATATTTGAGGTTATGTCTTTTTCCAAACTTTTCTTTGATCGCTTATATCTCGAGAACAGTGCGGATATTTTTTACCAACGGGGGCTTATTTCTTTCATTTCTTAATGAGGATTCGGAATTAAAAAGAAATTTTAAGATTCATCAACTCGTTTTTGTTTTTCAATGATTTTTCTATTTTACGTTATTCTGAAATCTATGAGGTATATTATTTTGGCATATAGAAATAATATGATCGTTTCAGTAAATGCATTTGAAAAAGAATAAAATTATCTACCTTTCTCGACGCAAAATTTGCTATAAGCTTATATCTCGGAAACAAATGATGGAAATTGTTTAAAAAAAATTGAGCTGAAAAAGGTAGCTTTCCATATCTCTTAGCTGAGCTCTTTGCCAAGACTGTAAGGTCTCTTACCTTTCAATATATTTGAGGTTATATTCTTTTTTATTTTATTGCTTATATCTCGAAGAAGTAGCGGTCATTTTGTATTAAGCAAACCAATTTTTAATTGTTATTTTTATGAACATACGAAATCAGAAAAAAAATTAAAGATTCCTCGATTCGTTTTTGTTTTATAACGATTTTCTATTTTAATATTTTGAAATCGATAATTCAACCACAAGCTTATAATTTTTTGTGATGTATCTTTAACAACAATCGATGATAAAAAAAAACACCTTTCTGAGCTATTAATAAGAAACAATTTATTTAGTTTGAGGAAGCTAAGTGCCAATGAATTGGCAGCGATTTTTTAATACTACATGTATCAATCGACTCTTTTTTATACATGCAAGACGGATGGAGAATTAGGCATTTTGAATCGTCCATCACATCAATAAAACCAAGTAAAAATTGCAAAAATGTTTAAATACTTTTAAATGTTTTACAAATTCTTCAAATTTTTGAATATTTTGAAAATTTTTAATCGTTGAAAATTTTAAAAATTTATAAATACTGACAATTTGAAAAAATATGAAACATTTTGAAAATTATTGAAAAATTTTTGATAAATTTTGAAAATATTGAAAATTATTGACATTTTTCAAAAGTTTTGATAATTTTGAAACTTAAAAATTTTGAAAATTTTTGAAAATATATAAATATTTATTTTTTTTTGCTTAAAATTTTTAATATATTTTGTTATATTCAATATACAATTTTATAATATGTTAAACTTATTTTTTCTTTTTATTTTCACAATGAACAACATATTTATGCACTTTTTCTTAAATTACTAGGAAAGTAATTTTTTAAATACCAATTTTGAAAATAAAATGGAGATGTCTCTTTAACTTGTCGCGACCATCGTGCCCTACTCTGCCCTATATATATCTGTACATTTATTGGTATGTGCGCGTATGCGTACGTGTGTATATACGTGTGTTTGTATGTATGTGTACATTCACATGTATGTGTGTGTGTGTATGTAGCATTTAATCAATTCTAGCTCCAGGTTGTATTATGAGCAAATTGCGTTTGATATAAATATCATATAAATAAATATATGTACACGTAAACTAAATAGAACTATCATGAATTGATACTAATTTGAATTTTCATACGTGCATAGGTAATCATATAGATGATAATACACAGTTTATATAATACCCTTTTTGAATAAGACGGTGCCTCATCCATCATAAATTTCGCGTAAAATCGTGTATACGCTACCTCATTAACGGGTCTAATTCAAATATAACGCAAGACCCTTCAAGAGCCACTTAATTTTCGTAATCTCGCTTTAGCGCGTGGATTATCAATCCGCAAAGCGATAGCCAACTTTTACGACTCTCTTCGCAGGCCGTCGCTATTGCGCGCAACGCGTGTTATAGCGGAGCCGCATTAATGCCCCTACATTGCCGAAACTAAGTAGTTTCACGCCTAGCGCGCATCATTAACTGCATGATAAACTGCGCCGAGCGCACTTTGATCTCGCGCGCACGCAGCGGTGCATGAGCGGGGTAGGTATAACAATACACGCGCACAAATGAAAACGCATAGGATGCTATGCTCGCGGGTGTATTTCAAGCGTAGCCGCGAGTAACTGACAAGCTCGAATAGATAAATAAACATTTCGCAGGGGTGGTAACGTCGATAATACCGTTGCGACTGATCTCGATGATGGTAATTATTGTATATAAGGGGCTTTGTCAATATTAAAACTGTAAAGTCCACTAAGACGTAGGCGTGTTGATAGGAATTACTATTACATTTGATTGTAAAAATAATCTTATTGCGGATACTAACGTTTTAGTATTATTGACTGTGTTATTGACATTTTGCAATTAAAAATATACAGAATATAATAATGATACTATAATAGTATATTGTGTACCAAGGGCGTAAAGTGGGCTTTTTAGACTTAGTGTGGAGTTTACAGTACGAGTCGAAGGCGACTATGGATTTTTGTGTAAAGTCTCGTAAAGTACAAATAAGTTTTCGACGCAGTATGCGTTAAGTTACACTTTACCCATTTCATAAATTCTTAAAGTTGCAACTTCACACCTACTGTATCAAAAAATAATGTAATAAAAATGAAATAACTCGCTTCGCTCGTGCGAAAAACGTCCCATGCACTAAAAAACCAACGTACCCAACAGTGTCAAAAAGTACTAAAATAAATCAAAATTATAATAAAATATGTAGTTTTGATTGTTATATAATTAAATTATAATAAGAAAAAAACACTATTATTTTAAGTGAATATTACTATTTTTACACCCCCAGGACAAGACTATGACATCTCAAAATTCTGACCTCTGTTATGGACCAGAGTTCATCCTGAGAAACCACCTAAAAACCTTTTTCTACTTTGGATCGAGAACCTTGCTGTCAATTCACTTAAAGAATCTGACGCTTGGTAGTGTGTACATCCAAGCCGTATTCCAAATAGACCAGGACATAATCAGATAAATAAAAGAAACTAAAAATTATGTTTTCGTAAAACAAAACAAGTACCGTAAATTTTTCTTTAAATAGAATATTTTTCATAACTGTAGGCGTAAAGTACGCAGTTTAGTTTGTGTTTTGCAGGTGCAAAGTAGTACTGTTTTGCACATTATGTATAAAGCCAAGTCTTGCATATCCACTTGTGTGATCGGGCGCTACTCCAGACCGGCTTTGTCCAGTTTGCGCATATGTAGTCCCTCACGCACAAAAAACACATACGATGTAAAATGCGTACTTTTACTTGCATAGAACTTATTTGCTTTCGTGCGCGGAGATCACCACTCGAACGTAAAGTTCTACTTTACGCCCTTGGTACAAAAAGTACTATTAAGTTGAACTTTGTTATTCTATTATTATTTGTCCACCCTTTTAACTAACTTTCATATATGCTAATTTGTGTACAATAGTCAGGTTAAAAAAATATTGAGCTATCATAGTCTTATTCTGGGGGTGCGATTATAGTTTAACACCTATAATCAAAATAAAATTTTCTTTGTCATGTTTAGTGTTTTATTTTTTTCTCAAAGAGAAACAACTTTTCTCAATGCAGTGATTATATAAAAAACTTTTTTTTGATATTTTTTTAAGTAAAAACACACTACGACTTGTAAGGTTCAAATACGCTACTCTTTAAAAAAAATTACTATTAGCTCAAACAACTTTTTCTTTAAAGCAATTGTTCTGAAAATTTGTTTATTATAAATACTTGGTTATAGCTGTACCGATGTAATATACACACATATACATACGTGGGTCATTTACCTATAAGTGGAAGCTTTATATGACATCAAGCAAAAACAGGTAGCTGCTGCTTAAAAATTTTTTTAACTATAATATATATATATATATATATATATATATATATATATATATATATATATATATATATATATATATATATATATATCGTGTTACATAATAACTTATTTTAGAAAACTAATATTTGCAAGTCTACAGATACTAGATATAACTGAAATTGTCATTGTCATTACCAAATCGACGACATGTATCGGTATAGACATTTCAGCTATATTCAATATCCATACAGTTGAGAATAAACTTTTCAATCAAGTCTATTTGAATAAATTTTTACTAATTCTTGTTGACTTTCGGTTAACTTTCAAACGTTCTCCGGTCCACATCTTATTTATTACGTGTGCACTTCTTATAGGTCACCGTAAGGGTAAATGTTTCTGGGACCTACGGTGGCTCTGTCAGTAGAGTCTCGGATTCTCACGCCGGTGACCCGGGTTCGATTCCTAGTCTCTGCCGATTGATACAAGTATCTCTGTAAAAATTGCATGTGATTTGGTTATAAATCACACCGCAGTCCTCCGTCGTTGATTAGCACCATATGTGAGCACAATTGTGGCAACGCTAAATAATAAAAAAAAGTGTAACTGTTTTAAATAATAACCTACCCGTTTTGAATCGATCAGAGAACACCAATCTATCCTCACACACTCGTACACCTAATCACACACAAACACACACACACACACACATACACACTCATACTCACAAACACACTCACATACTTACACACACACTATCATCCACCCACACACACTCATGTACCCACATACGCATCCATCCACCCATACACATAAATTTTCATGTACTCATTTCATTTCATTTATTTTATTTGATTCATTTGTTACATTTGTTTCATGTGTTTCATTTGTTTCATTTGTTCCATTGGCTTAGGGGTCACTCTAAGATCTCAGCAATAATTTTGAATAATTCTTTTTTCATAAAACAATTTATTTAAAATATTCAAACTTTTTACACATAAAAGAAGAGGTTTGACACTTATAAAATATATAGTTTATTTTTGTTTTGTTATGTTATTATTCATCAAATTTTGTTTATTGAGCTACCGGCTATAGCGAAAAGCTTTTTTTAATAACCTGTCCACATTTTTGCTTTCAGGCTCTTCAAAGTGGAGATATCACGCCAACCAGATTGTAGTAGGGTCAACTTCAGGCATCCGGACCAGCCAGATTTTACATACAAAACAAAAATAAAAAATATATTTATAAGTGTGAAACCTCTTCTTTTATGCTTAAAAAGTTTGAATATTTTAAATACATTTTTCTATGAAAAAAAAAATTATTAAAAATTATTGCTCAGATCGTAGAGTGACCCCTTAATTTATTTCATTTATTATATTTAATTTTATTTTTTATTTGTACTTTTGCTTTTCGATGTCGAGAAGCATATGATATGCAAATAACTCATTGGAACAAGTTACAGGTTTAATTACTCTCATGATAAAATTATAATTAAATGGTGATGCTTTTACAAAATTCATTAGTTAAATTAAACCATAATTATCTGAGAATATAGAGTGTAGAATATTAAAACTTTTAAATTTGGCCAATCATTGCAATTGTATATAGAGAGAATTTCCTAATGAAAATTCTCCTCTAGCTATTTTCAAAGTTTTAATTGCTTGCCCTAAAACCAATATTCGAATTTTCAAAATCGTTGGAGTTGCCAGAGCAACCGCAAATTGTACGTTTCTCTTTTCCAACGATATATAGCAGTGGTGTGCATTCCAAAGTACATTCTAAATCGTGCGGTTAAAAACAGGGGGCAAAGTGAACTATACCGGTGGTTAGAGCGAAGTAGAAATTGTATTGAAGATGGCTCTCAGGTGATTCATTATACTCTTTAATATTTTAAGTCTTAATTTTAACTAGAATTTAAATATAAAAGTTAGGGACCTATGGTGGCTCAGTCGGTAGAGTGTCGAATTCGCACGTCGGTGACCCGGGTTCGATTCTTAGTCTCTTCCGATTGATACAAGCACCTCTATAAAAATTGCATGGCCTTTGTTTACAAACTCACCGCAGACTCCCGTCGTAGATTAGCACCGTATGGGAGCTCAAATAGAGCGACGGTATATATATATATAAGTAAGCTTTTGTACATTAAAAGTGTTTTTAAGCGCCATAAGTAATCTTTAATAAATTGTATCATTGAAGCAGAAAATTTGAAGATAAAATTATTCTTTCTCATTATATAGAAAATCAAGCAATCTAAATAGAAATAAAACTAATAATAAAAATAAATGGAACATTCCGTAATACATTCTTCAAAGTATTTCAAAGCAACAGGAGCTTTTATTATTTGTCTTAAATACTTTAAAGTTTATTTTTAATAATAATTATTAATACAAACATACACTGAGAAAAATGTATATTGCTCGAATAATTTAGAGATTTTTAACCAGAAATATTATATTCTGGTTAAAAATTAGAAAAATATCATATTATGGTTATGGATTTTTCTAGAATGGATATGAATATTGTATTCCTAAAAATATGTTTAGATTAGAACAGTTTTTACCCAATCATGATTATTAAATATTTATTCTCTGAAAGTGTAACTTTAGAAAGACAAATATCCATTTATGTATATATTCCTAAACCAGGGGCCTGCGGCGGCTCAGTCGGTAGAGTGTCGGATTCCCACGCCGGTGACCCGGGTTCGAATCCTAGTCTCTGCCGATTGATACAAGCACCACTGTAAAAATTACATGTGCTTTGTTTACAAACACACCGCAGACCCCCGTCGTCGATTAGCATCACATGGGAAGCACAAACATGGCGACGTTAAATAAAAAAAAAAAAAAAAAGTTCCTAAACCTATGTTTTTAAAACCTATAATTCTCACTCATAATTGTACACTCATACCTATATGTAAATAAAGAAGTATGGTACCGCGAAGCTGACCAAAATTTCGTGCAAAGCATCTATCTACGCACAACTAATCAAATCGACGAGAATCGTGCTGACAATCATCTATCTACGACAGGATTCATTTTGTCACCAATCAAAATGGCCATTTACCTTCCGAAAAAAAAACATCAAAGAGGCTTGGATGCAAAGTAGGCCAACTGCGACGAAATAACCTATATATATGCATGCATGCATGCACGCGTTGCGACACTGTCGAAAACGCACCACGACCATCAGAAACCTCCCCATGCGCGAGTGCGCGCGATGCACTTATACCAGGCGGAGTGGTGGCACGCGATTTCAGCGAAGTCTCAGCCAAATCTCGTATTATATATACACCGGCCTGACACAGCGGAAGGAAACGGAGTAACGCGGGAAAGTCACGCCCCGCGCGAACGAACGAACGAACGGTAGGTAGGTAGGTAGGTAGGTAGGTATATAAGGTATAGCTCGTTAGCTCGTCGGGCGCACACTCTGCCTTAAAAGTGATATAGGACAGCAGTAGTCTTGGGGTAACAGCCTGCACTGCCGCTGTCGCTACTGCTGCTATGCCGCAAAGGGGATAGTTGATAATATCGGGTAAGCCATTACTTCCGTTTTCCGCCGGCGGACTCGTACGTAGCTTATCTCGGGGGAGCGAGGCGGGGAGCGGTGGACGCAGGAACCATCCACGAGATTTAAGGTAAACTGTACAGATCTCGTTTCGGGGGGAGATGGATATGTTTACATTTATGCACTCGGATTTTCCGGGGATGGTTATGGGGAGGGTGTGGATACAGCATTTTTCTTAGGGTGTTACGCAAAGGATTCGCTATAGCTTGATGGAGTGTACCAGAGACTTAGGAGAATAAAACATTAAAATCATATCTAATCAACTGTGAAATTCTTTTTAATGTTATTATTATTACTAGCTTTAGTAAATTCTTTTTTCTCATACAACTTTATGTGTTTAAAAACATTCTGAAATTTATCCGACTATAAATATTTGGTACTATCTTTTATGTAGCCGTTGTAAAATGCATAAATCTTTTACCCTACACGTTATATTAACAAACTGATGCTAATGCCATATTTATTAGTGAAAATTTGTGGCGTACACGATTCTAAGTGACCTGATAAACACATTTTTTTATGATAATTTGACTCCTTTTGCCATGTACTGAAAATTGAATGAAGCACTTTTTCGTTAAAATTTGTTTGCTTTCTCATAGAAGAAGCTTTGTGATGGTAAAGAAAAGTTGTGCTAAAATCATTATAGAAATATGAGATATTAGGATTTAAAATACACTATTTTTAGAAATGTCAGTGTCTCCTTCCTATAGCTATAGCGGGAAATAATGGATATTTTATCATACTTTTGCCAAACACGCTCGAAATGCGCAATTTTCTACCCTACTTTCGGGCATAAAAAAGCCTCATTTCATGCCTGTATTAAAAAAAATGTTATTCCCGACTCAACCGTAATGGCCACTTTACTGGCCAGAAAAGCCGGACGAAAGTAGCATAATGATTCCCGGAAATCTACTTTTTCCCCGCAAATCCATTTTTTCTTATTTCCCGCAAATGTTTTCTTTCTCTTTTTTTAAATTTTGAGCTATTTTTTTCACTTTCTGTGGGTCCCACTCTTCAAATCGATAAGTGACAGATAACTCGGAAATAAAGTTTTATATGCAACACGGGAATAAAGTCGACTATTTCCTCGGGGATAATCTTCGACTTTATTTCCTTGTTGCATAATGTACTATTTTTTAAAGGCTACCATTCTGAATCTTTTTTCGTTATAAATACTTTATAATATCTGTAACTTTACCGTTGTAAAACCACAAAATTTTGCTCCTACGTGACTTAAAATATTACCATTTTCATTACTATATTTATTGCAAAAACTTTGCTGCGTGCAAATTACTAGGTGACGCGATAAAAAAAATTTTCGTCGGTGATTTAACTGCTTTAGCATGTACGAAGACTTTTATGCTTTACGTTACCGCTAAAAATTTTGATATATTTTTTTTTCGGAGTACAAACCAATATTTGAAAAAATATTTTTAATGGTTTTTAAAATATTAGTGTATTTCTGAAAAAAAATTGGGAAAACTTTTTAATAAAAAGTAATTCGTAAAAGTTATAGTACACGTTGGAAAAAACTTTTTATTGATCGTATCACCTAGAAACATGCATGCCGCAAAGTTTTTCCAATAAATATAGTATTGAGTATTTTATCAAATATATTGATAGTAAAAAAAATTTCGCAGCGATTGCTTTTAAACGAAAAAATGTCATCGGTTCAATAAAAAAAGTTTTATTCCGAGATTAACTGAGGATGACTCCTTTAACAGACTAAGACTTCATATATATGAATAATTTGTGCACTTTTCCTAATAGATCGTTCTGAATTTTAACTAAATTTTTCGTTTCAATGTGAGAAAATCTGATCAATTAGTTATATTATAGCAGGTTCTATTTAAATCACAATTCCTAAATTTGGACTTATTTAGTACACTAGACTAAACATAGATAAGTAATTTTTGTATTTTTCTTAAAATCAATCCTCAATTTAACTATAAGCGATCTATTCTTCTAAGTCTTAACTACAATACTTGTTTTAATGTAAAAACGGATGATTAATTACTTAAAAACGGGATGTATTAGAAGTAATATTTAGAATATTTAGAGCAAAATATAATCATCTATTGCATGATGTTTTTAATACTTTTAATAACATAATAAATACTTTTTTTGTTCTAACGATAACCGAAATTTGTAACATTCCAATTTAACAGGTATAAGGTACGACGTTTCACGATCTACTAGGACTTTGCAAGGGCCAATTTTATTAATAGGACGCTGACATAGCTCGCACACGGTGCGTAACATTGTACATGTTTTAAGATCAATTTAAAGCCCTGTAATTTGCCAAGACAAAAAATGTCAAAAACAATCAGTGTATCGTTACTTTATTATAATAATTCAAAACTTTTAGTAGAATAAAAGTCAATGTAGAGATAATATACCTAATCATACACACCGTATCTGATAAATACCGGTCTTATATTATACCCGGACTAAATCTACTCATGCTTTGATCTCCAGTAGAAAAAGTTAATGTTTACGAAAGAGATACCATAAACTGAAAATCTTTTTCTCTCACATAATTTATATCTATATGTATACATTCAGTATTGTCTAATTTATTTCTTCTTTATCTACATCTGCATAATTGACACAAAAGATTCCAGATAATTACTACGTCTAAAATTAATCTAGATCCAGGTACTCATTCCTTCAGCTTATCGAGCTCTATATATCCCACTCAAAAATTCATTGCTCACATCAGTTCTAAAGCGAGTAGAAGACGACTGGGTGTAATTTCAAAAGTAATAACCGGGGCTAATGAACGACGTTGCGGCTGTCGGCAATAGCGACAGCAGCCCCCTTCTTACTTCAACTTTAATGGTTAGTTAACACTGGCGAAAGACGACTTATCAGTCGTAGCTCTCTCTCTCTCTCTCTCTCTCTCTCTCTCTCTCTCTCTCTCTCCCTCTCTCTCTCTCTCTCTCTCTATCCCTCTCTGGATACTGCACTCCCTTTTGAAAAGAGAAGTCATACAAACTCAGGGAATGGAGCAGTAGCAGCAGCAGACGGTCTCCATGTTTTTCGAATGCTTTCGCCTCATCTTTATTCCATCTGCAAAGTAGTGCGCGACTTTTCTTCGGGTCTGCTATATAGAGAGAGGGAGAGAAAGAGAGAGAGAGAGAGAGGAGAGAGAGAGCGAGAGAGAGAGAGAGAGATAGGGGGGAGAGGCGCGGTGACAGATCGCGGAACGAAGCAGGAGAGGTATACGCGTTATTGCGCCGCGGAAGAAAAGAAAAGAGATAAGCTTGGTCGCGGCGCAACAGAGACGGAAATTAAAATGGCCTAGAGTGCGAGATGTATAAGGCAATTTTCTTGTTCTTTTTCACGGCCTACTCTATAAGATTTGCATGAAATAGTATATTGTTATATGGTTGGCTATGGAACAAAAATTATTCTTTTGTGTGCAAGAATAATTTTTATGAGAAATTAAAAAAAAAAATTATTAATAACAATAAAAAAAATAATAATTATTATCATTTCTTAACAACTAAGCGTTTGTTAAAAGAAATGAAACCTCGATAAAGAAGAAGCAATCATTCTTCAATGAGTAGTAAATATGGTATTGTTGCTGATGTTGTTGTTGTTGCTGAAATACGGAAATGCTGAGTGCTTTACTTTGTCAGTTAGTTACCGTTACGCAAAAAATAGGGTAGATCTGGTTATTACTGCGGATACTCCGATTATTGGGGATATTTTATAAGACTCAGAAAGAAAAACTTCAAGCGGAAATATCCAAAAACTGGAAAGATAATGTTATATCAACAATATTATTATTCTGTGATTTTTTAAAAATGATTTAATAATGACATAATTTATTTTTGCAATATTGAATCCGTATCTATCTATTATATAGCTTAGAAAAATTATAATTTTTATACTATTTTGATGGGAGAATTTGTAGTATATATTAAATAGTAGTAAAATTTTTAAATGAGTGATTTTTAAAAATGATGCGATTTGTGTCTTATGCATTTTTTGCAATGAAAGAAAAAAAAACAATAATTCAATATTTTACAGATATAGATTTGATTTGATTTTAGAGACTAAAATTGATTTTAGAATTAATGACAACTGGTTTGACCAAAGACACCCAGCTATACGATAATATGTTTATTGAGAAATATTCATTTTTCAGTTGGGCACAATCACTATTAGATGAAAATAGTTAGACAGGAAAATAACCATGATGAGCGGTACAGCGCAGCTATTCCTTATTTATAATAATTTTAATTAACTTCACACTGTGAAAGCATAGTTCTAAAGCAGTTGACAGCATTTTTTAATTAACTGTTATGTTTTTGTCTTTCTAAAGTGTTTTTAATTAAACAGATACCTAATTGACATCTTTCATTTAAAAAAAGAAAAATGTATATGAGGTATTTCATTTCAAATATGCGTTATTTTAAAGAAAAAATGTACCTTTTCTTTGTACAGAAACTCTGCAAGTTTTTATGCTAGAAAAATTAACGTAAAAGATAAATAAAGTAGATCAAAAGAGCTATAACTTAAGCTTTGTTTTGTATAAAAAATATTATTCTGACGCAAAGTTATTAACATATTAACTATTATTTTTTGCACTGACAGAAATAAAACTCTTATCTATCTATATATCTATTAACAACTGAAGATAGAGACCGAAAAAGCATGAATAGTCTATGAAGTTTAACTATTTTAAATTGCATGATTGTTCATGCATTTTCAGTCTCCATCCTTAGTTGTCAATAACTTTGCGTCAGAATAATTCTTTTATACGAAACCAAGCTTAAATTACAGCTCTTTATCCTACTTTCTTTATATTTTGTGTCAATTTTTCTAGCATAAGAACTTGCAGAGTTGCTATACGAAGAAGAGGTATATTTATTCATTAAAATAACGTATATTGGAAGTAAAATACCTCATATCTCGAGATCGAGGGCCCATTGGACAAGATTACGGGTGCTAGGCATCATTTTTAGGTACCAGAAACGACCTCCTAAAGTTTGGTCAAGAATCGTTACCCAGAGGTTGTGAACTCTACTTGTGAGTTAAACTCGAAAAAGAAAATCTTTCTTGTGAACCGATAAACATTTTTTTCAACTCAGGCATGAAATAGGTCTTTTTTATGCCTAACAGTAGCGTAGAAAATCGCGCATTGCAAGTGTGTTTGTAAAAAGTGTGAAAAAATATTCATTTAGCGGGAAAAAATAACTTTTTTCCCCGCTTCTCAAAAATTGCAAGAAAATGTAGGAAATAAGCTCAGGTCCCATATTGTCAGGTTTAACCTTTGTTCATGCTAGTCACAAGTATGTAACTGCGCACGCGCGAGTCTCGATTAGAATTGAAATAAGAAAAGGTTCAAATATTTGAACTGTAGGATTAAAAGGGAAAATTAAAAATACAACAATTTTCAACTGCGTTGTGCACGACTCGAAATACGCTATCACCTATCCAACTTTCATGCAGAAAAAAGGCTCTATCATGCCTTTGTTGAAAAACAAAATACGGTATGTAAGATGGGAAGAAAAGCTATTTCAGACTTAGATGAGGTATTTTCTACACTCGTCTTTGTCTCGGGCTGAATACCTCACACTCGCTAGAAATAGCTCATTTTCCCCCCTAGTTGCACAATTTACTATTCCATTTAAAAGCAATCATTCTGAAAAAAACTTTTACTATAAATACTTGATAGTATCTGTAATTTTACTGCTGTATAACCTCAAAACCTTGCTCCTACGTGACACAAGATAATTACCATTGTCAATACTATATTTGTTGAAAAAATTTTGCGGCGTGCACGTTTATAGTGTATAAGATAAAAAAAATTTTTCAATGGTAAATTGATGTTTTTTGTTGTATACTAAAACTTTTCTGGATCACTTTTTCGTTAAAATTATTTCTGCATTATTTTTCGGAGAACAAATCAATTAATAAAACTTTTTTTAGTGATTTTAAAATATCGGTTTGATTTGAATTATCTTATACTTTTACAGTTATACAAGATGAAAAACACATAATTACATTGTATAAAAGTAGGAAATGAAGAGTGTAGGTATGGTAAATATTTTTTCGGAGAACACAATATATCGTATACCTTAAAATTCATATTTTCAAAATTTTGCATAATAGCTGTGAAGCAAATCGTATAAACAATTTTGTAAAAAGTCTTTTCAAACTTCTTTGATTACAAAGGTTTTTTTTTTGAAAAACTAAAAATTGAAGATTTTAATTTTTAAAGACATACCGCTGTGCAAAAAAGATGTAAATTTTTCTGTTCTACTTATTATTTTACAAAACAAGCAATTTAATCCTTTCATAGTTTCACTTATATTACATGAATCTTATATCGTCAAACATAAGCTGATAAGTAGAAAACAGAAGTTTCGCCGCAAGCAGCTGTTTCCCATGGAAGAAAAAAGTTGATCGACTTTTGTAGGCCAGCTGACACCCAAAAAGTTTCCTCTTCTCCAAAACTTTTTCGTTTTCTGATGACTGATATGCAACTACCAATCTGTTTCCTATTCGCTTTGCTTGTTAACATTCCATTCAGGTAGATAGTGTCAAAATATTTAAGTAACATATTTTTTCTGATTTCTTTCTTAAATAAAAGTTTGTATTCTGAAAGATAAATAAAAATATATATGTATAGCACTATAAATCATCTTCAGGAACATGTATCACTGCTCTCCAAGATTCTTATGGATTAAAATATGCCACAGGAAATGATAAAAAATTTGATTATCACATGTCAAATGCTTCTTACAAAGACGATCACGTTTCACTTTACAACAAAATAAGCTATTTTTCAATGGAAATAAGGTGATATAAATAACAAAAAAATAAGATAACAAAGTACAAAAATAAAGCATATCGATAAGTAACAATATTTCCGTATTTTTTATACTATTTAATGTAATATTTTTCACAGTAATATAGAAAAATTAGAATTATGAAACGCGATCATCTTCGTACGAAGCGTCGACGTGCAGCAATACTCAATTTAATTAGAGTCGATTTACATTTTAATCAGTGTATAAATTTACACTCAAGCAGAATGAAATCGAGCTTTAATTAAACGTGCGCAAAGTTTCAGAATTCTTTTCAGAAACAATTCGCCAGAGCATTCAAACTATCATTAACTTTTCGGTTAATTTCCATATTCCATCCCCAATCAGATTCAACACGAAAAGCTCAATAAAGTCCGCTCCACATACGCTCGATATTTCAAATATTTCACGGCTTTCCCGCATCCCCAGCAGCAACAAGTACATCCCCACCACTTCCACTGTAGCGCATCGGCAAACTCGAAACACTCGCAAGACGAGAGCGCGCGCTTGCACACACACACGCGCGCATAGAAGCGCAGGGGAAAGACTTTGCCGGTTCGCCGGATGCCAGACACTGCGAAATTTCCAACTCAAACTAATCCATTTCCCCGGCTCTCGCGAAGTAGAAGGAAGCGCGTCTGCTGCCGGCTGCCTCTTGAACATTCCGAAATGGCTTTCTGTACGCAGCCATTACTTAGCGAATAACTGAGCCGAAGCCGGCGGGAGCTTTTCAATTTTGGATTCTCGATACTTCGAGAAAGTACAATTATCGGCTGCTGCAGCTGCTGTGCGTCGAGACAAGCCGACGGTGGGGCGGGAAATCAAATTAAATGAAGCATTGCGCGACAGCTACATTCAAAGACGTGGTGAAGTCATCGGCGGGGCCCGCGTATTTGTGAACGATCTTGCGCGGAATGAACTTTATTTCGCGGCCGTGCTTGCGCCGCTGTGTATGTACTTAAGGAAACTAGATGGGGTTGAATCTTGAAAATGAACATACATTTTTAAGGGGCTAGCGAATCTCCTCTTACATTTTTATCTGCAAAATGAAAGGAGAGTAGATGGCTCATTAAAACGTCAATTTTCTTTAGGCGCAAATGATGTCTCGTGAGTAATCTGAAAATATTACGAGGTTAATTTTCTCATTTGCTTAATTAATTCACAATTTTTGTCAATAATTGCAAAGTTACTTATCACAAGATGTTTATTATGTATATATTACCTTGTATATATTACCACAATTTAAAATTATTAAGTTTAACCCTTTAACGCCGTGATCGTCGCTCACGACCGCCCACCTTCGGGTGCTCCCCAAAAATCGGTAATTAATAAAGAAGGTTCCAAACAACGTTGATACTATCGTTTGAATAGAGAAGAAACTATCGGGCACGGTAGACGTGAAGAAAGTGCGTTTTCAAAACAAAATTCACGCAGCTCGAAAAATTGATGCAGATTTTGCTTAAAAATGGTGAGTAGAATGTACTTTTTTTATATCTTTTTTATATATAGAATATATCAATATATTTTCATATATGAGATCTTAAATTAGAAAATAGCTACCGGCTATGTTAGATTTAATTACATTTTCGTCCGTCCAGACGCGTACGGCTGAAATAGTGATGAAAAGAAAAATTCATGACGCGTCTACTATATAATGTTTCAGCATTTCTAGTGATGAAATAAGACGAAAAACTCACGCTGATACTCCTACAGAGTCTAACATATCTAAAATAACCGACCCTTTATTATATGATAAGGTTATACACCCTCGGTGGCACCATGGCGAAGAGGATCTGAATGACTGGATCGCTGATAGCGATGAGATGATTCTCTTTCTGACATCACTGTCGAACACCGAGAACCCTCTCCTGTCACAAATATCAACGTAGCTAGGCGTCCCGATGTTCGGAAAACAAAGCAGCATGTAATACAGGCAAATGGAGCCCCCATGCGAATTCTATATTATCTAAATAAGACTATATAATAATAATCTTATATGATAAATAATGATTTATTGTTCATCAATAAGAAAAATATCTTTCATTATGTTCCTACCACTGAAATCTTATCAGAAATATTAATTTTTTGATTTTTTAAAAAAGATAATTTTTACCCCGTAAACGCCTGGACGGTCGTACGCGATCGCTCTTAGGAATCGTATTCTAAGTATTTATGCGACTATATTGGATGGATTCTTAGTTTTAAATCGTTTTAAGCATACTTTCACAGGAGAAAAAAATTCCTCCCCCTCAACAAAGGTCGGCGTTAAAGGGTTAAGTGTATTTTTTATTATATAAGTAATCATAAAAATACATGAATATTATATTTTACTAATTACATTGGTATTAACTGACTGATATATAGAGATTTGTTATTTTGAAAATTTGGTCACGAAAATCAAGATAATGTAATATACAATAAATATCATCTGAAAGTTTCAGATCGATCTGTTCGATACATAAAAATTGTTAAAAATTTACTTCTCAAATTCGTTGTAAGTTCACGTCCTTGTCAAAAGGTTTTATCTATTTTATATTCAATATTAAAAGTAAAAAAAAATTATTTTATGTGATTAATTGTGGTTACATCAAAGTTAATCGAGAACGATTATGAATACATGTAGAACTGATAGAAATTATATTCGTATAAAGTAATATACATTTTATCTATAAATAAAAATCTCTGTCTTGGCCAAATCTTAACAATTCAGCTCCTGAAATCTTAACTAGAAATTAGCCCGATATTACCCAATTTCTAGTTAATTTTTAAGTAACGAATTTTCCTAAAGAACATAAAGCTATCCAGATAAACTAGTTAATTCTCTATCAGGAAAACCGTTCTCTTTCTAAAATTTACTAGGTAAAGACCCAACGAAAGTATACCTACACAAGTTCTTTGCAATTACAATTGCCTCAATCGTCGCAATAAAGACAGGTAAAAAGTGTACCCGCAAACAAGACCCTCCTTTCTCGCTCTCTCTCTCGCTCTCTCTCTCTTTCTTTCTCTCTCCCTCTCCCTCTCTCAGCACATCAAGATACAAGATGAATTCCTCGGAATTGAAGTCTCGCCCGTCCACATGCACCGTAGCAACGAGAGCAAACGTCGTCGTCGGGCTTCATCTCCCGAGTCGAGGAGAAATTACTAGTCGAGATAACGGCGCGGACGCCCTCCGAGATCTCGCAGGCAATTTTCCTCCTGAAAAAGATGTCTGGGCCCCGAGAAGAAGAAGAAGAAGAAGAAGAAGAAGAAGGCTACAGGAAAAAAAAAGCGAGGGATAGATAGAGAGTACATTATGAACTCGAGTATATGAGTCCGTGCGAGACAAAGAGAGAGAGAGCGAGAGATATATACATATATACATGTAGGTGTATAGATAGAGTACCAACCCTATATATGTGGGGTTGATCCATGGCACACGGCGCGACGGGACAAGTGCACACACGACATTATACTACACTGTACACACACATCCGCTGAAAACGGTTGACATTTTCGAGTGCAGGGTGAGTGCTCCCGGGCAGGAATGAAAGTTATCAGCGGATCTATTTGTCGCGTCCCAGCCTGCGGAGTCCGAGAAAGCGGTCTCGACTCATTAAAATCCCTATCTCTCGCGTTTCTTTCACGCGCGAGAATAAAGCGCGTCGGGTACGTACACACGCCAGCCAGACTGCTGGTCACAGAGGCACTGCGGCTTTACGGGAAAAAAAAAGAAAGAAAAACGGCGCGGAGAGGAGAAGAGAGATAGGGATACATACAGAGGTAAACGAGGCGACGGCGAAACGTCGCAAAGAGAGATGGCAAATATGACAAGATCCGCGGTCGGACCGACAGTCGGAGGTCGCGCGCGTTCGTCCGTCTTTGTGGGCTCTCCCTCCTTGCCCCGTTGACGAAGGAAACGAAATGACGAATGCTGCAAAATGGCCGCTTTGAATCTCGGCAGACTCACTCGGCGAATTAGACATTCCATGAATATCCTGACGAGCAGTCGAGTGTCGCACTGCGGGTATTATCGGGTCCATTCAAGAGATCACCGGCTTCTGATAGCGTTTGCTCTTTTCGCCGTGTATGTGTACCGCGGAGTCGGGAGCTCGCGTCTCGTTCACTGAGCTCGATTCTGAAACGGGGCTTGACGCTGAGGCTTGCGTTTACCGGGGAGATTAATTTAATTTCGTTGATCTTGCTTTGAGCGGATTGCTTTGAGGCGGATTGATTCTCTTTTTTTTGAGCTAGCTTTGCTTTTCGATTGGGAATTGAATTTTCAGCGCAGGACTGGTGCATTGAGGTGGCTCCGTCATTTCTTCAAAATCAATGATTAACAAAAAATAAAAATCCCACTAAACGTGTGCATTTTATACATTATATTAAAATTTTGTTTAGGTAGGGTTGTCAGATAAACTGAAGAGAAAAAAATGCTTCAAAATAGAATTTCTAACATGGGCTCTTAAGACAAAATATGCATTTATGCCTGTAACTACTTGAAAACCCATGATTTCTTTATAGAACTACCAGGACATTGTATCTTTTAATTATAGATGCAGATTGTTTAATAAAAATATCCAGTTATAATAAATATAAAAATATGTAAAATGGGTGTATTTTTGTATGTATAACATATATTTAGGTCAATAAGCCTGACAATTGATATTGAATCATTTTTATTAAAATTGTGTTAGTTATTAGAACAGAAAATTGTGTGCCCCCCACGGGTCAGATACGGGGCTGCACGACGGAGTTACCTTAAAGACGTCACCGCGCTTTTCCCGCTCGTTAAGTATATATTAAAGAAGATATTTATAATTGAATAATAAAGTCGGATATTCTCGAATGCAATTTTCTTTTGTTTCAAGGAAGTACTCGTAAATGAAAATCAGTCTTAATTAGATGATTCTTTTTATTTGATTATATTTATTTTAAATAATAATTCTTGAATTACTTTATTATATTTATAATTTAATAACTTTTTTATATTCGTGCAATTTTAATATCACTAGTGGTCATTCTGATAAATATAATAACTAAAAGCAATTACGTTTTACCGTAAATAGACTATAACTTTAAGTAAATAATAGTATAATATACGTAACATATTATAGTTCAATAATCTAAATCATTATTAATGGTTTATTTAAAAACAGAAAATTTCATTATGTATATTTACAGAATTATAACTTGAATTATTTATTTATTGGAACAAATAAGTATACAAGCTGCGATGAAGTTTTTCGAAAAAAGGTTAAAGCTCTGCACAATTTACATAAACACATACAAAACACACACCATTACATTGAGAGAAAAATGTTTATTACTTTTCTAAGTCAAAAGATATATTTATCGATGCACGTTATTAACGTGAAAATTGTAATACACATTTAATAACTAATAACAGAAAGTAATTTAATTCTTGTTGATACATAAGTTGAATACAATTTAACAAAACTCAAATTAAGGAAATATATGCGATGCTTCAACAATTGAACTATTATATTTTAACTGCTAATATGAAGTTATAGCTATCGGGGAATAATGAGTCATCCGTACATAGGAATATACTAGTACGCGTAACTTAAGCACGTAAAGTGACGACAGCAATCATTATATCGTTTGCACTATGTATTAAAATTTCAAAGTTCTGATGTTCGATATTGCAAGTAGTTGTATTAGGATCGATTTTATCATTTATATTGATACTCACGTATGCCGACCAAGGGCTGCAGCTTTTTTCCTTAGCTAGAACGACTGTTGCGGTTAGCAGAACTGCAAACAGCAGTAAACAAACTAGGCCATTTTGACTCCTCAAAGAGGAAGCTTTGTGATAGTAAAAAAAGAGTTTTTCTAAAAAGATGTTAGAAATATGTTTCGAGATATAAGCAATCAAAATACACTATTTTTAGAAAATGTCCGTATCGATGTGTGTGTGTGTGTGCGTGCGTGCGTGCGTGTGTATGTGTGTGTGCGTGTCTCGAGTAATGCACAGTAACATTTAATGCTTTAGGGATCATTTTGCTCGTTTTTTTAAACAAAAGGGGCACAATAATAATTTTTATAGATTTTTGGAATTTTTTTTTCTTTCTGTTTCTCGATTTTTGGCTTTTAGTTTCTCGGAAAAAATCGTTTTTCTATGGCGAACGATAACGTAAGTAAAATTGCATTTCACCTTCTGAAAATCTCCAAAAAGGTAGCTTTTTACTAACTCTCGGCTAAGTCTTTACTCGGATCTTTACATCAGGACTTTTATTTGTCGAGATATTCAAGATTATATATTTTTTTAAATTTTTGATTGCTTATTTCTTGAGTATTACACCATAATTTGTTACCAATGAACGCTTATTCTTTTGTCTTTTGATCAAGAATTTGAATCAAAAAGAATTTTCAAGATTCATCAAATCGTTTTTGATTTATAACGACGTTTCATTTTTTATATTTTCTTTTTCAAAAATTTCTTGATCGTAGATTTCTTGCGTATTACGCAGTAATGTTTGACCATTCACAGCTCATTTTATACATTTGTTGATGAAGATTTGAAATCAAGAAAAAATTTTAAGATATATCGGTCCGTTTTTGTTTTCTATGATATTTATTATTTTTTTTCAACAAATTTGTAATAGTTTTTTCTTGAGTATTATGTAGTAAGGCTGGGTCATTCTAATATCATTGTTTACGTTTTTTAATACAGATTTAAAATGAAGGAGAATTTTTAAGATTTATCAATTAATTTTTCTTGTAATTTTTTTTTCATTTTGATAATATTCATTTTTTTACAAAATTTTTAATAGCTTTTTTCTTGAATATTATGCGGTTATTTTTTGACTATTCAAAACTATATTTTTATTTTTTTATGATGATTTGAAATAACAAAATATTTAAGATTGATCGATTTGTTTCTGTTTTATACCGTTTTTCCATTTTTATGATATTTTTGTAATAAATGAATCCGTTGTTTATAAACTCGAACAAAATTATGAAAAAAAATTATTTTTAAAAGTAGAATGCATTTACTATATTTATAAATAAAATTTAATCAACTATTACAGTGTGGCTTTATTTATTATTGTGAATTTGAAAAAATTGTAACTTGATATGTAGAACTTTTTAAGTTGCTTTTTAAATGCTATACGTTGGCATAGGGTTATTTATAGTTGAAAAATTTTATTGAGTTTTTTAAAATAAATTTTGTCTAGTAGATGTGTGTACAAAATTTTTTTTTCTATACTCCTGTTTTTATCACAAAAATAAGCTTTCACTTCAATAAGTTGTAAAAAATTTTTGTATTAAAAAGTTTAAACATAAAAGAAGACTGCAGAGCATTTTTTAGTTAATTAATACATTTTTGATGTTCCAATACAATTTGTTAGGAATAAAATTTAATAGAGTCAAAATTTGGGCTCACAGTTAAAATAAGTTTGAATAGACTATTTTAAATAATTAACTAGAATAACTATACTTAATGAACATTTTTAAGATTTTCTTAGTTACATATTATTATCGTGTCTTAAATTTATTTGTGAAAATATATTACATATATTAAAAATATTTTAAACAAGAATACTTGTTCATAATTTATTTTGTATTTTTGCATAAGCTTAAATTACTAAATTACTAAATATGAATATATATATAATGTAGGTGATTCCACGGTAAGTGAGCAAGTGAAAAATTTGAATACTCCGAAACTTTAAGAAAATGATGTATTTCATACTCAAAATATGTAGAAAAATTTTGAAATCCTTACCTCTATTGGTTTAGGATTTATTCCAATCTGGAAAACATCATTATTTGCATTATTTTCATTTTTTTCAAAATGTATGTATTTTTATCTCGAGAACTATAAAAAATAAAGTACTTTAGACCGTGTGTTTGGAAAAGAGAATTTGATGCAGAATCTGATATATATATATATATATATATATATATATATATATATATATATATATATATATATATATATATATATATATATATATATATATATATATATATGTGTGTGTGTGTTTATATGTCAACATATTAAAAAGCAATAGATTTGTCATTTTTATTTTTCACCCCAGTATTAAATACAATAAATAATTTCATATTGGAACATTTTTTAAAATTTGAGGAAGCTGAGTATTAATGAATTGGCAGCGGTTTTATGTTTGTTATGTCGGTAGTCTACAATAAATATAAATGTATACTGTTAGAGCGACATATATATTATACTTATAAAGTACACGATATATACTTTATTTTGTTTTCTCTAAAATTTATAGAATAAGAATCTCACACGATTGACTGTAGTTTTTGATTTTTGAAGTAGAATTTCACTTCGAAATGGCGAAAATACAGTTACTGGAGTAAGATTTACGCAACAAAATTTTAGAGAATAGAAATAAAACTTTTCGTTATTATTTAATATTAAGTATCTTATAATAACAGTTTATACATTTATTGTCAACCATAAGATCAGATATACAATTTTAAGATTGAAGAAATTTCGAATTATTATTATTTTATAATATATCACAATTATATATATAAGAACAAAAAACCTTAGTGGAAATCATCAATATGACAGTTATCTTATTTCATATAAGAAAAACTACTTTCAACAATTACATACTAACAAAGATTCAGGAAATTGATAATAAATAAATTTACTAAATAGAAAAATATTTAGCAAATCGAACAACGTAATTGAGGGGAGAAATTACTATCTGATTTTTCATTTGATTGTGAGGAAGTAGATTAAAACCAATCGTGATAAATTTAGGTTCATATCTTAATTAACCGCAATGAAAAAAAAATTAGTAGGCAAAACTCTTGCAACAAGTACAAATAGTGATTAAAACTCGTACAAAACTCGAATAAAGCTACCAAAAGTAGTAATTTAGAATAAAATTATCTCATAAATAAATGTTCTCGCTATATCTTTATACATCTAGAAAATACTCAGATAATCACTTTATTGAACTAAAACTCCGGTATGTAATTTAAGTTAAGTTACAGCGTTAATCTTTAACTATCCCGCTAACGTCGTTACAGCCATCCAATTGCTCGAACTTCCATTTAGCAATAATTGTTATAGAATCAAGGCTAGGCATCAGTTTGCCGTTCGCGTCTTCTCTCTGCAATAGCAAGCAGCAGCAGCAGCAGTAGGAGAGAGCCAGGTCACCAGGGTCTTTTTAACCGATTTCCCGATCGCTCGCCCCCGAGAATTTACTTTCAGTGACTTGAATGGCTAGTCCCGAGGGGGTTAACAGATAGCAGTTACCTTCCTTCCGTCTCTCCTGTAGCAGCGGTACGAGACGCTCAACCCCTTAAGTTCCACGCTGCTTCTTGTGTCGTTTACGTTTTCTAGCCATTGGACAAAGAAAATGTAATGCCTTACAGACGTTTCCTTTTAGGACGATGCTACGTCTGCATTGTAGCTGAGGAAAATCTTAGTTTACTTCTTATAGAGGCTTTGCAGTTCGAAAGTGCATTGTAAGATAAAGAAAAGAATTATGTATTGCTGCTTTGCTCGAGTGTTATGATAATAATACTTATGTCCTAGTTTGAAAAGTATACATTCTTTTTCTAAATCGATATTTAACGTGAGTATATCGAAATAGATTTCTTCGGTTGTAATGACTGTTATAATTAACTTTTGCAAAGTTACATAGTAATGTAAAACAATTTGATTAACTCCCGAAAATCCTGGTTTAGATATTGTCAGAGTATGTAATTATCTTTATGATTTGCAGAAAATAGGACAGAAAAAACTAGAGGGACATACCACATATAGTAGTCGTTGTCGTTGACAATAAAATAGCAGCCGCAAATAGAGTAGAATAACTAACGACAATAATAATAAAAAAATTGTTAAATGATTTATGTTATGGTTAAAGTCATTACACTAAAAAATTATTATCGTAAAACTTCCTAGCAGAGGGTACAAAATATCAAACTATAAAATAAAATTGATACTGCGTAAAATTAAATTTGTTTGTACGTACCTAGCAGGATATTTTGTCTAGAAATTATTTGGTAAATATTTTTTATCTGAAGCTTTCGATGTGCAAATACGTACAGTGTGCACAATCATTTATTGAATATTTACAAGTATATTCATACAAGTGACTTTATGAGCAATCGACAATGCTATAGGTAGACACTGTTATATACTACGGTGTTAAGCTAGATTAATTCTTAATCAATTGTATGAGTTATTTCTAATCAAACTACAAAATTATAATAAAAAATACAAATGCGTTCAAAAGTGATCGTGACCACAAAATGCGATCACATGAAATGCATATTCAAAATTTAAAATCGTATTTTGTTCAGAAAAATAATTTTAAGTATTTGTTAAGTATATAAATTGTAAGGAAATTACGCCTTGTTTATGAAGAAGTGCAAATTTATTACTTATCTAATGTATAAGTTTACAACAAATTTATTTAAATTTTACAAAATTATCAAAGTTCAAAATTGCATTTTTTTTAACAAAAAGGACTTTAAAGTAACTGTAACACCAATCAAAAAAACAGTTGCAAGCTTTACGGATATATGCATATTTTTGACATTTCAAACGTATAAATGAATAATAGTACATTATGTAACAAGGTCAAAAAGTCGAATATTTATCCCGCGGGTGAGTTTACTGCCCAAGCGAGCGAAGCGAAGCGAGGGCAGTATCACCCGAGGGAAAAGAGGCTTTTATCTCGAATTACATATAGTACTTTATGCCCATCCCAACTGTGGCCAGTTTTTGACTTGGAAAGCAGGACTAATGAACTGTTAAAAGACAATCGAAAATCAGGGTTATTGGTAGAAGTTGATGAAATAAAGGAATTTGGACTAGTTTCTAGTGAAGTCATTTTTTACCCGCATGTGCGGGAAAAAAGTGATTTGCGGGCAAAAAGTGTAATTTTGGTCTTGCTTTTCAGGGAAAAAAGTGGCCATTTTCGTTGAGATGGGCATAAAATAATATTTTCCAGTATTCACAAATTTTAAAAATTAAAAATCGCAATTCTTTAATAAACACAAACTTGAAAGAAATTATAAGATACACCAATTAAAAGGAAATTACGTTCACTTTACGAATTTATTCATATTTTTGAAATATCTAACGTATAAAATAACAAAAAGAATTTGTTTTATTGTTTTGAAAATTATTAAAAGTATTAAATTTAGGCCGAAAATCTAATCAGTTCTATGTTGAGTCATATCTGATGTACCTGTAAAATTTCAGCCCGAAATACACCCACACTCACACCCACACCCACCCATACACACACACACAGACACACACAGACATTTTCTTAAAACCTAAATATTCTGATTCAGCGACCTCAAAAACATCGAAATTCATCTAAATCTCAGATTTAAAAAATATCGATACGAAGCTTTCTCTTTGAGAAAGCAAAAATGTATATTTTGTACAGTTCTTTATGATTATTCTAAGAATGTTAGGAAAATACATATACACAGCGTATACCTTTAAAACCGTACTCTTTTTCGTTCGCGTTACACCGCGTAGATTCAGCGGCAAAATTCAGCGCAACACGCTGTCTCCCTTCAAAACAAACGCGATCTCCCCCCCCCCCCTTGAAAAACCCCGTCGTCTCAAAGAGCCACCGAAAAGAAAAGCGCCTCCATACAGGCCAACACCGCTATCTCCGACCCCTTCCTCAAAACTATAATACTCCAAGGAAAAACAGTAACACGCGCAACCCCCGCCTTCCCTTACCTCCGCATTATACACGAAGATCGAAGCGTAGACGACGACGACGACGTAGCTCCTCCGCTCCGCTCAAGAGAGAACGATTACCAAGAGGGGGAGAAGAGCTTCCGGTGTGTTGACACTGCAGCGGCCTGACCCGGATGCGATACCGCCCTCGTCAAAGAGCAGCCCAGCAGCCGATCGCCAGCGCCGATAAGACGGACTGCGCGAGCGGTAGAGCTAGATTAGCTTCGGAGATCAAAAGATGGCCATAATCGCTAATGCATGCGCAAGCGCGCGCGCGAAGTGGAAAGTGTCGGGCTACTCGAGAGCCCGAGACGAGAGTAGCGCGTTTTGGAGCGGCGAAGGCCGTATATATAGAGGGCGGTTATATTCGTCTGTATTGGCGCTGATTTAAGCCCGACACGACCCACTTTGGTCGTCCTCTTTATTTCGGGCTGGGTGTTTTTCTTTGCTTTCTCCTTTTTTGTTTTGTTCTTTTTATCTACGTGACTGCGGGGGCTCAACTTTTCATTTTTTTTAGCACGCGCGCGTTACACACGCTGCCTCGGCTTATCTAGTTTTACGGCGCGCTGCAATGGTCAATATTTTTTTACTGCTGCAGCAGCGAGATCGGCCCACGGGGCAGCGAAAACACAGAGGAAATAAAGAATCAAGGCCGCGAGAAGGATAGTAGGTATACACGCGCGTGCGTATGGATGTGTTGTGTAGTATGCGGGGTCGTTACGTACGGCGCGAGCGCACAATAAACGTAATAATGCTGTTTCGTGGTGGTTTATGCTCAAAAATAATAATATCACAGATTTTCTGGAAACTTACAGCGAATTATAGTGGAAATTCTATAATACGTGCATGTATACGTGTTAAATTTAAATTTGATCGTCTGAATAATTTTCGAGATCTGATCTTTTCAAATTCATGTTATTCTGAATATTTAACATGGCTGTAACGGACTAGAAAGAATTGAAATATATAATTATGCATTTATTCGCATATATTTAAGCGAGTATTGATAAAAACTTAATTATCGATTAAAGTTACAGGTAGTTGTGTAAATCTATGCAGTAGCTACTTAATAATGTATAATTATAACCAAACTAGTAAACCCAAAATCACTCATTTTCAAATTAAAGCAATTTTCTTCAACTTTATATTTTCTTGTATGAAATATTGTTTGCACCCTTAGAAGTCAAGTGATTATTATATCAATGATGACCGATTTTAGTCCATAATTCCCATGTTAAATTCCCATTATTGGGGCAAAGCCCATTTATCCCCCCAATCGATACATTTTCCTCACCGTACTCCTCCGGAACGACCGAAACTATTTATCCGATCTGCATGAAATTTTGCATGAGTAATCCACTTGTGACCGAGGGTGCATATTATATCCATTCTTGTGACGATATGTGCAAAACTAATTTTTATTGCGTAATCGACTTATACTGTCAACAGAATTTCAAACCGACCAACTATACTGAAATGGATTATATTATAAGCTTCTATCATCTCGATATCATGTCAATAATATCAACAAAAATGCTGATATAGATAAGTTGAATTATAATATGAACGACGAAGTTTTGATGGCTACGGATCTTGCTAATGGATCTGCAGCCACTGTAACCGATATAATTTACGATCCTTCGGTTAAAGGTGAAGTTTATATATTGTAATTGTATGCTATTATGCTTACTTGTGAGATTTGAAAAATATTCTGGGCCTACGCTCTATGAGAACTCGATTCCTATACTTCCAATAACATCATCATTCAAAAGACAGGGAATTTCTTGTACCCACAGGCAATTCCCAGTGATGCTGGGATATGCCGTTATTATTCACAGATCTCAATGCATAACGATAAATAAAGCTATAGTTGATATAGGTGATAATGAATTTCTATCTACAGTAAAATCTTTTCATGGATTATTATTTAAACCGGTATTTAATTTTAATCGTTTATTCAAAATTAAACAATGATTGCGCATCGGGGTGAACTACAAAGGCTTGATATATAGCAAATAATAATAATTGAATGATTTAATTTATTTCCATCATTGAAACGTTCCAATCTTCTTCTGATTTTTTAACGTACTTCTAAATTATGATTGTCAACAAATATTTTGTCTCGATAAGATTTCACCCCATTTCACAACTGCGGAGCGCCCTAGTAGAAATTGATATACCCATAAAACAGTTTCATAAGGTCTTTTTCGTATGTTGGACATTTGTCTCGTACACTGAGAAAAGTAATTCGCCATCAAGTCATGATTTGTAGTGTTTTTGTGTAGACGTAAGCGAAAAGTGACTAATGGTTACCATTTTCGGGTATAAACGACCAATTGGCTCAGGATGGCTACTCAGTAGCCTATCATAAACCATTGATTTCTAACTAGTGAACAAAGTTGAAAAAGATTTTGCTTTTGCTTTTATTTTTCTATTTATAGTAAATCTAACCTTGTTTATATACGACAGCTGATTTGATATCTAGCGAATGCTCAACGCTACCTAAATTTTGCTAATGTTTAGCGAATTGCCTCAACAACGCTTATTTCGCTGCTGTCTACACTACTCTCGTAATGGAATTAGCGAATTATTGTTCTCAGTGCACATAGAAGATTAAAAATCAAGTTGCAGAGGCGTGCCTATAATCATTTATGTATACTAACCACTTATTGGCAAGTTTTTTGTAGAATTCTTCATCTCCTTTATCTGAAATGTTGTAATTACCTTTTATTCACGTCTTAACTATAATGGCTACTTCATTGACCTGAAAAGTGGGTCGAAATGGCACTTTATTCCCGCAAATTCGGGGATAAAGTAAATTCTCAGTTTCTCTGGCTTTCTTTCCTTTTTCAATTTTATATTTATATTAATATTAATATACATTTTCAATAAAAGTCAATGAAGTGGCCACAGTTAAGTCGGAAATAAAATTCGATGTGCAACACATGAATAAAGTCGTCTATGTCGACTTGTTGCATAATGTACTATTAAATAACAAAGTTCAAATACTCGAACCTTCGCCGCTGCACAAACTTGGGAAGTATCAAAACCCGTAATGTTCCCAACTAGGTGCTGACCCAAATTGGGCAACTCTCCCCTAATGCTTTGAAAATCGTATTTTGAAATTTATACACGAAATTTTCATACTGAACCCTCGTTTCCAAAGCCGAACTTTGCAGACCATAGTATACAGTGTGATAACCCCAACTACTTCGAAATCTGATGCTCCCGAGCTCCGTGAAAATTCATAGAAAATCACTCCGGCCCGCGCCATTATTCACCTCTTTTATCCCGCGGACAGTCGTACTTCTACCCTTGCGTATACATTTACACAGGGCCGGCAAGTGAGTGCGGCGAGCCATAAATTTCGCCGGCTGATACTGTAAAATATTTACGTTTCACGCGCGGAAAGAAGAAAAGCCGCGTGTGCCCCGCACCGAAAGAAGCCAGCAATGCCGGGCAAGCTAGATCCAGCGCAAAGTAAATTATTCCCGCAGTTTTCTTTTTTATTCCTCCTCGCGGCCGATCCCATCCCTCCTCCTCACCCCTCCGAATGTGTCTCGCTGGGGCAAAAGTCGCTCTCTTATTTATCATCGAGTTATCGAAGAAGTAGAAGAAGAAGAAGTGGAAGGCCTCTCGCTGCCCCCAGCGCTCGCTCACTTTTTTTCGCCTTCCCTCCTGCTTCTCAACGTATACGAGAGATGATTTGTGCGGTTGTATATCTTTACACACACACACTCCCCCCGACGAGAAGAAACCAAGGGACGCGTCATAAATCTTTAGTCTGACCCGAAAAGTTTCGACAAGGCCGAGTCTTCGGTGCTCCGGGATACGGCGCGCGCGCGCATACGTGTACACGCGCGGAATGATGTATCGAGAGCTCTTGGGCAATACAGACCGGGACGCGTAATGCGGCGGCGTGTCCGATAAAGATATAATTGGCGCTCGAATGCGCTTTTTTTTCGCCTCACATCGATCATCCGCGCATTAGCAATGTTGCCGGCACGTGTGCAGCGCGAGCGCGTTTCGCTTTGTCCCTTTTCCCGCGCGGTATATATATATGGATGATTCTCTGGGAAGTCGAGAGAAAAAAAAATTTGTTGTAATGTCTTTGGGAATAATGGACGTCTTGGTGTGTAAAATGTATGTGAAATTTTTCAAATTTTTAAAAATACTTATCTTTAAAGTTTATCAAGGCAGTCATTTTTTACGTATTTTAGCAAATCTCAACCTCCATATACTCAACAAAATTAAATCTGGTTTAAAAAATTGTATCATAGGAATTTTTAGAAAATTTTCTGAATTTTTCATAAGAAATAGTTCTAAAACCTTTTAATGCCCCTTTCGATTAATTAAACTCATTTTAAAACTTAAATTCCTTAAAAAAGTGTGTTTGATCACTCGAACCCTTACACCAAAAATAATGAAAATAGATTTTTTCAGTACAAAAGTGACTGCCATAGTCGCAAAATAGCAGAAGTACAATATCTATATATAGAAAATTAAAATAACATGAAATATTGTTAACAAAATTATTATAATGCATATTTTGGCAATAAAGGCATATTTAACTTCAAACAACTTTAAATGGGCTTAAAAAAATGTAAAAAAATTGACTACCTTTTTACATACCCAAAAGCGCATTTTTGCCTAAATAAAAAGAAATTTGTACTAAGATTTTGTTACTCGTGTATACGGTATTTTGAAATGATGACTCGATTATTCACTGCGAATAATCGTATTTTTAATTATGCCAACGTTTCGGGTCTATTTAACAGACTCCTTTACAAGGCTACAATTAAAGAAAAGTTTTTTGTTTTCGATTTCCCAGAGAGTTATCCATTGATATATAAAAATATAGATTATTTTCCGAAAAATCGGGAATATACGTATATATATGCGCAATTCGCTGGGAAATCAAGACAAACAAAAATATCTTTTCATTTAAAAAAAAAGATTCGTTTTAGTATGTAGAATGCATGTAAATTTTTTCAGATTCTATTAAGCCGATAGGTTTAAAGTTGTTCAGAGCTAAATATGACCATATTCCCATACTCTCTAAATTTGAACCAGTGAAAATTCACTAATTCATAGTGAATAATTACGTATTGAAACAGTGAAAAGTATGTCACTGCAAAATAGTGAATATTCACTAGTTGAAATAGTGAAAAGAAATCACTATAAGAATTAGTGACATTCCACTGTCAAAATAGTGTAATTTCATTGTTTAAAAAATTGAGCAATTAAAGCATTTAAATATATTGCACATATTTACTAACTATTTACTGGTATTAAATATTAATTAATTTAGTATTATTATATAATTCATTATTAAATTAAGTAAGAAATTAAAAATGTATTGAAAAACTGCTTCGATGGGGAATCGAATCATGGTCCTCTGAGTTGACAGTCGATCATCTTAGCCACTTGCCTAACGGGATACTGCTTTCGATTTTTCCCTTACTAATTTCTCTTACACTGATAAGAAATGAATAATTCAATGTAATTGTTATTGTTACTTAAATAATTTGAAACATTCATACATACATGAAATGTTAGTATCTAAAACGACTGAGCAATATAATTATACAAATATCTGCGAAACGGGTCTCGCTCATACTGCCCTTAATTTACTGGTTTAATAGTGAAAGTAAATATTCACTAATTAAATAGTGAATATTCACTAGTCAATCAGTGAATCTAACTTTTTTTACTAATTCGACTAGTAAGTTTCAGTATTAATACTAAATCAGTGAATATGCACTATTCTGTCAGTGAAATACGTACTCACTAGCAAATCAAGAACAAAAAAATGTGTTTCGGCAAAAATGTTCCTTTTGGTATGTAAAATGATCGTGAATTTTTTCAGATTTTTTTATGCCGATATATTTAAAACTGCTTGTAGCTAAATATGTTTTTATTGCCAAAATGTGCATTTTAATAACTTTTTTTAACAATATTGCATGCTATTTTGATTTTTTTATATAATTATGGCACTACTGCCATTTTGCGACTATGGAAGTCACTTTTGTACTGAAAAAAGCTATCTTCATGATGTTTGGTGTATAAGTTTCAAGTGATCAAACCCACTATCTTACGGATTTTAAGTTTTAAAATGAGTTTAATTAATCGAAAAGGGCATTAAAAGGTTTCGGAGCCATTTTTTATGAAAACTTCAGAAAATTTTCTAAAAATTCCTATGTTACAATTTTTTAAGCAGATTTAATTTTGTTGAATAAATGGAGGTTGAAATTTGCTAAAGAATGTAATAAAAGGACTACATGCTCATATTTAGCCTTGATCAAGTTTGAACCTAACGGTTTCAAAAAATTAAAAAAATTAATATACATTCTACATACCAAAAAGAACATTTTAACCGAAGAAATAATAGAAAAATTCTTATTGATCTCGAATTCCCAGAGAATCACCCATATATGCTTTTCCGCGTTTGCGAACGGTACATAGTGATCGCCGCCGCCGCCGCTGCTGCTGCTGCTGATCGTCGAATTCTATTAATCATCCGGCGTGTCAATTATGCGGCTATTCCGGCGCTGATGGGGATATATACGCGAATAATTGGCGCAACATCGGGCGGTGGATATTCCAGGAGAAAGAAAACACGAAATGTATATATATATACGGCGCCGTTGCGTCAGGTTGTTTGTTGTAAGTTGTTCGCTCGAGCGATCAGACGAAAGTGAAAACGTTACGTTGAGCTCTTTGCGGCTCGTACGCAGCGGGTTTTCGTGCTCGCGATTAAATTGGGCGTGATGAACTTATGAATCTGTTTGCACTGGCGGGCCGTGCGCGCGGATGAACGGTGAATAAATAAGAGTGGACGCTTGCTTGCGCTGGTTGACGTATTAACGAAGCGGAGTTTGTGTACGTATAAAATTGTGTTTGATAATTCTGTCGATAATTTATTGACGTACTTGTCTCATACGGTTTTAGAAATATAAAGATCAGAATTTAAAAGCATTTTTTGTATAAAAAAACACTAATACTTGCTGGTTCGAACTAAAATAAATTTAAATTTTAATAAATTATTATTAATATAGCTATTTTATATTTTATAAAAAATCGCATCACAACAACTTACCCTTATCAACACCATATTTATTAAAGAAACTTTACGGAATGCACGGTTCTAGGGTTACATGATGAATGAACATTTTTTACATGGTTATTTGACTTCTTTTGACATGAATAACTTAAGTGGAGCACGTTATTCTTAAAATTTTTTTCTCATAATATATTTTAGAAATAATTTTACTTTTTAATTTATTAACAAGAATTTGTTAAAAATTGGTTTGTTCTCTGTCGAAACGACGAAAAAGATTATTACCGAAAAAGTGTCCCACTTAAGGGGACAGGCCTGGGTTAAACCCAAAATAGAATTTTATTTTACTAGTTTAGGGAACTTTTTATGTTTAAAAGCAATCATTCTGATAAAATTCATATTTGAAATTATTTTGTTATGCCGGATACTAAAATACAAATTTCTTTTCTGAATATGTAAACCATACAGTTTTTTTTTGTGTCAAAAATACAAAAGATTGTGATAGAAGGACCCTTGAGAAAATTGTATGCTTATGGAACGCAATGAAAAACGCCTATTTTGTTCTTTTTTCATAATTTGAAATGGTTATCTGTTAATAAAACCAAATTATATTGATCAATTTAAGTTCAAAATGCACAAATAACTTTCTGATATGCTTATATTTAACATACTTGAAATTCAGAGCGTTGTTTCGAAAGCTGGTAGAATTTGACTTTTTGGGTATAGAACCATCTTAAATTTTAGTTCAATAGGTACATATCAAAAGGAGATGAATAACCGTCGAAAAAACTGTCGTACATCATGTCACCTAGAACCGTGTACGCCATAGAGTTCCACTTATAAATATGGAGTTGATAAAGGTAATTTATAGTGACGCGTAGAATCAACTTTCTAAGGTTTTACGTCGGTAAACATAAAAATATTATCAAATATGAAAAGTGAAAAAAAGTATTCAGGAGTATTGCTTTTAGAGAAATAAGTTTAATGAACGGATAATACTAAAAGTCAAGGTAATATATTATAAAAGTCTTGTATTTACTTTAAAATACATCAGCAAGTTCATATTTAATTGAAAGGTGTTAATGTCATTTCTAGTTCTACGCTTAAGCGAGAGGCCGTTCAAGCGAGTTTCAAATTTATTGCAGTCCCCACCCCTACTGCTAGCCCACGTTTGCATTATCCCCCACTTTTCGCGAGTTTTTACCATCTACAACAGCTCCTCGCTTCAACGTCCTCCCGCTTAGGTGGAGAAACGGCATAAGCCCCTTTCAAATCTATTTGAAATCACTCACTCTCCTGCAAAAAACGCAATTCTATGTGTGTGCAATAATGACACTCTAAGGCTCAAATGCTTATACAACGTCCATAAATATATATCCAGATATGCAACATAGATACGTCGATCTGCTATAAAAAGGTATATGTCCACATACAGTACCAAGTAGCAACTTCGTTCCTCAAAACGACCTCTCTCTACAAACCAAACGAAAATAGAAACAGCGAACGCTCGCTAGACCCCTAATATTCCGCCGTATCTCCAGAGAACGCCGAGTGCACCGACTCAGCAGAACTGCCTGATGCTCCGTTGGTAAACAGCTGCAGTCGTGCACGAGGATCGACTTTCAAAATCCCACCCAGTCCTCCCCGAAACAATGGCCCGACCCACGTCTTAATATCAAGAAAAGTCATTAGTCGCAACTCGCGAGAGTGCTTTCACAACAGATGCACGGCGCGGCTCGTGTCCTTTACAGCTCCCCGGATTGTCCGATACTGCCGCGTCGTTGGCACAAAGCAACGCGACAGAGGGAGATTGAGTGAGAAAGAGAGGGAACAGCACGTTTTTCGGTTGTTACTGCGTATAGCAGCACGCGCCCCGTATACCAATCCAGATGAGGATGCAATCGCTACTTCGTGCAGTATACGTATATATACGCGTCGGTTCAGCGCTGCGGAGAATTGCACGCTTTTCAGACAATAACTTGAAGTTTCTGTCTCTCTCTCTCTCTCTCTCTCTCTCTCTCTCTCTCTCTCTCTCTCTCTCTCTCTCTCTCTCTCTCTCTGCTAGTAGTCCTTGTGGATTATGAGCGCCGTCCTCCACGGGGATCTACTATTACCGGTGAGCTTTTAACCATGATAGATAGGTCTCTTACTCATAATGAATGTCCTGGCGACTATATATATATATATATATATATATATGTGTGTGTGTGTGTGTGTGTGTGTGTGTGTGTGTATATAATCACACACATACACACACACGCGCGCGCACGCACACGCACACGCTCACGCACACACAGTCTGATGCTTAAGAGTACGTCCACATTTTCTCGCAAAGATTTTATCTAAAATAATAATCATAATTCGATCATAATTGTACAAAAGCTTAGCTCAAATAGATTATAACTATATGTAGTATTTTTTCAACTACTCGCCAGGTGTCAGAACGGGTTCAGAGAGAGTCCAATCTAGACGCATAATATCAAGGAGTAGGAATAACAAAGTGCTGGTAATGAAAAAAAAAGAGAGAGAGAGAGAGAAAGAGAGAAAAGTGGTGGCCTGCGCCACCTTTCCGTCGCTTTCTCACTCTTTGCTTCTTCATATTTTAGAGTATCTAATTAGCAAAAAAATTGTTAAACGAAATTATAGGGTGGGTACGCACTATTCTGGGTTGGGATATAATATCTTCGATCTAAGCTTTCGTATAATTATGATTGAACTTCACTTACAAGTAAGTTTGTTTGATCTTTAATTATACTTCAAGATTAACTCTTCGAGATTATAACTATATGTAGTTGTTGAGAGTCACTTTAACAATTTTTTAATTTATACTAGAAACATAATAAAAAAATTTATTTTGATTTAAATCAAGTTTACATAAAGAAAACATAATATTTAGCAAATACAGGAGAATATTTCCTTTTGATCGTATCTAATTAACTTACACTAAATAAAGCAAAGTGAATATTGTTGATTGAATAACTTATCTCCTATCATTAGCTCTCTTTTTCACAGCGCCGTTACAAACTCATTCTAATCTTTAATAACCGGCCTCTTGTACTTGTGCTGTCGAGGTAGACGCATTTGGAATGTCCTGAGAATGACAATATATCTATACCCGAACTTAGTAGAACGGACTTTATGAATCTAACGAGAGTCTGAGATCATACCGATACAATAGGCTTCTTTAGTGATATAAACAAAAAGGGGTTGTCCCCTCTTAAGGCCTCACTATATTTTATATATGTTTTAATACAATTATAGACACGCACATCTGGCCTTTCCTCAAACTTTGGTAGACATAATACTGACTGATTAAAGCTCGGATGCAAATTTTTGATTATATTTGTAATAAGTATCTCTACCTTATCTCTATAAACGTGTATATTTTGTACTCTTCTTGTGTATCAATTACCTGGGCATTTCTTAGACCAGCCTTATAACTATTGGCTATACACAGAGTATCGTCAAGGTAAATCACAGACATTTATTGATTGGTCAGCAAAATAAACTGTTGACAGACTTTAAGAAATCGTCTTCTACTTCCTGAAAACAATTTAGTTTTCATTTGTCTTATGAAAATCACTTAAAAATCACGTCTTTTGTATAGTGAATAATTGATAAAATGAGATAAGAAGAGAAATAATTAAATGTAGTCAACAGTATATGTTCTACATATACTAAGGTATATTTTCTGAATGTTTCAAAAAGATTCATAAAAACCTCATTCGCAAGTCACTTTTTAAATTTAGGAAAATTAGTTGCGAGAAAATCCCGTTTAAAGATTTAATTTTGTATGTTATCCCATGTAAATTGTTTTACTTAAATGCGTATAACTTTGTTAAAATATCAAGTTTTGATATTTGATAGGTTTCAAAACATTCTTACAATATCAAAGATTAAAAAAATAAAATAAAAATGTTTTTAATATTTTGGCCATAAATTCCAGAGTCCTACCTTAAATCTTAAAACTTTTTGGCTCTTTTTATGCACTGGAACTAACAGATAGGCATCCTGTAAGTATCGAGATCATGAAGTCCCCTTGAGGAACTAATTTCATGGCTGTTTTTAAGTCCTCTAATGGAGGATATTTTATATATTAAGTCTTTTTAGATTAATAACAAATCTGAAGGTACCATCTGGCTTACGGACAACAAAGTACGGTGACAGAAACTGACCTTTCTTTTTTTCATTGAACTATAGCGCCTTTCTCTTTTAGAGATTTAATGGCCTCGTCAAGGATTTGTTTCTGTTCAGACGACTTTATTGTCTTACATTCAAAGTATTTTTGACTTGGTCTCTTCCAAAAGGGAATCTTGTAAACTTCGATACATTCTAATACAAATGTATTTTTAGTCATTTTTTGCCAGGCTTCTTTAAAATATTTTAGTCTACCACCTATTTGTTTACCTACTTCTAATTGTTCCTTTATCTTTTTAACTTGGGGTTTTAGCCTTAGTTGCATCACTGGTCCGGACGTGGTCTTTTGAAAAATAGCTTTGTTTATGAAATTGCCTCATTCCCAGCAGGCGCCTGTAGTTTCCGGGAACCTTGACTGCGGACTGCATTTTCTGGGACGGTTCTGCCGTAGCCTCTTTGAACAGCCTCTCAGAATCTTTTATTTCCTTTACGTTTATTGACAAGTCGTCACCAAAGAGAGAGCGATCCGGTTTTGCCTTTTTCATTATCTCTTGAAAAGATTTGAAGAAATATGGAATGATAAAGGCTCTTCTCTCCTCATCTAATTGGTGTTGAATGTCTGCCGTGGCTTTGTTTTTCCAAAATCTCCTCCGGATCGACTTCTCCGTCGTCTGCAGTGTTGGTCAATATAACTGCTGCTCCTAGCGCAGTTAGAGCCACGTTAGCCAATCCTTGAGTTTCAAATCTGTAGCCGTCTTGTCGAATAGCTTTTTCACTAAGCTTTGGCTGAAGTTCTTCATTTAGGCTTGGGACAGCAAGGTTTGTCGGAATCTCATACTTTGAAAGTAACTTCTCACGATCTTCCGTATTCAAGCCATTCAAGGTGTAAAAGTTCCAGAGACTAATAAGATCTGAGTATATGCTGACTCTGACAGCTCTAGACTTGTTAGGATCCTCTTCTAAAGCTGTTCGCAATAACTCATTCAATGGCCTTTCAGTCTCTGTTGATGTATTTTCTTTGTTTACGTCAGACTTCTCGTCGGTATTATGGACAGTCACTTCTGTGTCCATAGTCTCTGTCAAGGCGAAATTTAATACTATTTATTCTCCATTTAGCTAATCTTTTATTATTGCTTTAAAGCAATAAATTTTGTAATGTCAAGTCACTATTTTCAATCTGCCTTACAGATAAGTGCTATTTTTTTGCATTTTTTATTTTATTTTTCTTATTAACCTTTAGATAAAATTGCAAAAGAGAATAACTAGATTTTTTTGTCTTACCAAGTTAGTAAGCGATTAAAGAGGCAGATCATCAATGGGCGATGGGAGACGGATGATGGGCGATTAGGGATGGATAATAGGCGATGCGCGATGAATGATGGACAATGTGCGATGGATGATTGGCTATGGCAGATGGATGATGGGCGATAGGCGATGGATGATGGTCTATGGATAATGGGCAATGGTCGATGGGCGACGAATGATGAGCGATGGGCGATGGGCGATCGATGATGGTCCTTGGATGATAGATAATGGGCGACGGATAATGGGCGATGGGCAATGGATGGTGGGCGATGGATGATGGAATATTGATTATGGACGTAGTTAACAGTTGCTCTTGATCTCCAAATGACCAGGGTCACCTATGAAGTAGTCTAGGTATTCGTAGTTGCCTATTAAGAAGATCCAGGTAAGATGCTCCGTAGTTTTTAGAGTCTTGATGCACCATCGAGTAGTAATGCTCGTATATGTAATTAATGAAAGAAAAAGAAGAACAACGGAGCGCCTTGCCTAGACTTCGTTATTCTCGTATCTTTTTTGTCACTGCTCGAAGCAGGTTTCACGCGAGAAGGTGCTTGAATTCTGCCTAATATTCTAAAGTCCACGCTTTTTTATTTTGAGGTTATGATTCGTATGTAATACAAAGGATTTCCGTATCTGAATACCGTCTGTACTCCTAACTTTTTGATTGCAAGGAAAAGTTGGGGATAATCCCGACCAAGAATCTCGCCCCGATCAAGAATCTCACTTCTGACCGAGAATCTCGCTTGAGTCGAGTTGTCATCTCGTCTCGTCCAATTCAAGCGAGACAAATCTCGCCCTGTCACGATCACATTTTGCACCCTCTTATAATTAGTGGGAAGATTATTGCTATTTGTTCTAGTTCATACCTCGTTTACAATTCTAAATATATAAATATCTATAATATATACTTCGATTTACAATTATCTTTCAATTCATTTTGGAAACGTTATTAGTCATCAGCACCCCTCGCTTTGATTCTATATTTATAATGAAACATTATGAGTGTAAGACAAACATAAAGAGTTGAGAGAAAAATATTTTTTTTTATACTGAAAAGAATATTACTTACTTATTTTATTTATTTAATTGTGCTTCATTTTTTGTTTGACATTGATACAGACAAGACATATTTTAGAGTATTTATGTTAATAATGCCATTTGCATTTTGCTTTATTTCATCTACCATAATTCATGTCATCACGATGCATTAGTCTTTCCATATCTTAAATACAAAAGTTTATAAAAGTTATTTGAAAGTTAACGTTCCGACCAAAAACTTTCGTAACAATTCTTAGCTGTAAAATTTTTCTTATTTTTCGGTACGATAACAAATAAACCACTCACATATACTTCCAAAGAAAATTTCGTTATCATTGCAGACTTACTTTCTCTCTCAAATCTCTCTCTCGCTCCCTCTCTTAAAGAGACAAAACTTTCTGAATCGTAGTAGCTGCAGTGCGCGCGCAATTCGAATATACCCTCTCAAGAGGAAAGTATAATGCCGTTATAATAAGCGAATAGCTCGCCGCACGGAGCGCAAGTAGGTAAGTATAAGGCAGTAGTATGGTAATGTTTTACAGCGAGTGGTCGCGCCATCGTCGTCGCGGTCTCTGCGCCGCGAATCTTTTCTGCCCTCGTGGACTCGAATGCGCGTCCGCGCGCGCGCGCACGTTGCGGGCTTTAAGTGACTCCAAGTGGAAGTCCGAGATAGCGGGCCGCGATATTGCGCTCGACTTCTTTTTCCCGTGCTCTTCTATTCCCTACCTCCTGCAGGACGACACTTCAGTGCATTTCTCGCTCGGCTATAAGCGCGTATCCAACCAACGCATAAAGGAGAAAAAAAATCGGCAGGGAAGGTTATAACTTCCGTTTTAACCCTCGCGTTAATCTTTTCAGCGAGAAATTTTGCAACCGCGACCCTCTTCTCCAGCGAGTTGAGCCTCGTCGTAAAACGCGCTCTCGCGCTCCGGAGACGTTTATTTCTTGTCTGATTTTTTTCTTGTGCGCGACGGTGCACCGTCGAGCATGCCCCAGTGGCGAGAGTAGCGATACGATGGGACCCTGGTGTAAATCATATGATATTCAGATCGGAAATTCTCTGCATAAGTCTTCTCACGCAACTTCAAATACTGCCACGAGGAGGTATTGTTGGCTCTGTCGTCGTCAAAAAGCCTACATACAATTAGAGCCTTCTCACACAATTTCGAATATCGCAACCAGAGCCAATTCTGAGCGCTGTCATCGACTAGTTCCGATCCAAATAAAATAGTCGACTGAATATACCGGGCCGCGTCTCAAGACTGTAAAAAGTATAACACAAATAAATTTTGGGTCTTTTACAGCAAAAGAAGATGATTGTATGGGAATATGAGTTTATTAAATAAGCTACACCACAGAGTAAAATTCAACAATATACGTATTACTATAAAACTCTTATTACAAATAATCAACAACTTTGGAATTACGTATTTGCTATACAATAATATGTATTCGCCGCAGCTATGGCGTGGTACGCGGAAGCTTCTGCAGTTAACAAATATCCACCATCTGCATCTCTCTTGGTACTTACGGTGTCGGTGAGATGGCGTCGCTCGCGGGCTGCCTACGGTGCTGATCGAGGAGCCGTCACATCCACTCCCCCTCCAGAGCTTTGCCTAATGTTCTCTGCAAATTGTGCATGTCTTTGCGACCTTTGGGGATTTTCTTTGTCTCAAGACGTTGCAGGGTCGTTGTCGCTCATTGCGACTACTGCTGTTGAAGCTCTTCTGTTCTTGTTTCAGGTACTGGTGGAGAGTCTTCGATAACGACATAGGCAGTTTTCAACCGTTTGACTGAGAAGTTTTGTGTGACTCCTTCTATCACGATTTTGTATAGAATGTCGGAGATGCAATAGACGACTTTGTATGAGACCTCGTATGGTGGCTGGAGAGGTGGTGTAATATGGTCACATCGCAGGAAGACGCGCGTACAGGTGTGCAGGTATTTGTGTTTAATGACGCGTACCTTGTGATGTGACGCTATAGTCAGGTGTATCTCTCGTATGAGGTTTCGATGATGCTCTATGAACGACTGCGAGTCTGCTGTTGCATCCTGATGTACAAAGAATTCTTCTGCTATTCGTAGAATGTTTCCGTACAGCTTTTCGGCTGGCGATGCTTTAAGGTCCTCTTTGAAGCTTGTCGGAGACCTAGCATCACCGATAACAGCTGGTGCAACCATGGAATGCGCAGCTTGCACGTGAGCCGATAGGCTTAAAGTGCGATGCCAGCGTTCCACAATACCATTCAACTGTGGATAGTAGGGAATGTCCTGGTTCTATTGCTTTCTAAGACTTTTGTGAGGAATCAGTCGCTACCATTTCTGCTATGCAGTCTCTTAGCAGAACCACGACAGGCCAGCGTGAGAATCTGTCAGCTATTGTAAGACAATATTTGTAACCATCTACAGGTAGCATGTGAATGAGATTCATGTGTATGTGATTGAATCGAGCATCCGAAACTGGAATGCTTTGAGGGATGATTTTGTTGCGCCGTTAAATTATCGTTCCTTGACAGTCATGACAGTCTCTTGCCCACTTGATTGCACCTTTTCTTATTCCAGACCATGCGTAATTTTCCTTTATTGTTCTCGACGTCGTACAGCCGCTGGGGTACGAAAGTCCGTGTACCGTGTCGAAGGGAGTTCGGCGCAGAATTTTAGCTAAGTATGGTCTCTCCGTGCCGTTCTAAATATTACAGTATAATGTGTTTTTTTCTGTCGTAAGCTTTTTCAGTTCGAGAGATGATGGGTGTCCTTAAAAAAACGGAAAGAAGTTTCTTATAATTAAAATAGTCTTAATATATGCATTGTATAGTGTAATATATACTATGTTACGGGAATTAAATAAATACAATTAAAATAGTATTTAATAAAAAAAAACAAAATTTACTTTATTAAGAAACTCAGGATTTATGGGTACTCTATATTGGTAATTCCTTATAAACTAAAATCGCTTCGTCACTCATACGAATACTTACATATACATACGCACACTTTCATGATCTGCACTCTTCATAATTGTTGTAGATGATGTTTCGTCAATGCTTTTGGTATAGATAAAAGTATAGATGTTGGTCTGGATTTGAAGGGTCCAAGATCACAAATTATTTCGTGTGTACACTTAATACTTCATTAATTCCATAAATATAAATATTTGAGCCGTCCTACTATATACGGCAATAATATTAAGGATATCCTATGATGATTTAAAGCGCAGATCCGAGAGATATTAACACCTTGACGGATCGGTAACGAGAGAGCGAAAGTTTCCATCCTCTGTGCTATGATCCTGGAGAGCAGATGATTTTCTTATCCCCCAGCGGAAAGAGAAGTTCTAAAAAGATAACGGAAGAGTTTTTTGCGGAAAAATTTGATGTCACGGTAAAAGTGCAACAAGCTAACACTATGAGATATGAAAACGCGGTAATTTGGATAAAGCTGAATACAGGCGAGGACAAAGAACACTTAGAGACGGAGATGATATATATATATATATATATATATATATATATATATATATATATATATATATATATATATATATATATATATATATATATATATATATATATATATATATATATATATATATATATATATATATATATAATATCATGATCTATCAAAAAGAGATAGAGAAACACAAAAAAAATTAGCAAAAGATGAAAAGAAAAAAGGGAAAGAAGTAAATATTAAGTACAAGAAAGTTAAAGTAAATGGAAAATGGTATACATGGAACGAGAGAACAAAAAGCCTGCGAGAAGAAGAAAGGAATATCTGGCCAGCTGATACCGGATGCAGCAAGAGAGAAAAAGGAGCAGGACATAAGTGGAATGCAGAAGGAAACAGGGCTGTGGCTGCACGGCATGACCATGTACGTACGCGTATATAGGTAGAAAGTTGAAAAGTAGACAATTTTTATAGATGAAGAAGGCATGAAAGAAGAAGCAAAAGTAATCAGGAGAAAAAGAAGAAGATATATATATATATATATATATATATATATATATATATATATAATTAAATGAAATTTTATGAAAGAAATGTAAATGTAAAGTGCAAACTCGAAACCCATGTAACCCGAGAGGAATCATTATCCTGAATAAAAATGTGTATATAATTATATATATATATAGGTATATATGGGTATATACAGACAAGATCTATATATAACCATATATATAACTATATATAATTATATATAAGTAATTTTTACTCGGGTACAAATGTCCCAAAACATGTTTCTAACATGTTTCTTTACAAAGCTTTCTTTTATGAAAAAGAAAAATGAAGCTAAAAATGACCATATTTTTGCATGTGTACTGATATAAAGTACAGATATATGTATCTTGTTGCCCCAAAATCAACAATTTATAATTATTACGCCTTATTTTGTATAGAAAGCTTCAAATGGTCACCTCACACGAAAAATTGATCGCAAGAACGGTCATGTCTTAGGCAATACGACATTTTTCAAAATGACTGTGATTTTGCATCACCGAGCGAAAGTACTGCGCATAAGCTGGCTCTTGTCCAGCCAAGGTCCGTCAGAAGGAAAATTAATTCTCGCTCAACGCCGCGCGTCTATGCGCGCCCCATTATACGCGGGCCGCTCGATGTCTATTTTATTCGCTCACGGAGGAACGATTTATCACGCGATAACGGCCCTCCTGCAGCCCCCCCATACACCGGCCGATAAAGAGCAGAGGCAAAAAGACTACTGGCGCGATCCACGCGAGCACGCCACCATAAAGGAATGCACTGGGGAAATAGACGCTGCTCCTTACCCGTTGTATGCAGTCTCTCGTGTGTGTGCGTGGGTGTATGTGGGGAGGGGGGGGGATACAATTCAGCAAGCGAAGAGACGACGCGACGCCTTGGCTATCTGTCGCGCAGCACTGCATCTCGTGATGCTGCAGGTAATACGCGCGCGTGCTAGAGCCCTCGGGGAACCGCAAAGACGACCAAGCGAACCAGTTAGCAGTAGTTGCGATATAACGTTCATCGCAAGTCATCGATATAACGTTTCGGGAACTTCCTTTTTTGTTTCTTGAGACGGTGAGACGAGACTTTTGTCGATAAATTCACGCGCGTCGAAATATTTCTAGTCTGTTATTTCATTCTGGTCGTATGAGTTGTTTGAATTTTTATGTAAGTACCTACTAGCTAAAATTGTTAGTGTTGGTTGTATTGTAGTTCGATATATTCGATTCTCTATTAGGTGATTTGGCAGGAAACTGTTAGTTTTTGTGTATATACTTTTTGCTTATATTTTAAAGCTATTTAAGTCGAAAAATACGCTGTATTGGTTTGAACACTGCATTTTATGCTGTTTTAGTACTGAGTATACTCAGTAAAACTAGTTTTTTTCTTTAAATATTAAGAGTTATATTAATTTATGTCACTTTTTAGATGATTTTTAAGGTCACATTATACTTTTGTAGTATCTTTAACGCGCGTGTGTGTCTATGTATATATCCCTCTATATCTCGAGTATTGCACGGTGAAAATGAATTCTTCAGGACTCATTTTTTTTTGTTTTTCTTAAAGGAAGACGGCTAACAAATAATTTTTTTCTGCTTTTCGATGCGTTTTTGTTTTTTAGTGGTCTCCTGGTACCTTTGAAATAATATCATCGATTCAGTGATAATGCATTTAAAAGAGCATAAAGTTACCTATATTTTCTGACCAGAAACTTTTGATTAGGTAATTCCCTTCTTTTGTTATACACGAAAACGTCATTTTCTTTTTAAACAAATATATCTCAGAAATATCATAGAAATTTATTGAAGTAATATTATGTGATTAGGAATACGGAGAGGAATTTTCAGTAATATTTTTGAGTCTTAATTTTTTTCTGCTTTCGAAACAAAAATCATCTTCTATGAAAAATCGATTTTCTATGTCATACGATAACTTGAGTAAAACGTCATTATTCCTTTCGAAAATTTTCAGAAAGGTAGCGTTTAACTATCACTTGTCTGAGTTCTTTGCCTAGATCATGAGGACGGTTATTTTTCAAGATATTTTAGGTGGGGCTTTTTTTTTTATGAAGATTCTGAATTGAAAAGATATTTTAAGATTTATCGACTCGTTTTTACTTTATAATGATTTTTTTATCTTTTAAAGTGCCGGAACTTATTTTTAGAGCGAGACCCACAAATAAGGTTCAAATCAGAGTTTAGGCGAGCAATTAGAATCAGAATGATAAGTTAACCGGCGTCCCTAATTTGTTAGTAAAAGTAAAAAACCACTGCCAATTCATTGGCACTCCCTCAAACTAAATTAATTGTTCTAATATGAAATTCTTTGTTCTAATAAATTAATTTTAAATAGCTATATATCTTTCTAAATAATACCTCATAAAGGGTGTGCTTTTTCATGATTGATAGTTTGACAAAAGATAATTTTTTACTAAAATTACAGAATGATAGGTAATAATTCTTATCACAGCAAATATTCTCTGTACGTAAATTATTAAAATGATTTAAATATTTAAATTAACTATAATCAGATGTTAGTACGTAGATCCACTCAATTCCTAATCATCTAAAATTTGGTGAATGTTTTTCCATCATAGATTTCCGAGATATAACCGTTTAAACTAAATATGACTCTTCCTGTATAACGAAAGAAGGGAAAGAGCGTATCGAAAATTTGCGGTTGTAAAATATTGGTAATTTTATGCTCTATTCAATGCATTTACACTAAATTGATCATAATATTTCTAACATATCAAAAAACTCTAAAATCCAAAAATCCAAAAATTTGTTATAAAATAAGAATGAGTTGAATCTTCAAATTTCTTTCTAATTTCGAATCTTCATTAAAATATGGAAGAAATGAGCCCTATTTAGTAAAAAGTTATCGTGCCATTCTCGAGATATAAGAGATCATAAAAGAATTTTTTTTTAAATACATAACCTCAAATATCTTGAAATATAAAGGTCGTTGTGATCTGGACAACCACCGTTTTGGAAAGTTTCAGATCCAATGCTGCCAATATATTACTGTATTCGCTATTGAATAAAAATTTATTTTTTTTACATAAAGATTTTTTCTTAAAAAGAAAAAGATAAAGACTCAAAAAGACTTTTACAGAATATTCTTATCCATATAACTAGTCACCTCAATTTTTTTCAAATATTTTCAATCTTATATTTCACAGATATAACTGTTTCAAAAAATGAGGATTTCGTGAAAAACAAAACAAGGGAAATAGCTCATTCGAAATTTCGGGTGGGAAAAGATAGGTAATTCTATGCTCTTTCAAATGTATTACGACTCAATTGATAATATTATTTGTATGATATCAAAAATCCCAAAAAACTATAACTCAAAAATCGAAAAATCGCTAAAAAGCAAAAACGCATGAAAAACCAAAAACAAATTTTTTGAACCGCAGTCCTTAAAGAAAAACAAAAAGAATGAGTCCCGAAACATTATTTTCGACCACGTATATTCAGAGTAATGTTGATCCACATTCATACACACACGCATACACACACAACACGGGCGCACATATCCGTACAGACATTTTGTTAAAATAGTATATTTTGATTTCCAGTATCTCAAAACATGTTTCTAACATGTTTTTAGCAAAACTTTTTCTTTTACCATCACAAAGCTTCCTCTATGAGAAAGCAAAAATTCTTCTCTTCGACATAACAATTTAGGAATTTTTTTATCTTCGTTCCACTTGGTTCATTGGATAAAGTCGAATTATGAGGAATACTAGGACTATGCTGTGCTAACATATTGCTAGAGATCCGTATAAATAAAAAAAAAAGATTACTTGGGATATATTAGTAAATAATATTAAAATAATCAACAGTTTTATAGTTTAGACACTAAAGGTTACAAGTTCGGTGGATTTACCAATATGCGAATATTGAATACAGGTTGTATACAGGTTAAACCACTTACAAACAAGAAAAACCGTCAAGCTAAGAATCAAGTCTATATCTCACATAGTTCCTTAATACAACATGCCCCTGTTCAACGTAATGCACATTCCTATCAATAATTCGTACCCCAAAACTCTTTATACCGCAGTTCCACGAAAGCCCGGCGTAACAATTTCAGCCGATGGCCCCGCGCGCGTTGCCCGCGCTCGAGCACTATACATTACGGAAAGTAGCCCCGCAGGTCCGATCCCGCGGTGGTATACGTACGCGGGCCGGTACCTTTCTTGAAAAATTCATTTTGACGTCTGCGCGGCGTTAAGAAGCGAGGGAGGGCTGACCGTCCAGGGGGTGGAAAGAAGGAGGCCGAGCCCGCTGGCTCGGCATTTAATAAATCTTTTCTCCGCACTGTGGATTCTCCGCGTGTCCCTCGTCTTCTTTCTCGCATGCCCCGTGTAAATAAGGTCGGCCCGTGTTTGCGCGCGCGGCAGCAGACCGAGAAAGAAAAAGAGGGTCCGCGTGCATAGTGGGCAGACCACGACGGATGATATAGCGCAACGTCGACGGATGGCCGGAACAGCGGTGAGCGCGAGGGTTAAAGGGTGCTGCCATGTTGGTTCTTTGAGAGACCGTTGCGAGGCTGGCGTTTGAAAGAAAATGTCGACGGCAGTGAGGGTTGACTGTGAGAGTGGTCAGCATCGAATGAGTCGATAGGTTAAGATAATCGATTCATTGAAATAGTGAGGATGGTAATACTTAACGTAAATGCGACTTGTTAGGATGTAGGGGAGAACGAGGCAATGCCTTATTTTTAATAATCTAAACATTGTTAGATAATAATTCGAATGGTATATTAAACGCAACATAAAATGCAATTAATCTAATGTCCAAATAACCTTCTATTCAGTTTTATTAAGGAATTGTACACAATCAAAGTTCAGGTCTACATTTCAAATATGAAATCTGGTCTATAAAATAAGCTTTTATGCATATTATTGGTTACTTTATGCAGTTATTTTTTCAACTTTATTAATTTGAACAATCTAAGAATACGAAGTAATGAAGAAAAAAAGAGTATAAACTTATTGCTTTTTTGTGATTTGAATTTAAATTACGAAGCAGAATTGGGGAAATACCAGTCACAATGTTATTTATATGACGCTCCCGAAAGTGAGGCTAAGAAAACGTTGCACTGCGCTCTCAGGTAAGGCAACTTTGCTTAAGTGTTTTTGATTGAACAGTGGTTATATGTTACATATTTCACTATGCAAGTATGAATAATAAAGCGACTGATCATATGAAGGTTCATTTAACTGATTTAAAGAAATTTTTCAACTATAAAAGTAACTTTTTAATAGTGACCGGAATTGTACCAAGGCTGACCGGTATTACCCTTTGGTGTGGAGTAAATCTAGTCAAAATGCTTTCTTTTATTTCGTCTTATAGCTTCGATGTCTTATATTTTTATATTAAATCAATAAGAAATATTTAAAATCAATGGTTTGAACTAACAGAATAATTATTTAAAGTTAATAAAAAACAATTTGAAAGTGGAAATAACAAGCATGTTTGCTTAGGTGACCGGCAATACCCCATCCTCCCCTACGCAAAGTAATCCATTAGTAGTAGTGGTAGTATTGTGTCTATAGTATTCATTAAAAATAAAGAAATGTTTATTCTATATTAACATAGAAACCGCAAGTGGATGCGATTATCCGAAAGATTAATAGAACCTCATATAGACTCAGATCCTTTAGATTCTGCACCACTGAGGCGTTGCGTATGCAGGTTGCAAGCGCTCTTGTGGTCTCCCATCTAGATTACTGCTCTCTTGTGTACCTTGACGTATATTAGGTGAGCTTCAAACACGATTTAAAAAATTGCAAAATTCTTGTGTGAGTTACATCTGTGTTGTTAGAAGGGATGAACATATTTCTCCCTACAGGGGGAAACGGTGCTGTATAAGTGTCGAGGTAAGAAGGGCGTATCATGAAGAAATCATGTAATGGATGTGTGATATGACGACATGTATCGAACTTTGTAATTATACGACAATAAATCTTTTTGACAAGCACAAATTAAATTTTACATCTATCTTTTTTTGACATTCACTTTTAATATTTGTTCAACTCTTAATTCGTTATCATATCAAATGTTTAAAAGATAACGCTATTTGGTAATGAATTATCACAACTGTCTCATTATGTATGGTATTTCAGTATGTTCAATCTTCTCTATATCTGAAATGATGATGAGGTCCAGATAGAGCGTAGTTTTTGCTGCTCAAGTTTAGATTCTGGTTAAAAACTGCAGAGCGCAATTTCTGGATCCCGTCATCGGCTACTATTACTACCTAGACACCGTCTGCAACTAGTAAGGACATTTATATTCCAAAAGTTATAGAGCGCACGACTTAGTCCTCGTCATCGTCCATCATAACCACCTCGATACAGTCTGCAAATAGTATGTACATCCAAATACCAAGACACTACGGAGCTTACGACCCGGACGTTGTTATCGGCCACAATAATCATGCATGCTTACATATGAGTAATATTTCATAAAGGATAAATATTTAAGAAGTAAAATGAGTATTTGAAAATTAAAATTGAGAGAGGGACTAAAAATAATGTTCGAGGTTTAAGCAATTTTTATAATATACATTGATATTCAAAAATCCAGTAACGTACTTATCGTTAAGAATAATTTCTACTCAATTTCACTTATTCAAATTCACAAGACATTAATTTATACAAATATTGTGGATGAGAAAATCGATGTGATTTTTGTACTTTTTCGGGGATGGTTAGACTCATTTTATTGTTGTCAGCTTGAGGCTAAGTAACAAAATCTTAGGTCGTCATATTATTTGGTATTGTTTAGATATCACTTGGATAATACAAATTTAATACAAATACATGAAAAAAATCCTTAGTAAATATCGCTTAGCGTTGTGTAATGTACAATACGAATCCCTTAATAGAAAGATAGAGAGAGATATATCCCAACGCCACTGTTGTTTCGAATCGGGAAATGAAATTTGGATTCCTCATCAATTGCTCTCTGACTGTTGAACCGTCGAAGCGTAAACATACCTTGGAACTATACTCGCTTTTTTCAAATTCCAACGTGTATAATAATTTAAATGATAATAGTAACTGTATAAATCAAAGATCGCGAACCATTCGCCTATAAATAAAGTTATCAATATTACATATTAACAAATGAATATTATGAGAGTATCGAGTGAAGATTAAAGAGTATGTGTGTGAGTGTTTTAAGTCTGGGTTAACATTGCGTAATTACGATCAGTGATACAATAAAGCTACTCCCGACCCTGTTTGATTATTAATATACATATTTTTTAATAAATTGAAATTGAAATATTTTGTCTACCTATTTTCTATACCTCATTTCATACCATTTTAACTTGAGTAGAATCTGCTTAAAAAGTTGAGCTGGGCTGTTTGAGTTTGATTTACCTAATAGGGTTGAATGAACTTTACTGAGCCACTAACAAGGAGAGTCCACGACCTCTGGGAAACGATTTTTGACCAAACTTTAGGAGGTGGTGTCTGGCACCTAAAAATGAAGCCTAGCATCCGTAAGCTTGTCCAATGGGCCTTTGTTCTCTAGATATGAGGTATTTTACTTCAAATATACATTTTTTTAATGAAAAAATGAGAGAGAGAGAGAGAGAAAGAGAGAGAGAGAGAGACAGAGAGAGAGAGAGAGAGAGAGAGAAAGAGAGAGAGAGAGAGAGACAGAGAGAGAGAGAGAGAGAGAGAGAGAGAGAGAGAGACAGAGAGAGAGAGAGAGAGAGAGAGAGAGAGAGAGAGAGAGAGAGAGAGAGAGAGAGAGAGAGAGACATAAGGCTGCAGTGGTGGGGCAGAAAAGCTAGGCTTTCCCCACGCTCTTATGCATCGTTAAGTTATCTAACTCTTTACAATTTACCTTATAAATAATTACCTAATTGATAATACAATATACTTATCTTATTCTATTTTTGACGTATAACAAAGCTATATAATATAATATATTTTTCCTTAAAACATTAATTGATTCGTATACAATTGTCGATTTACTGAAAATATTCTATATAAATCATAATAAACATTCTTATATGATTAATCGTAATTACTTCTATTACTGGCAAGGAGAGTATCATGGGTTTGGGTCTCGGATCTTGCTGAATATATATATGCATTGAGATCTTATTAACATTATAATAGTCGCCTTATTTTTATAAATAATCTGCTAAGTAATGTCATTTAATCAATAGATTTAATTTTTATCATTAATATTGCACATGTTTTTATGTTAATATAAAATTAGTAGAATTTATAAACACTTATGAATTATACTATTGCACTAATTTGTTTATAAGTTTAGAAATTATCATCTTATAGTAATATATAATAATAGTGGTAATTATAATGATAATTAAAATGAATAATAATAAAGGTACAATCGTTACTTATTTGAGAATGCAAAATATTCCTTAATCGATAGTAATAGTGCTTTATTATTGATAAAAAAGTAATGTAAATTACTTAAATATTAATTCTATCTAAATTTTTTTACGTGTATAAAAGGTTTGCAAATTATTTTTATATTGCTATTTGTGGTTTACAATACTTCTAAAGTATGTCTTTTGAAATAGATTTAATAATATTCTATTAATATTTATTCTTTCATTTAAAAATAAGAAAGTTCTATATCTTCAGTAAAGACGGTGATAATTAAAATTGATTTATATTAAAATATAGCTTATAAATTATGCTATACGGATACATAAACCAATATTTTTATAGAAAAATAGAAACAGAAATGCGTCTAGAAATGTCTCTTTTCGGCTCAGCGCGGGTGATATGCTACATGTCGAAATTTACAACACCCAGATGAGGCCGCGCCCGGTTGTGCCTCGTTCCTCGACTTATTATGACAATATGCAAGAAAAGTATTAAGTGGTATAAAATAGTAAAAATTTTAGGTTAATTATATGTAGGATATAACTACACATATTACCAAAGTATAGCAACCGCATTTTTCATTAAAACATGCACTAAATTCCGCCATTTCATTTATTTTAAAAATCTAGTCCGTGTTGTGATAACCATTGATATATGATTAAATATTTTTGAATTTGGTATTTTAGATTATTATCGTACATTGAGTTATGCTGGGTACCGTTTCTTTTTGTAGTATTACTTTTGTAGAAATATTTCAAGATACATCGACGTGTTTTATAAAGATTTTTCGTTTATTCGATTATTGAGTTTTAGATTTTCGGTTATTTTGGCATATTAGAAATATTATGATCAATTTGATGTAAATGATTTAAAAAGAGCATAAAATTACCTATATTTTACAACTGCAAATTTTGAATAGGCTCTTTCCCTTCTTTTGTTGTGCACGAAAACGTAATTTTTAGTTTGAACGGTTATATTTCGGAAAGATATTGAAATTTAATTAATTTATAAGACCAAAGAATTTCATACTGGGGCAATTAATTTAGTTTGAGGAAGCTAAGTGCAATAAATTGGCAGTGGTTTTCTGCCTTGGAGTTGGGCAGATTTTACTCAGCACAAAGCAAATATCGCTCTAGCATTTTTCCGTGAAATTATACAGGATACTATTACATTAAAATGACAGTCATTTTAGTATGTTTACTTAGATATCACATTACTTTTACCTGATAAGCAATTTTTTACATTGAAAAACTTTTTACACTTAATTCATTTTTTTAAATAAAAATCTTACGTAAGAAGGTGGGGTGGGAATCACGAGAATCTTACATAGTCTTACAGTAGAGGGGTGGATGCCCAAAAAAAACAAAATTTCTCTTACAGAAGTAATGTATAGTCCCGCACTGAGCGCCATCTATAAATCACACCACTGCATTATAATAAACAAAAAGATTTTTTCATATACTTAAGCACTGAAAAAAAAAATTCGCTAATACTATTTTCGAAATAGGTGTAGACAATAGCGAAACAAGCTAAGCGTTAGCTAAGTTCAGCTGTCACATGAAAATGAGGTTAAGTTTGAATAAGTGCAAAAACAACAGCAAAAATAAGGCCTTTCTTAGTTTAATTTACTAGATAGAATTTAACGGTTTATACTAGGCTATTGCCCTCGAAGAAAGTTAGCTAAAATGTCTAGCTAGCTTATTAATTATTAGCCAGAGTAATAAGCTATCAATAAGCCAAATTATAGCTAATATATGGCTAGAATCTGCTTAAGAGTACGCTTTAAGTAAGCACGTATTTTGTCTGAAAATGTAACCTATTTATATTTTATTTCTACAATTTATTAGGTTTTAAAAATATATATTATTATACTTAATTCAATGTTGAATATAGTATATGACGCCAATATAAATATTTTTATCAACAAGTAACAAATTTCGACCATATAGGCATACGCATGTGCAATACTAAAAGTATTTGATTAACTATAATTATTTTTCCCTTTCAAAAATTAGTCAGTCACTACTTAGTCAACAAAAGTTTTGTGATTTTTGACGAAAATAAAATTTATTATGTAAAAAAAGTTTTATGTAAAACTACAAATATTTGTTTACAAATTATTGTTTCTCAAAAAATTCTTGAAAATTTACATTATTCTGTTTCTACTATTGTTTTTAAAGTAACAATAAAGACACTTCAATTTTACTCGAGACTTTGATACTTTTTGTGTAAATAATACTTTTTAAATGCACGCGTCATTATGTAAACAAATAATCTAACCTCGAATACTAAGAGACATTGAATGTGCATTTTAAACTTTAATTTAGTAAAATACTCAATGTAATATGATTAGAAGTACCTGTTACTTCGATTTTTATAAAACTTTTATTATTTTTAATATTAATTAATATATAAATTACTTTTTTATCAATTTTATATTAACTAGAACATTAAGCAGAATCCAACTAGAAATTAGCTAAAACTCATGTCGTTTATAACTGATTTCTAGCTAATTCCTTAACCAGAAATAAAGCAGAATTAGAAAATGTAGCTAATATTTGGTTGGAAACCGGCTTAGATTTCTACCAGGGTGATAATATGGAAATTAGACGACAATTAAATAATATCCGAATCGTTATATCTCACGATGACAGTATATGCTTAGACTAAAAAGAAGTAGCTACGAGCAGGCTGGACCTTAACGAAGGTAATCATTAGCAAATTTTCGCTAACATCTATACAAAAACCTTCATAAAACATAAAATTATGGTATTAGCGAATTATTTTTATCAGTGGATAGTTTCTAAATAAAGTCTAAAAAGTTTTCTTACTTGGCGTTGCATAATACTTTTCTTTTATAAATGTTCTTAAAATTATTTATTTTTTCGATTGTCTAGACCGATAGGTACCTCATAGGTCTTGGCAACATGAAGCAAACATTTGATTTATCAATTATATGGTTCGAAAATGTATCGGGTACATATTATAAATACAATTTTCATTGAATGTACAGGGTATTTCGTTCATTTTACTTTACTAACAAATTTTGATTTAAATGAAAAATATATAAATTTTTGTTGATATACGTAAATTATGTAAATAGCAGAAATCTAATTGATCGCAGTTTTTATATCATTGTGGCTTTTCTTGTTTTATAATATCCTATAATAAATAGCAAAAAATCCTCTTTTATTTTCATTATTTTTGTCTAAAAATTTATTTATAACTTACTTTTGGTGAAATTAGAGCACAGTTAATTTTTTAAAGCATAATATAGCTTTTGTAGAAAGATATTTCCAAAAACTATAGATAGTTTTTATTTAGTAATATTACCTATAATGTATTAATACTATTATTCGCACTTATAAACAATTACAAAGTTTTTTCCATTATCATCCTCGTTTAATATTTAACAAATTAAATAAATCGTATTTATTTGTCAAAATATATTTCATTTCTCAAGGTTATATAAATGTTCTTATCTTTTTTCAAGTTTAAAATTAGATTAAGTAAGCAGCGCAGAAAAAGTTGCTCTCGTATACACAAACGTTCGCTGACGAAATGATAAGAGATAAAAATACCGGCGTCTATACGAGAGAATATAATCGTCCGAAAGAAACCAAAAATGTGAATGACGCAGCGAGGCCGTACAGAGAATGCAGCAGCTTGAGTCCGTCCTATAGTAGTCGTTTATAAAGCCCAACGAAAGCGGAAACAAAAATCCCCTCCAGAGAAAATAAAAGTAAATTGAAGAGGACCTCGCTGCTTGTTTGAAAAGTAACATTTAATTATCTTTGTTTCTTTTTTCCTATACGAATAGCGAATTATTTTCAATTAATTGGAAAAATCATTATTAATCAATCTGCTTTACTGCAAAACGATAATATATAAAATTAGTAATTTTTCTTTCCGTTTGTATTAAATTGTATGTTTTAATCATTAAGGAAATTTTGAATTATTATAAATTTATCAAAGTAATATTTTCGATTACGATAACAATAAAATATAAATAAATATTTGTTTCTAGTAATCTTGCAGCACTATAGGTAGTTGCAAAGAAAACTCATAGATAATGATTCATAGAAATTCAAAATAATTCTTTTAGACGCAAAACGATGAACGATAAGGAAATGTGTTTACATTTTTCGTGTATTTACACCATACATGTAATTAGCTATAAAAGTATTAATTTTATTCGTAAAAAGATATGAAAGATTTTTCTTGAACGTAGACGATGTTAGCGGATAGTCATATGGCAAACATTTAAAATGTAATTTTAAACCACTCTAACCTCAAAATCACAACTTTGATATGATTGTTCGGCGCTCATGGTATGAATGATGAATACCGTTTGAATGTAGTGCGTAAGTAGATTACTTACCTCATATGACTTTTCACTCTCGCTTCGCTCAAGCGAAAAACGTCACATGCGTATATATATATATACATAATTTTATGCTTTTTCAAATGCATTTATACTGCATAATTATATAATTTCTAACCAAAAAGCAAACCAAATAAGCCCTGAAAGATTAAATTTAATTGTGCATTAATCGATATATCAAGGGACACAGACACACACATACACACACACGCACACACACATTCACATACCCATACACGTATACACACATGTACACAAACACACACACACACATATATACACACATACACACACACACACACATATATATTTACTTTGTGATATACACACATACACACACACATGGATACACAGATACACACACAAACACACACACATTCATACGGACATTTTCTAAAAATAGTATATTTTTATTCCAAATGGCCCAAAGCATATTTCTAACATGTTTTTAAGAAAACTTTTTTTTACTATTACACAGCTTCCTTTAGGAGGAAGCAAAATGTGTGTTAATTTCATTTATTTAATCTTTGAAATTCGAAACGGTTGATTCTATACGACCACATATTTTAGATATAGATCGGACATTTTCGATTGTCTTATTTTGAATTTTGTCATTACCAAATTTGATTGCCAAAACAGCCTATACTATTTTATAGACGAAACATTGAACGTAGTTTTTACGGCACTTGAAGTAAACGTATTGAATTTATCTAATTTCTTCATTCTGGTGATCGAGTATACCCAGTTGATAAATAAAGTATGGCCAAAAATGAGTATAAAGCGGAGATTATAGGAACTTTTTTTATATACTCCGTATACGAACAAATATTTCTCTAATACAAAAACATACGAAAATTAAAAAAATTCCGCATTCAAAAAAGAACTGTGAGTGTGGGTCAAATAAATTGATCGGCAATGCGAGAAAACAATGCGAAAAGAGATTTAATATCTAACTTGCCCTGCGGTTACTTGTTACAAATACATTTAGCGAAGCTATAAATATATATATTTATGTTAAAAAAGCTATAAATATATATATTTATGTTAAAAGAACTATAAATATATATATATTTATGTTAAAAAAGCTATAAATATATATATTTATGTTAAAAAATGAATAAAGTTGTATTCAAAAGTTTGATCACACACATACACATAGGCACACGCACGCACTTCATACACATATACATCCATACGGATATATTGAAGGCAGAAATTCCGTCTAAATCAGAGAAATACAAAAAAAAATTATTTTATATTCATGAAGTATTATGAGTAAAATAACTATACAGCAATTATTAGATAACCCGTTTCTATTTTCGAAAACAATATGATAACCAAAAAATAACAAAAAATGATCATGGAGTATGGGAAAATTAAGGCGCGTATAAAACCCAACAACATATTATTTTTAAACTTATAATTTTTATTGTCTACTTTCTAGAATCCATAGACAATTTTCAAGACCTCCATCGTTTTAATTTTGAAAAAATACTTAATCAGTGAAGAACAATGAGTATTTGTTTCTAAAACGTTACGTATGATAATGAGAAATGTCGATCGTCAAAAGTATTATAAACAAATGCTCACTGTTCTTCACTGATCAAGTATTTTCTTAAAATTGAAACGGTGAAGGTCTTGTAAATTGTCTAAGGATTCTAAAAAGTATCGAAAAAATCATAAGGTTTAAAATAAAAATGTATTGGTTTGTAAATGAGCAAAGTTTAATTGATTCGACCATTTTTGCTGAAATTATAAAGCCACCCTTAGACATGGATAGAAAACATGCATGCAAAGTTTGGCAAGGTTTGACCGCGGAATATTCGATCGCGGATGAGCGACACACACAAACACATACACACACACACGCACACATACACCTGCACACACACACACACGCATGCACGCAGGCACACACGCACGCACGCACACACACACACACACACACACACACACATACAGCGAACAATTTTTGGAAGTAGCTTATTCGAACTCTACAAGTCATATAGTATGTTTTTACGTTTAAAAGTGCACAAAAAATTTTTTGTTAAAACTATGCTTTCTCGAAGAGAAAGAAAATCACAAAATAATATTTATGACAGAACATAATCTTTCGAGTTTTTGGATTTTTCGGTGATGCATAATGCATATATAATGCATGAAATCGACTAGAAGTATAAATCTCATATATAATAATACATAATATCTACAAGAAAAATCACAACGATAAAGCTTAGAGATGTTGTGATATACAGGGTGAAAAATTATTGTTTAAATTGAGTATAATGCTTATTCGATAAACCTTTCCCATATTTTGCACAATGTAAACTTGGTTATACTTACAAAAAATAATGACTAGAATAATTAAATTCTCTTTGAGAAAGCATCGTGCCAAAGCGTTTTTATAATTTATTTTAACGTTATGTCTTGAGTCAGATAATTTTGGGAGACTAGGACATGCAGGTTACTCATGGTACGAGTATATAATGAATTAATCTTGAATAATGTTTCGTAAAGTCATTAAATAATTCTACTATTATTAGATCCAAATACAAGTTTGTTAAGTCATATCTCATTTCGGTGAATTATGATTGTACAAAATTCGGAGCATCAACGAGCCCGATACTTGTTTGAGCAAGATTTTTAGTTTAGAATAGATATCTTTTGCATAATTTTCACATAAGAATAATTTTTTGAAAAGCTGGGTAATTAAATAAATGTGTTTCTTACGCAGATAGACCGTAATTAAAAATACTTTAATTCTCTGTAACGAATGTACCATTAGACGTAGTATAATAAAGTGTTATCAGCCTAGAGAAATCAAATATTTATAAATTAATTAATCATATACAATGTTTCACGCATATTGAAATTCAGCGATAATGTTTGATCTTAGCATTTTAAATGCAGCACATAAATCGTCTTCTTAAATATTGACCAAAAAGCCGCGAATGAATAAAGACTAATATATCCAAATTTACAATAAATTAGTAACATACGTAACATTTCACACTCTGATAATACATAAAAGGATGATGCAATTTACTAGTATTTATTTATTAAAGAACTGATTTTAAAAAATGTTGCTTTTTTGTGCCCAATGCATGTATTGCACTGACATAAAAAATAGTCTAAGGTTCCTATAAACAATTAATATAGTCAAATTCACAGATGTAGTAAATGGGGAAAAATAATAAATGGGTAAAATTATAGGTTGCTTTGTGCCACTGATTGTCACGAGAAAAATAATATTATGCACTGAAAAAATTATCAATGCTAGATATTATTGAAATTTGGATGTCGGTAGAGCTGTTCAAACCAAAATCGACCATTGACAAAATAATATGCACTATACTCCAACCTATCTCCAACTTAGCAATGATTATTAAGGAGGTTGGTGACTAAAGTAAAATATGGAATAATTCTTTGTTATTGCAGTATAACATTGTTTTAGATATAAGCTAAATTCTGTTAAAATTTTAGGAGGCTTTACCGCATTTGAGATAATAACGAACAAAGTTTATGCATTTTGTACAGAAATAATAGAAACTCACCAAAATTAATGCTTTCTGATCGACTTTTTAATATTTACAAGAGGAATATGTTTACAAACAACATTGCAAATTAACGTACCTGTATAAATAGATATAAGCGAAAACGTAAAAATCAATTTAGTACTTTAAGTGCTACAATGCCTGGAATAGACACGAATGGCGACGCCTGCGGAATAAAAACACGTGTTAACGCCCGCCGATGCGTCCATAACAGAAGCATGTCTAGAAAATTTTCTATTAAAAATCATGATGTAAAATGTTGCATACACTTTCTATAGACCTTTTATAATGTATCTACAATTGAAAATTTTAGTTTTTCGAAAATTTCCAACAGACTTTTATCGATGGAAGGAAAAAATACGCGGAATAAAAATAATATTTTAACATTATATTGCTTATTTTTTTACGAAATATATTTCAAACAAAATAAGTTATTAGGGACATAAATCACCATAAATATTATTATTTAATTATTAATTTGAGCTGATAAATTATTCAACGGAATGAGAAATTTCGAATTATTATGAAAATTGGTCTTGTGGAAGATTATTTAAAAGTTATGAACCAATTTTTAAATTTTAAGGCACATTTTGTAAATTTTAAAATTTCTGAAAGATTTACTGTTCAAAACTTTTCATCTACTTATACTTCGTTTATTATACTTATAATCAAGTTGCAATTATAGGTTATATTATGATATGAATGATTAAACAATTATACCAAAACGGAAAAAAATAGTTTAAATTTTGTAAACGGTGAGTCTTCTAGAAATTTAATAAAATCGGTACATGATTATAGATTAATCTTCTAAAAAATCAATCTTTGTAAAAATGCGAAATTTCTTGCTCCGTTGATTTATTATATCAGTTCAAAGTAATAAAGGGATAATGATATTTATGACAATTTGTGTTCCTAATAACTTATATTATCTGAATATGATACCAAATAAGCATAACAGGCACTTTATATGCCGAAATTTAATTATTTTTAATAGTTGCTGATTTTACTAGGGCGTAGCACTTGAACCTCCTTAACTGTCTATAAATTTAGTATAACTTCGATTTTTGACATCCAGTAGGCCTCAAAATGTTTATGAAAGTTTAACCACTAAAAAAATTAATAATAAAATTGTGAGTTCTTGGATTCATTGATTATGAATCTGAATTAAAAATTTTAAATTAATTTGTTTAAACAGTTCCTATTCTGAACTCGGATTCGCAATCAGCAACCCCAAAATGCATGGGCGATAAAGAATGAAATTCATAAAGAAATCAAGAAGAAACTGCATTCTGGACATACATGCCTTTATTCGGTAAATAACTTAGTAAAATCACGATTACTATTGCAAAAGACTAAATTAGAAATATATACAAAAATCATAATTCCAGTACTTCTATACGACACATGGGCATTAATATAACGGGAAGAAAATAGATTAAAAAATACACGAGCTATATGGGAAGTCAAACATTACCAGCGTGATAAAATATCGAGTACTAGGGTGGGCTGGGCATGTAGCTATGATGGGAAATGAAAGAGCAGCACTTCGAGTGCTTGTAGGGAAGCCGGTAAAATTGATCTACGAGAAATAGAATGTTATGAGGAAGATTCGATGCAACTCGCAAACAATAGAAAAAGATGGCGTGACCGTGTGGACAAGGCTATGGACTACACAGCTTCAGATATATATCTAGTCCCAGCAAGTAGTCATGATAGCTATGGTGATGTTGCAAGCACGTCTACAGCCGACATAAAGACTATGTAAAAGCTTTGGCCCTGTACGTACTGTTACTGCTTATCATTACTATTTGGGCTGTATAATAATATAATAATAATAGCTTATGTCCTGACGACCTATAACTTTATTTTGTACGGCTAATAACAATTATTTTAAATGTTAATAATTTATGGCCCATATGAAAAATCTTTCCGACTTAGTGTTTCTTTAGTAATTTTTTCCGTAAAACACATTTCTGGAGTTGTAATTTACGAAATATGTCGTTTGGCAGTAATTTATTTGAACAAAGTATTTATAGAACTGAATATTGGAAATCTGAGTCCAGATTTTAATTTAACCACTTCGAAACCAACTTCAAATATACACAGTTTAGTTATGAAGTAGTCAAGATCATTTGGCCTTTTAAAGAATTAAATTATATTTTATTAATATATATAGATAAATAAGATAGATAGGTCGTATATATCGCGATCTCAGAATCACAGGATTCTATAACAAATTTTTACAGTTTCACGAGAGACGATCCAAAAATTTACACCGAGTACTGCGAAACGTTACTTGTTATTTAAATAAATATATATAACTCATTACAGAAAAACGTCCAATATTGTGTTAAAACTAAATTTGATCTCCGAAAGTCTTTAGACTAAGTATTCTAAAAAGCATTTGAAAAACATCATAAGTTTGCAAATAAAAGTTTATTAAATTACAAATGCGTGTAAATGTCTTCTTGCTTCAGGTTTGTTCGTCAATCATTTGTTGTTATTCTTTTATTATTATTAAATTTTTTTCGTAAATAGAAACATATATCTATTACAAAAAAATATATTTTCCGTATTTTCATTATAACGACGGAATTTCTCCCGTAAACAATCAAAGAGAATAAATAAGTAGCATTTATGATATAAGCCAATATTTAATCTTATTTGTAAACTACAAACGTTGTCGTAAAAACCAAACCTCAAAGTATGTTCAAGTCTCATACGCATAAACTTTTTTTATAACAGCTACATTATTTCTCTATTATGTACTAAGCTGTTATGATTAACACTGTCAAAGACTCAGAAAAAGCTAACAAAGTTAAAGTACGTTCAAATGCAATTTCACAAGTCATTGAATTTCCGATATTACCCACATGAGTAATCTCATTGTATTTGTGTTGTACACATATCTGCTTGAAGTGCGGAACAGTATAAGAAAGAGTAACCGCCTGCAGTAGAAACACAGTTGGCATTCTCAGTTACAATACAGAGTAGTGAGTATACAGTGCAGACAAGTATTCTCTTTACTAATGTTTCGTTATTCTTGAATAGAGTTCTTTTGCATGTGCTAAATAAATGACATATTTATGGTTTGCGCTTAAGTATTTTGATCTAGTAGATTGAATATATTAAGAATAATAATTATTATTATTTTAATATATACATTTTGTATCGGAGGTTTTTACGTATAGTGGACCATAAAACTTACTAAGATAGCGTTAGAGATTTGAAAAACGAAATTTGATGAGGCTTTGAGCAGTATTTTCTGACATCTAAAAGTGAAGTGCTACGTAGCACCTTTAATTTTTTTAAAGGGGCAGGCCTGGGTTAAATCTAAAAAAAAACTATTATCTACAAGTCCAGAAAACTTTTTATGTTTAAAAGCAATCATTCTGAAAATCTTTATTTTACTAAAGCACAATAATATCTTAAATTTAACCGTTGTAAAACCTCTAAATCTTGATCCTACATATCACAATATATCATTATTTTCAATACCATATTTATTAAAGGAACTTTATTCCTTACACGGAAAAAAGATACAGGTTTTTGGTCAAAAGACCGATTTTATTTTTATTATTGCATACTATTTATTAACCTTTTTTCTTAATAATGAAAAAGGTTTCAAAGAGAAATTAGACTTCTTTCAGCTGTTTGCATTTTTTAAAATATTTTCGCTTTTATTTAAAATCCAATGTTATTAACAAGGCTAAATGTCAATAAAAGTCCAAACTCTCTGTCAGTGGTGGACAAAAAAATTTATCCTATAAAACAAAAAAGGAATCATAAATATTTCTTTAAAATCACTTTTATCAAATTTTATTTTCATAACTTCCAGTGGCGTTTTGCGCACCAGATTTTATTTTTATGTTTCAAATGTATGGTAATCTACTTTTTAAATACATTTTTTATAAATTCTTGTTGAGGCATATTCATAATAGTGTAAATACAAATTTGAGCTCGACTATAATTATAATAAAATACATGATTTTTGTGGAAATAAACAATTAAAAACTTAATTTAGATATAAAACTTCCAGTGGCGTTTCGCGCGCCAGATTTTATTATTATGTTTTAAATTATGGTAATCTACTTTTTAAATATATTTTGTATACATCTTTGTTGAGACATATTCATAAAAGTTTAAATACAAATTTTAGCTCGACAATAATTATAATAAAATACATGAAAATTTTAGTTTTTCGAAAATTTTCAACAGACTTTTATCGATGGAAGGAAAAAATACGCTGAATAAGAATAGTATTTTAACATTATATTGCTTATTTTTTGACGAAATATATTTCAAACAAAATAAGTTATTAGGGACATAAATCATCATAAATATTATTATTTAATTATTAATTTGAGCTGATAAATTAATCAACGGAATGAGAAATTTCGAATTTTTATGAAAATTGGCCTTGTGGAAGAATGTTTATCAGTTATGAACCAATTTTTATATTTTAAGGCTCATTTTATAAATTTTCAAATTTCTGAAAGATTTACTGTTTAAAACTTTTCATCTACTTATATTTCGTTTATTATACTTATAATCAAGTTGCAATTATAGGTTATATTATGATATGAATGATTAAACAATTATACCAAAACGGAAAAAAATAGTTTAAATTTGGTAAACGGTGAGTCTCCTAGAAATTTAATATATCGGTACATAATTATAGATTAGTCTTCTAAAAAATCAATCTTTGTAAAAATGCAAAATTTCTTGTTCCGTTGATTTATTATATCAGTTCAAAATAATAAAGGGATAATGATATTTATGGCAATTTGTGTTCCTAATAACTTATGTTATGTAAATATGATACCAAATAAGCATAACCGGCACTTTATATAGCCGAAATTTAATTATTTTCAATAGTTGCTGATTTCACTAGCGCGTAGCACTTGAACCTCCTTAACTGTCTATAACTTTAGTATAGCTTCGATTTTTGACATCCAGTAGGTCTCAAAATGTTTAGGAAAGTTTAACAACTAAAAAAATTAATAATAAAATTTTGATTGGATTCATTGATTATGAATCTGAATTAAACATTTTAAATTAATTTGTTTAAACAGTTCCTATTCTGAACTCGGATTCGCAATCAGCAACGCCAAACATATTATAATTTGTATATCATGTGAATGCATGGGCATTAAAAAATGAAATTCATAAAGAAATCAAGAAGAGACAGCATTCTGGAAATACATACCTCTATTCGGTAAATAACTTACTAAAATCACGATTACTATTGGGAAAGACTAAATTAGAAATATATACAAAAATCATAATTTCAGTACTTCTATACGAAACATGGGCGTTAGCTAAACGGGGAGAAAATAGATTCGAAAATACACTAGCTATATGGGCAGCCAAACATTACCAGAGTGATTAAATCTCGAAGACTAGGATGGGCTGAGCATGTAGCTATGATGGGAAAGTGAAGAGCAGCACTTCGAGTGCTTGTACAATATTAAAATTGATCTACGAAAAATAGAATGTTATGAGGAGGATTGGATGCAACTCGCAAACAATAGAAGAAGATGGCGTGACCGTGTGAACAGGGCTATGGACTACACAGGTTCAGATATATAACTAGTCCCAGCAAGTAGTCATGATAGCTATGGTGATGTTGCAAGCACGTCTACAGCTGACATAAAGACTATGTAATAGGTTTGGCCCTGTAGGTACTGTTAGGGTGCATTCCCAGTGGCGCATACCGCACGGGTACCCGTGTGCAAGCCTATGCAATTATTGTTAAAAAAATAGTTTAAGTGACATTAAACTTTGTCTGAAATAATGGTTTGTTAAATGTTAAACAATCAAAGTATCATGGAATGTAAAAAACATATTATTAGGTGGTTTTCGTGATGCTTATGCACGGATACCTGTGCGGTACGCGCTACTGAGAATGAGCCCTTACTGCTTATCATTACTATTTGGCCTCTATAATAATATAATAATAATGGCTTATGTCCTTACGACCTATAACTTTATTTTGTATGACTAATAACAATTTCTTTTAAATGTTAATAATTTATGGCCCATATGAAAAGTCTTTTCGACTTATTTGTTTCTTTAGTAATTTTCTCTGTAGAACACAATATTCTGGTGTCGTAATTTACGAAATATGTAGATTAGCAGTAATTTATTTAAGCAAAGTATTTTTTTTTTTTTTTTTTAATGGCATTTCGAACTCGAAAGTTCATCGCCTCATCTACGCAAGCCTTCCACGTTTCCCTATTTTGTGCCAACCCCATCCATTTCGCGCCTTCCCGCCCAATTTCAGTTACGTCTGATTTTACGTTATCCTCCCATCTGCGTCTAGGTCTACCAAGAGGTCGCGTTGCTTTCGGTTTTCCTTTCATTATGCGCGCTGCTGTACGATCATCGCCCATTCTTGCCACGTGCCCTGCCCATCTTAGTCTCCGTGATTTTATTATTCTGTTAATATTTGGTGACGCGTACAAATTATGTAGCTCGTCATTGTGCAGTTTCCTCCACTCCCCAGTTTACTCATCTTTCTTTGGCCCGTATATTTTCCGCAGAACCTTATTTTCAAATACCCTAAAACGATTTTCTTCCGCTTTAGTGAGCGCCCAGGTTTCGCACCCATACAAGATTACCGGCATTATTATAGTCCTATATATCCTTATTTTGACATTTTCGACAGTAGCTTTGACTTAAGTAATCTGTTCACAGCGTAGAAGCAGGCATTACCCGAATGAAGTCTCTTATTAATCTCGGCTTTAATTTCGTTTCGATCATTTATAGTTGTACCTAAATATCTGAATTCGCTAACCTTTTCAAAAGTGAAATTTCCGACTCTGAGATCCCCCTCTGCTTCGCGAATGCCCAGTTTCTCCATGATCATATATTTCGTTTTCGATTCGCTCACTTCTAACCCCGTGTTTTTAGCCGCATTTATAAGGATTTCCGCATTTCTCGCCACCGTTTCACCATTATCTCCCACTATATCCAAGTCATCCGCATAGCCTAAAATTTGCGTTGTTCCGTTGAGTGTTGCGCCTAGCTCGCTAGCCTGCATTTTTCTAACAACATGCTCTAGCGTCAGGTTAAAGAGTACCGTTGAAAGCCCGTCACCTTGCTTCAAACCATCGCGTATCATGAACGATTCGGATACATTACCGCCTACTCGGACCTTTCCAGTGCTTCCGTTGAGACATATTTGAATTAATTTTACGAGTTTTTTTGGTACGTCAAGGAGCACTAGGATTTCATACATTTTGCTTCGTTTGACAGAGTCGTACGCTTTCTTAAAGTCCACAAATAGCTGGTGTATAGTTTCGCAATATTCCCGCTTTTTCTCTAATAATTGTCTTATGGTAAACATTTGATCGCTCGTTGACCTGTTGCGCCGGAATCCACACTGATAATCTCCTATTATATCTTCCGCGAATGGTGTGAGTCTGGCCTGTATTACGTTTGACAGAACTTTGTCGCAGGTAGCTAAAAGTGAGATTCCCCGGTAGTTATTGCAGTCTGTTTTATCTCCCGTTTTAAAGATCGGTATGATGATGGATTCTTTCCAATTTTCTGGTATTGTTTCATTTCTCCAAATAGCACATACTAGATAAAAAATTTTAGATGTAAGCGCGGTGCCTCCATATTTAAGTAGTTCAGCTGGTATAGAATCGTTTCCTGCGGCCTTATTGTTTTTTAGCTTTTTGATCGCGGCCTCTACTTCTTTGTAGGTCGTTTCGTCCATATGGAGTTCAGCAGTGTGGATTTCGTCTCCCATTTCCTCGGAGTTTTCATGCACGTTTAATAACTTATCGAAATAATCTTTCCATAATTTCAATTGTTCATTTTCGCTTGTCACGAGGTTCCCGTCCTTATCTTTCATTAACTGCGATCTACTCTGAAAACCCTTCCTAATAGCGTTTATTCCTTTGTACATCTCGCGCGGGTTATTTTCCCTACTATTAGTTTCTATTTTTCTAATTTCACTTTTCTGATACTCGCGCTTCTTGTTTCTGTAAATCACACGTACTTGCTTTCTTATTTCATGGTATTCTTCTAAGGCCCTACCGCTTTCATTGTGTACACTATCTAATTTAGCCTTCTTGCGCCTTTCAAACCAGAGTTCGCACTCTTCGTCAAACCATGGTTTGCTCTTCGGCCTTTTTTTCTTACCCAGTACTTTGTTCGCGGCCCCTTTTATAGTTTTTTCGATAGCCCCCCACAACCTGTTCGGATCGTCATCTACTCCCGTCTGTTCCTCCGTTTCTTCGAGCGCCTGAAATCGGTTGCTAACTTCTACTTGGTACTTGATTCGCTCTATCCCGCTTCGTAGTTTTCCAATATCAAAGGTTTCTACTTTGTTCGCTCGCTTACTATTTTGACCGGCTACTAATCTGGCTCTTAATTTGGCCACTACTAGATAATGATCTGAGTCGCAATCCGCCCCCCTATAGGTCCTTACGTCGAGTACATTCGTGTGGCGCCTCTTATCAATAAGAAAATGATCGATTTGATTGTGCGTGGCCCCATCCGGCGATGTCCACGTTGCCTTGTGTATATCCTTGTGCTTGAAGCACGTGGTCTTGACTATAAGATCTTTTGCGGCTGCGAAATTTATGACCATAATACCGTTATCATTGCTGGTTTCGCGCAGACTTTCTTTGTCTATGGTGGGCCTAAACATTTCCTCTCTCCCTATTTTAGCATTGAAATCCCCCACTACTATTTTGGTGTCGTAAGACGCGAATTGGTCGATTAATTGCTCTAAAGTTTCATAATAAAGATTTTTTACTTCTTCCTCTTTGTCCTCCGTGGGACAGTGGACGTTAATAACCACGTAATTATACCACGCTCCTTCGATGATGATATACGAGAGTCGGTCATTCACGAAATTGCAACTTTTAACGGAATGTATGATGCTTTTGTTAACAAGAAATCCGGTGCCTAGAGAATGCCCGCTCGCGCCCCCATATAAAAAGGTGAAGTTACCGGATCCTAGCATCGCGTTATCTTTCCATCGGGTTTCTTGTATTGCTACCAAATCTAAATTGTACCTCTCAGTTTCAGTTATGATTTCCCGGAACGCGCCTGCTCTGTGTAGACTGCGTACATTCCAGGTTCCCACCCTTAAGTTTCTTTTCGTTTTGGTTTGGTTTTGTTTTCTTTGAGCCATAATAGTAAGTTAAACCCGCGCGTTTTGGATCCTGTTCCGATCGCAGGTGAGTCCATCCGTCTAGGGGTGATAACCCTCATACCTCCCTAGAACTAAGTATGAGAGCTTTCCGACTTTGGCGAGGACATAGTCAACTCGTCGTCAGACACACTCGGTTTCATTCTCATATCCTAACGCCCCCCTGCAAGGCAGCGCGCCTTCGCTGGCTTCGTTGCCATGTAAGACCAGGTGGCGAATCATTCTACACATCCCCTCTCAGGGCAGTTGTCATCGCTCCCGCATCCTCCACGACAGCAGGATTTTTGGCCCATTTTTTGTTTGAAATGTGTGGTAAAAGAGATAGATTACAGAGTAAGGTAGAAGAAGAAAGATAGGAGATTTTGTATAGTGTTTGTAGTTGTTGCGGTGCTTGCGTAGTGTTTCTAGATGAATGCGTTCGCCAGTGCGGGCACATCACACCCACGCCTGGGCCTATCGGCTGTCCGCGACTGCTTATTCGCTTTATTCGCAGCTAACCTCTTTCTCAGGGGTCATTCCTCTATCCGCAACCTGAGGACGCGCTGTGTAGTGGTGATAGGTACCCACCCGTCCGCTCTGGACGACTACGCCCAGGACCCGCTTAGGGTAACGGCGTTGCAACAGAGCAAAGTATTTATAGAACTGAATATTGCAAATTTGAGTCCAGATTTTAATTTAACAATTTCGAAATCCACTTCAAATATACACAGTTTAGTTATGCAGTAGTCAAGATCATTTGGCCTTTTAAAGCATTAAATTGTATTTTATTAATATAAATAGATGAATAAGATGGATAGGTCGTATATATCGCGATCTCATAATCACAGGATTCTAAATCAAATTTTTACAGTTTCACGAGAGAGATGATTGAAAAATTTACCCCGAGTACTGCAAAACGTTACTTGTTATTTAAATAAAAATATATAACTCATTACAAAAAAACGACCAATATTATGTTAAAATTAAATTTAATCTTCGAAAATCTTTAGACTATCTCACATTAAATTATGAAATTTAGAGATAGAATCCTTGAGATCAAACTTTTGATAAAATTCGCCAATATGGACACGTTTACCCCGTTAACAACTATGTGAAGTTAGGTTCTTTCTTCAACTGTTAATTCTTTTAACACTTTTATTTTAAAGTGAAATCTAAATATTTTCACAAAAAAAGATTTATTTTTTATAATTTAAAATAAGATTTATTGACAAATATATACCTACAACTATTTGATTTGGCTCATTGCCAAGATAAAACCTTTTGGTTCTGAAATATTTAATAAAGCCTATTTTGTATTAATTAAAATCCAGCTAAATGTTTAAAATTATCAAAAATATTTACCACCATCTGATAGAGAATATTTTAAAGTAGTTAATTAGACGAAAAAGTTAATTTTGGTAAAAATGTGATATACAACCTTTTGGTTCTGAGGTCGCGATATATACACTATTATTTAATTATATTTAGTATTTCTTACAAATTGAAACGGCGCAGGCCTTGTAAATTGTCTAAGGATTCTGAAAAGCATTTGAAAAACATCATAAGTATGCAAATAAAAATTTATTAAATGAGAAATGCGTGTAAATGTCTTCTTACTTCAGGTTTGTTCATCAGCATATTTGTTGTTATTCTTTTATTATTATTAAATTTTTTTCGTAAATAGAAACATATATCTATTACAGAAAAATATTTTTTCCGTATTTTCATTATAACGACGGAATTTCTCCCTGGAACAATCAAAGAGAATAAATAAGTAGCATTTATGATATAAGCCAATATTTAATCTTATTTGTAAACTACAAACGTTATCGTAAAAACCAAACATCAAAATATGTTTAAGTCTCATAACACATAAACTGTTTTTATAACAGATAAATTATTTCTCTATTATGTACTAAGCTGTTATCATTAACGCTGTCAAAGACTTAGAAAAAGCTAACAAAGTTAAAACACGTTCAAATGCAATTTCACAAGTCATTGAATTTCCGATATTACCCACATGAGTAATCTCTCTCTACTTGTGTTGTATACATATCTTCTTGAAGCGCGGAGCAGTATAAGAAAGAGTAACCGACTGCCGTAGAAACACAGTTGGCATTCTCAGTTACAATACAGAGTAGTGAGTATACAGTGCAGACAAGTATTCTCTTTACTAATGTTTCGTTATTCTTGAAAACAGTTCTTTTGCGTGTGCTAAATGAATTACATATTTATGGTTTGCGCTTAAGTATTTTGATCTAGTAGATTGTATATATTAAGAATAATAATTATTATTATTTTAATATATACATTTTATATCGGAGATTTTTATGTGTAGTGGACCATAAACCTTACAAGGACGGAGTTAGAGAGTTGGAAAACGAAATTTGATGAGGCTTTGAGCGGTGTTTTCTGGCATCTAAAAGTGATGTGCTACATAGCACCTTTAATTTCTTTTAAGGGGGCAGGCGTGGGTTATTCCCAAAAAAAGATTTTTTTGTAGAAGTACACAAAACTTTTTATGTTTAAAATCAATCATTTTGAAAATTTGTATGCTATCGAAACACAATAATATCTTAAATTTCACCGTTGTAAAAGCTCAAAATCTTGATCCTACATATCACAATAAATCATTATTTTCAATACCATATTTATTAAAGGAACTTTGTTCCTGACGTGATTCAAGGTGACACGATAAATGAAATTTTTTTCGATAGTCATTACACTTATTTTGACACATATTACAAAAAGAGTGGATTACTTTTTTGTTAAAATGTTTTTTATTATTTTTTTTCGGAGATCCAATCAATTTTTTGAGAAAAAATTTTTAGTATTTTTTTTTGTTTATCATGTCACCTAGAGTTGTTTGAGGAGTTCCTTTAATAAATATGGTATTGAAAAAACTGATTTATTGTGACGTGTAGGATAAAGATTTTGAGCATTTACATCAGTAAAATTTAAGATATTATTAAGTATTGATAACATATAAATTTTCAGAATGATTGCTTTTAAACGTAAAGTTTTCAGGACTCGTAAAAAAGAAATCTTTTTTTGGGTTTAACCCAGACCTGCCCCCTTAATAGGCCCTTATTAAGTAGAAGTAACAAGTGGTACCTCTGTTTCTCACTATAGTTGGGCAAGTTTTTAAAATAGAAAAAATTATCCAATATAAATAAAAATAGACGAATAGAGCTTTAATTTCAGTTTTGATTGGTATAAAAATGTTCGAACTTCTAATTAAATATTTAGATATTGGAACTTGATTTAACAATTGAAGTACTGTGACAGATAACATTAAGAATAAAATGTCTTTTAATAACTGGCGAATAATTGATACAACATATATTAGCAAGTAGCTAAGGTACTAATCGCGATGCTAATTTCAAAACGCTTAAGTCCATCTACTTTGTCCTTGCTAATACAATATTAATTCTTTTCTCCTATTTTATTATGATAATATCGTAAGAATTTAAATAATACTGAGAAAACACTTTAATCGTTATAAGTAATATTAACAAAACTTCGTATATCGATTAATGAATAAGTATAATATTCACGTTACTCTAATAATAGCTTACATTTATATTTATTACAGATTATATAATAAAAAATAAAAAATGGCCAGGTTCGTTTATCTGCTTTTTGCAATTCTGTTAACCGCAACAATCGTTCTGGCTAAAGAAAAACAATGCAGCCCTTGGTTGGGATACGTAAGTATTAATATAACATTATTAGACCGGTCATAACACGATCACTTTCAATGACGGATATTAAAATATTGACATTTCAATATACAGTGCCAAGTTCACGAGCAATGTTGCCGGCACTTAACGTGCGCTACATATTTACTCAAATGCATACCTGTGGGAGGACTTATCATTCCTGGAAAGGACGCAAGGCCACTTGGAGATGGACCTTTCCCACCGAAAGATATTTTTCCAGCATTCGATGCAGTCTATCCTCATCTGATTAACTAAATTGTATTTAGAAATCAGTATTTATTGGTAAATTAGTTTGTAGAATCAGTGCTTACATATTTTTATTTTATTTTTATAAAATTGTATAAAATTATATTCCACTTATGTATTAATAAGGATTAAATTATTTTCTGTTATTTGTTATGACATGTGTTATTTGTTAAGAACATATGTTCTTTTACTTAAAAAAATGAATAAATGCTTTTTATTGAATCAAATAGTGCACATTTTATTATATATTTTGGTTTAAAATAAAATGGTAATTATTTAACTAGTTCAATTTAAATATATTTAATTTGAAAATTTAAATTTTGTAGAGGAACGTCTTTACAGTTTTTAATTTATAGTAAGTTAAAGTAATCGAACGTGATAAGACTGCTTGTCACCATTACAAAGTTTTCTTTATCTGTAAGCAAAATATTTAGACTGACATATTTATCTTAAGGGAAAAAGATACAGGTTTTTGATCAACAGACCGATTTTATTTTTATTTCTTCATTTTATTTCTCTACCTTTTTTCTTAATAATGAAAAAGGTTTCAAAGAGAAATTTGACTTCTTTCAGCTGTTTTAATTTTTTTTACATTTCGCTTTTATCTAAAATTCAATGTTTTTCAACATTTGCGTGACAAAAAGAATAAGTGCGCCCTAATCAAGGCTAAATGTCAATGAAAGTTCGAACTCTGTCAGAGGTGGACAAAAAAAATTATCCCATAAATCAAAAAAGGAATCATAAATAATTACGTATTTACTTTTACTTAATTATTACTACTATATTACTTAAAAATCACTTTTATCAATTCTTTATTTTCATAACTTCCAGTGGCGTTTTGTACACCAGATTTTATTATGTTTTAAATTTATTGTAATCTACTTTCTAAATATATTTTTTATAAATCCTTGTTGAGATAAATTTATAAAAGTTTAAATACAAATTTCGGCTCGACAATAATTATAATAAAATACATAATTCGTGGGAAAATAAACAATTTAAAACTAAATTTAGCTATAGAATTTTTTTAGAAACAAAAATAAAATTATATTGCAACATAGATTTTTACGTTTTACTTAAAAGAATACATACATTCAAGCTGATTAATATTCACCTATGCCTGTTGTGCAAACGATTTTCAATGAAAATGATGTACTTTTTTGAAGGTTTTCTGTCTGTTCTCAAATTTTAAAGGTGGTTTAGGGGGTTCTAACTAGTGCAAATATGTTCTTTTTACGTATTATTATATACCAAAAAAGAAAAAAAATAATTGTTTTTTTTCTGTAACTTCTACCCTTTGGGTGGACCTGCGCCGATTTATGATCACACAAATCGAAATTTCATACATAACATTTCTGTAATATTTACTATTGTAAGAATAATTGTAAGAATATTATGACACTACTTGATTTAAAAATTCGACAATTGAACAAAATTACATGCAAAGTTAAAACTTTAATTGCATTATTCTCGAAACTTATTTTTGTAATTAAAAAAATATTCTTAAATTACTATTTTGTATGTCAGAATAAATAACTTCTTAACAAAATACAAAGTAGTCTCTAATAACCGATATGGTTGTAGGAAAAACGTTGGAACTAGTTATGCTTTAGCACGTATTACTGATTATATTTATAGTAAGATAGATAAGAGCACTCCAGTGTTCGTTACATGCCTAGACCTAACCAAAGATATTATTACCGTTAATCATGAAATATTACTTCAAAAACTAAACAGATACGCGGTAAAGCACAAATGCTATTAAAGGAGTATTTATCATATAGACAACAAGTTTTAAAAATAGGAAATAACAGAAGCAAACTCTGCAAAGTCACCAAATTTACCAGATAACAGTACAATTTCATTTGCTGACGATAGAGCTGTGATGTGTTCAGAGGATACATGGCAAAAAGTTAGTACTAAAATGAATATGCTTTAAGTACAGTAGCGGATTGACTAATAGGAGAACCAGTAATTCCTGAATATTGACAAAACTGTATACATTGGATATGCAAATTATACTGATAAATTACCAAGCAAATTAGATATAAAAATATATGGGGAGAAAATCCAATGTCTTAAAAATATAACAAATCTAGGAATAACGATTGACAGGTATATGAAATGGGATGAATACATTAATACAGTTTAAAAACCCGCTGCAAATTCATTGGCACTTAGCTTCCTCAAACTAAATTAATTGTTCCGCAAAATAAAATTATTTGTTATAATAAATTAATTTTAAATTGCTATATCTCTTTTTAAATAATACCTCAAAAAGAGTGTGCTTTTTTATCATTGATGGTTTGACAAAAGATAATTTCTTACTAAAATTACAGAACGATAGGTAATAATCCTTATCACAGCAATTTTTTCTCTGTACGTAATTTATTAAAATTATTGAAATGTTTCAATTAACTGTAATCAGATGTTAGTACGTAGATTCATCGAATTCCTAATCATCTAAAATTTAGTGAACGATTTGCCATTATAGATTTCCGAAATATAACCGTTTAAACTAAATATGACTGTTCTCCTATATAACAAAAAAGGTGAAAAAAACTATCTAAAATTTGCGGTTGTAAATAATAGGTAATTTAAGATCTGTTTAATGCATTTACACTAAATTGATCACGATATTTCTATCATACCAAAAGACTCGAAAAATTAAAATTCAAACATCCAAAAATCGAAAAATTAATATAATGAAAAAAACAAGTCGATGAATCTTTAAATTTATTTTCAATTTCAAATCTTCAGTAAAAAATGAAAAAAATGAACCCTGCTTGGTAAAAAATGACCGTACCATTCTCGAGATATAAGTTATCAAAAGAAATTTTCAAAAATACATATCCTTAAAAATCTTGTACTATAAACGTAGTTGTGATCTGGGCAAATAACTCGTTTAAGAGATAGTAAAAGGTTTACAGTTTTAGAAAGTTCAAATGCTGACGATTTACTTCAGTTATCATCAGAGAAAAAAAGATTTTCCTTCCCTTCAAAAAAAAAAAAATAAAGCATAAAAATTTTTACAGATATTCGTATTCATATTCCTAATTATCACAGTTTATTTTAAAAATTTTCATTCTTATAATTCGCAGATACAACCGTTTGATAAAAATGACGATTTCATGAATAACAACCAAGGAAATCAGGTTATTCAAAATTTTGAGTGGGAAAGGATATGTAATTGTATGCGCTTTCATATGCATTATCACTCAATCGATAATAATATTTCTAATAATAATAATATTTAATTCTATGGTTTCAAAAAACCTAAAAAACTAAAACTTAAAAATCGAAAATAAGTGTAGGTATTCATGTCTCTGAATTTGTATTGTGCTATGTACTCGTATATATACAATATGTATGCATGTACCTTTGTATGTATGTATTTATTTATTATAGTATTATGTACTTTTGTATGTATGTATGTGTATATGTACGTATGTATGTACGTATGTATGTATGTATGTATTTATGTATGTATGTATGTATGTATTTACCTATGTATGTATGTATGTATGTGTAGAAATAAGTGAAGAGAACACCCAGTACATGATCACTAACAGAGCAGGGCCACATATTGCTAATACCGAGTTGAAAGTCTCGAGGAAATCTTTCAAAATAGTAGACGAGTTCAAATACCTTGGCACGATAATAGACCACAAAAATAAAACTCATATCGATATCGAGAAGTGACCGCATTCGGGAAATACATATCTCTATTCGGTAAATAACTTACTAAAATCATGATTACTATTGCGAAAGACTAAATTAGAAATATATAGAAGAATCATAATGCCAGTAATTTTATACGGATACGAAACGTCGGCATTAACCAAACAGGAAGAAAAAAGATTTAGGGTGTTTGAGAATAGAGTGCTTAGAAAGATATTTGGGGACAAAATAGATGAAATTACTAGAGAATGGAAAACTCGACATAATCAAGAAATACGCGAGCTATACGATAAACCAAACATTACCAGACTGATTAAATCCCGAAGGTTAGGGTAGGCTGGGCATGTAGCTAGAATTGGAAATGAAAAAGTAGCACTTGGAGTGCTTTTAGCCGACAAGCACAAGACGGCCAGGTAGACTGAGACGAAGGTAGGAGGACAATATTAAAATTGATCTACGAGGAATAGGATGCTATGAGAAGGATTGGATGCAACTCGTAAACAATGGAGAAAAATGGCGTAACTGTGTGAACAAGGCTATGGACTATACAGCTTCAGCTAGCTAGTCCCAACAAGTAGTTATGATAGCTTTGGTGATGGTGCAAGCACGTTTACAGCCAACATAAAGACTATGTAATAGATGTGGCCCTGTAGACACTGTTACTGCTTATCATCACTATTTGGCCTCTATAATAATAATAATAATAATAATACTTAGGTATTATAATTCGTAAGCTAGACGTAGAGTAATTATGCGCTTTTTGAAGAAAAGAGTCCAGAGTACCAACTAAAGATAGTACAAATAATATTTTATAATAATGTTGTAATGTACAAAATATAAAGAGTACATTTTAATAAAGAGTAAATATATCTGCGTGTGTGATGAGTGTATGTATCGGCTGAATTGTAATTGTTTTTAAATTGTGACGTGATGGATGTACGTGTATGCAAGAATGAGTAGACTTTCAGAAATTGTTATGGAACTGTGATATAAACAAACTGTGATATTAGATAATGACAAATTTGTGCAACAATTTTTATATTTATACACTGACGAACTGTGATAGTGATCAAAGACTTTATGTAATGACAAAATAACAATTTTTATGTAATGTATTTTTGCCAAAATTGACAAATAAATCGTATATCTATCTATCTATCTATCTATCTATCTATCTATCTATCTATAACCACCTAATAGACGCCATCTCTAACCAGTACCTGCATCTAGATAAAAAAAACTACAGAACGCGTCACCTAGACCTCGTCATCGGCCACCATGACCACCTGGACACCTTCGACAAGTACGTATATGTAGACATACAAAACTACGGAGCGCATTATCTAGACCTCGTCATCGGCCACCATAACCACCAGGACACCGTCTCTGACCAGTAGTTATAGCTAGACACCAAAAACTAAGGAGCGCACTACCTAGACCTCGTCATCAACAATTAAGACCACCTGAAGGCCTTCTCCGATCAGTACATACATATAGACATCAAAAACTACGGAGCGCATTACCTAGACCTCGTCATCGGCCACCATAATTACCTGGATACCGTCTCCGACCAGCAGTTATAGCTAGACACCAACAACTACGGAGCGCAGTGCCTCGACCTCGTCATCGGCGATTATGACCACCTGAACACCATCTCCGACCAGTACCCATATCTAGACACAAGAAACTACTGATTGCGCTACCTTGATCTCGTCATCGGCACCTATAACCACCTGGATACCGTCTCCGACCAGTAGTTATAGCTAGACACCAAAGCCTACAGAACGCGCTACCTGGACCTCATCATCGGCTACCATAACCACCAAGACTAAGCGTTACGCTCAGTCTTTCAACAGTGACTGAACTTTTACTGTACAACAATATATTACTTTCTATTACCATCTCTATTTTACTTTTGTGAAGTCCATTTAGATATAATTATATATAAGTGTATACGACTTTATATGAATTGCCTACCAATATACCGTATAATACACTTCGGATACTACGTTTACAACGAGAGATAATTGGGATAGTGGTTAAGTTAATTTAAGTTAAGTTAAGTGGGGATAATGGCTTCATAACTCAAAGATTTTGGGTTCAAATCCCAGGCGGGGCAATTTTGCTTCTTTTTAATTTTTTCTTGTAATAAGAAATGCATAAAACATTGCTAATCTTGAATAAAAACTATTTTTTATATTAAATTTGCATAAATTAATTATTACATTATTAATTTAATTAATTTAAAATTTATGTACAAGTATATATAATTATATATAATCATATATGATTATATATAACATTATTCTATATATAATTGTATATAAGTTACTTGTATATGATTATATATGATTATCGAAGATTTTTTTACTCGGGAAAAACTAAAGATTATTTATGAAGAAAACTTAATGATTTTGTACAATATATAGAATCGTTATCTAAAGCCGTTGTAAAAATTTCAAACAGTGTAAGCATTTTTTCGAAAAGATATGGTAGTTAACAGAAAATTCATATATTCACATAAACCGAATAAAAAAAATTTCATATATTTTTTTCTTTTTAACGAGCTTCATAAATGACAAACTTTTAGCAGTGTCTAGTTACCATATTTGTTAACAAGTACAATTTTTTTTAGCTCTTTGCCTTCATTTTCATTTTGGCGCTCGAACCTCCTTAAGTTTGTTAGTAACTCATTTTTTATAATTTACTAAGAAATGACAAACGGCTAATTCCCATAAAGTTATGCGTTAGAAGTAACTTTTTTAAGCTTCGTTTTTTCGATAATTCGGTCGTTGACCCCCGATTTTCTTTATATATATCAAAAGCTTAGTATTCAAAGAATATTTTCGAAAAGTTTCGACGAAGTCTATATTTTTATAAAAAGTCGCTGAGACCACCTTAAATGAAAAAATAGAGCTATTTTCGGTACTTTTGACTTTCAAATGCTGCTCATTTTTTGTTTTAATTACTCTATTAATTCCGTTATTCTATATTAAAAGACATTTGTAGATATTATACCCCACACATATAAAAGTTACAAACACATTATGTCAGAGATCCGATGATTCGAATTACGTCCGCCATCAAAGCATAATATTAGAATATTTTCCTGTACTTTAATGGTACTAAAATATACTAGAAAAAGTTTGAAGCTTTTTAGTATTATTTTATCACAACAAAAGATCTCTGAACATTGGTCAAATTGTTGGCCGAGAAAGTATAATGTCCTCTTATATAGCGGATGAAAATCCAAAAATTGGATCCACCATTTTGCATTTTGAATAGTCGATAACATAATCGGAATCAGTATCCTATAAAGCTTATATATACACATAGGCTTTCATTTAAATTAGGAACAACTTTTTTAGAGAACTGATAATGGTTTCACAGTAGTTCTTTTTTAAATAATACGGGTTCTCATCAAGTTCATCATTCGAGAGGGAAGATCAAGACGTAAATCATTTCTTCATAGAAGTCTGGTCCTTCTGTTTTTATAAAAAACGAAAATTATTTCGATATTATGATTTTTATGGCTAAATAAATAAACGAAAACTTTCTAAATATCAAAACCATTTCAATACATTATCATCATGTACTTTCAAAACTAAACTATGTGATATAATCCTGATACAAGCGCCATCAAACAAAACAAAAAAAACTTACCTCACCTATAAGGAGCATGCCGCATTTAGACTCGTAAACCGAGCCTCGCTTCTCCTCGGGATTACATTCTCGCCTATACAAGAATATCATTCGCACAACACGGAGCTGCTCAGAGCGAAGAAATGTCGCGGAAAGTGCATATTCGTCCTCGGGTTTGCGGAGATAAATATGCTAATGCAAATATAGAATAGATCAATAGAGTCTCTATTTAATGTTTCTCTTTGAATAACGCTTGTCTAATCTATGCAAGCAAATGATGGATCTCTATACCCTTTAAAAAAATTCGTGGATAAATTGTTTTCTGATTGCAAATAATAACGGAATCTTTTTCAATTTTAACCAGACAATGCGTATGCAAATTCGGAGGGCATAGTAAACCATTTTTGTCAGAAATACGGAAAACAAATTTTTTTGCTATTGATTTCACCAAAAATCACCCATCACCCTTATATTAAAATTATTCATGTTATGAAAAATCATGAAATGTGAATATTTTGTACCCAATCAGAATTATGAAATATGTGATAAGCTATGCATGTTATGCGCGCTTCAATTTCGCATATTTCTTATAACATGAAGAAGACGATTATTAACGATTTTATATAGTTTAAACTTAAGTATTACACGATACGTTTGCCTAAAAATTATTTGATGATGGTTTCATGACAAAATATGTAAATAATAGGATATGTGAGTGAAAAGGCTTTACTGAAAATATGAGACGATTTCTAACTAAAAGTTGAGGTGAATTATTGTCTGAGAATATAACATATTTTTTTACTTGATTTCTTATCTGAAGTATTTTTAGTAAAAAATGAAACGTTATCTACATTATATTAATATTCCAAATTAATCATCAAATTTATTTTTTCATTAATTTTTTCATGCTTTCATATGTGAACGTTTTTGTGTTATAATTTATTTTCTTTTATTATCCATGAATTAATTAATTTGGAAATTAAGTATGCAGCTGACATACATTTTATAATTTTTATGGTTTTAATACATTTTGACTCTCCGGATTGTGATTTCTCCCCGTTTCTTCAGCATTTTTCTTGATTATTTCAACGAGATTATAATCTTTCATTGTTTCTTGTGTTTCATTATGTTGCTTTTATTGGACAAATGTATCCTACATAACAAAATGTTTTGCTAGCATAAGTTTTATGATTTTGATACGGTTTCATGTTGTCAACTTTGGTTTTTCCCCGTTTCTTCAGCATTTTTCTTGATTATTTCAACGGGGTTATAATCTTTCATTTTTTTGTGTTACATTTTGATGCTTTAATTAAATCATAATAATTATTAATAAACGTAATATTATGTTTTTATTATGCTTTCTATGTTGTCTGAGTATTTCGTATATCTGGGTATTTTCGAAAATCGGAAAGATTTAACGTGAATTGAAGACATAAAATAATCTTTAAATGTATTTTATTTCTTGCACTTTTATTTCTTGCACTAAAAATAATAATTATAATATTAAATTTTATGATTTTGATACGGTTGTATGTTGTCAATTTCGGTTTCTCCTCGATTTTTCATAATTTTTTTTTGTTTACATCAACGAGATTATAATCTTCAATCGTTTCTTGCGTTTCATTTGTTGGATTTATTGGACGATTTTATCCTACATAAAAAAAATTATTCAGCCAGCATAAGTTTTATGAATAGGTTTAACGTGAATTAAAGACATACAATAAATGTAAAATGTATTTAATTTCTTGCATAAAGATAATAATGATAATAATAAATCTTACTAATCAATAATAATCGTGATGCACATGGGCGATTGTCAATAAAACGGTATTTTTAGTGTCGTCAATATGCTGAGTACAAAGAAAATATTATTACGGTCTGGAAAATGTTTGAAGTTCGTAAACACGATGTATTTGAACATCTAAAATACAAAACACAGACAACTATGTTATATTTGAACACACAATGATATATATATATATATATCATTGTGTGTTAAAAATATAACATAGGGTACTTGTCCATATTTATGAGCCTGTCCATATTTGTGTGCCTTTCTTTTAAATGTAATTTGCAGCGATTAAATCATAAATGAATCATTAAAACTATTTTTAAAACTAAGATAAACTATTAAGTTAGAGTTTACAAGAGTTACATGAAAGTTTAAATTGTTTTTCATAGAGTGATAATTTTTTTAAACATATGAATCATGATTTGGTGGTTTTACTTTGTTTCCTAGTCTAAAATGCTAAGGATTGCTTGACTTCTTAAAACTTAATTTAATTATTCGGACGTGATTTATGACAAACAAAATATTTATTATATCATAAAATAATTCAATTTAATATTAAAAAATGTGAAATGAACATTTTAGACTCAATTTATTAATTTATTAATGAATCCAGTAATACCGCAACATTTTCGAAGTTTGTCCGTATTTATGCGCCCCCTCATGATCGACGGAATAACCTCACTTCTGTTTGTAGAAGGGAGAAGAAGTTTTCGCAAGCTTTATTTTTTCCAAAGCTGTTATTATGGAATAGTGCATAATAAATCATTATCATTGTATCAGTTTGCATGAATTTAGATAATTTATAGATTATGAATTCTGTGTCAAATATTTAGTTTTGTTCATAATATCTCTGTGTCTATCACATTTATTAATTTCAAATATTTTGAAAATTTATTTATATTTATTAATTATTACTTAAAAACTATCTAATTACAATTATTTATTATAATATTTCAAAATAATATGTAAATAAAAAATAATAATAATAAAATTATTTAATTATGCTTATTTTAAGTTATCTTATACTTAAACAAAAAATAGATTCCATTAATATTAATATTTAGCAGTAATTATAGAAATAATTAAAATGAGACTTCATGAGCACACTAATCGGGGGCACAGTTTTTTGAGCAGGCACACTAATGGGGGGCACAGAATTGTGGACATACACACTAATACGGGCAAATTGGGCACAGTAATACGTTATAGCCCATTGAAGAAGCACACTAATATGAACCAAAACCTTTTATTTATTTCCAATATATCTGTATGAATGCTTAATATATTCAATTAAAACAAATTCCATCTTAAACACGGAACGTTAGAATACCTATATAAACTTCAATAGCAAAGATTAAAGCTATATACGTTCAGCAATCAATTATTAAATGCAAAAAATTGCTTCATGGCACACTAATACGGACAAGTACCCTAGTTGTCTTTGTTTTGTGTTTAAGATGTTCAAATACATCGTGTTTATATAGCGTATTGACGACACTAAAAATACCGTTTTATTGACAATCACCCATGTGCATCACGATTATTATTGATTAGTAAGATTTATTATTATCATTATTATCTTTATGCAAGAAATAAAATACATTTTACATTTATTGTATGTCTTTAATTCACGTTAAACCTATTCATAAAACTTGTGCTGGCTGCAAAATTTTTTTTATGTAGGATAAAATCGTTCAATAAATCTAACAATGAAACGCAAGAAACGATGGAAGATTATAATCTCGTTGATGTAATCAAAAAAAAATTATGAAATATCGAGGAGAAACCAAAATTGACAACATACAACCGTATCAAAATCATAAAATTTAATATTATAATTATTATTTTTAGTGCAAGAAATAAAAGTGCAAGAAATAAAACACATTATATATATATATATATATATATATATATATATATATATATATATATATAAATATATAATAATCCTATATGATAATATATAGATAGATAGATAGATGTACAGCGGCCATGCGCAGTGACTTCGGCGTCGAGGCCCTCAATTGGTGTGCACTCCATCATACGTTAAAGTGGTCTGAAATGAAAATACCAAGAAAAATTAGTTATAGTATGATAGTAAGGACGTACTGAACTTTTAGCATTTCAAGAATTATAACATTATAAACATTTATTCGCTTAATAATATTTGATTTTATTTAAAAAATCATGAGTTTTATTTTTCGAGGTTTCGTTAAAATTTAAGACCACATTACCGGATGCTAGAGTGCCCGCCAATTGAGGCTCGCGACGTCGAAGCAACTGTACACGACCGCTGTATACCTTTATATATAGATAAGAAAAATTGTAAAAAATGTTTTTTAATTCTTGAAGAGTACATAAAAGTAAGAGTACAAGAGTGCGTATAAGAGTGCACATACGTAGAAAAAGCTTTGATTATTTTAAATAGATAATTCGTGAAATAATCGCGGAATATCCATTTCGTTTTTTGACATATATACGCGAATCCCCCTTAACTAATTTGTTTAGTATAGTCCAAAACTATTTTTATTCCATTTTAATAGTCGAAATTTAGTCAAAGAAACAATAATAATATTATGTAATAATTCTCAGTGTTATTTTTTTTATATCGCTAGTTTTCTCGAGCCTATATCTTATTAGTTCGACTAACTTGATGTAAGACCAAGTAAAGCATCTCTCGAACCTCACAGCCTTCTCGAAAACGGATTACGCTTATAATCAACATCGAAACAGTGTTCCGCTAGCGTAGCGAGGGTGAATTTTAATTCAACGTTCATTAACTCTTGTAATCGGATTAGCGAGAGTGGGCTTGAAAATTAGCCGACGCTCTTCGCTACCTGATCCTCTTCTTGCTCTTCCTTAAATGTAAATATATATCAATTACTGCACAGTAATATAGGTACGCCTTCGAGCAAGATCAATGAGGCAAAGTGAGCGGGGACGAAAAAGTGTGATTAAAAAAAATGGGAGTCAAGAGACGGAAAACCTAATAAATAGTATATTTAGCATCTAATACGTGAATTTGTATATACTCAATTAATTATTTAAAATAGCTCAAATAAATACTTTAGATGTGCTTTATATTGCATTAAATTGAAAAGTAACAATGCAATTTTAAATAAAAACTGAAATTATTAGATTATATTGAAGATATCCTGAAATATGAAAATCATGATCATGTCTTGTATCCAGGTTTCCTCATAGTATGACCTTATATGGTTATATACATGATAATATATGTATATGTTTGTTTTCCATATACGAGACATGCTTTGTTAATCTAATTGGTGTACCATATGGCTCAGTTCTGGGGCCCCTTATGTTTAGTCTGTACAACAATGATCCATCTTAAGTTTCATGTTTTATATGTATGAATGTATTTATATGAATGAATGGATGAGTGACTGAAGCGTTATAATGTAAATACTGTATATAAGTTTTACTATTGACGTGATAGATCCTTACAACGATAGAAGTGCAATTTTGAAAATACCTGACGATCTTATGTGATATTTATATTTTGTGATAAACATTATGTGATATAATAACCTATACGACGATTTTTGTATGATAAATTTTGATGTTTATAAATAATTTGTTGTATATACAAATAAAAAAAATAAAGTTTCTATCTATCTATCTATCTAATTCTCTTGATTATTATTTTGCTTATTTCGTATAAGTTATTCATGAAGTTAAGTTAATTTTGATGTAACCATATATCAGAGTATATTTTTTGTGTAACTGCCGACATTGTTTATAAAGAAATACACCATTCCCATCAAAATATCGCATGTCAAAGAAATTATATCTCTTATACTTATAATGTAATATAACTTAAACATTCCAGTCTTTGTTTAAAAAATAATATATCAATACTTTTCAATTTCATGCAACATAGAAATCAACTAAACTATTTATTTAAACTATTATAATCTTAAGTATTTATTAAACAATTTTAAACGGTCAAGTAACCATATAGTACGTTTATAAAAAATACTAAATAACGAAAGGTATTTAACAAAAAAGGAAGAACGTGAAAAAAGAAAGCCGAGAAAGCTGCGAAAAGGTGATTTGGAGGCTTTCACGGCAAGCCTCTCCGTGGTAACGCGGACGATGGCACGGCTAGAGCTCACGGCCGAGTCCAACCCGAGCTACAAACAATGGAGGGCGCGTTAGCCGGCGCTAATCCGGTTATCGTCACCGCCACCGCAACGAACTCGAAACGTTGGTACTTTTAAAGCTCCCTGCCTGGAAAGTGCGCGAGCGAGCGCGCGTGCCATCGAGAGTTCGCGCGACGTTTAAATTAGATTTCCGTGCGGTGGCGGTGGCTTTCGCTCTTTTTCGCCTTCTCTATGACTTCTCTGCTTTCGTGGAATTTGATATTGCATTATTGTGCCGTGCGCGCTGCGGCAGCCCGACATTAATGCGGTTTCTCATTGATTCCAGTGCTATCAAGGCTTGAGTGCCAGGGTATTTTTTGCTCGAGACGTACAATAGCATTTTTCGTTTCCAATGCCATGGATAATGTACGAATATATATATATATATATATATACATATAGAACGAACAATCGTTTGACAATGATTATGATTATATTACTACTAAGGCTTTGAGCATGCAGAAATCTCTGATTATTCTGTTCAAAAGCTTCATATTATTAGTTGTTTTGGATATGTTTTAATTATCTAAACATAATAATTATATCATATTGTTTTATTAAAAGTCTTGAATCTATTTAGCATCGGTTTTTTATTGAGCTTGATTATTTATGTGACCTAGACTTAATTTTTAATAGGCCTGCGTAAGATTACGCAAGTTATGTAATTCTTTTGCAGATTGATGATGGAAATTTCAAGAATTATACATGGTTTAACTATCATTATGCATACTTTGCTAACGGCTTTTTTTTGTATTGAGATAATTCTGGTTAGATTAATAAACTAATCAAAATAAAAAAAATATACGCTTTGTTTATACACTGAGAGGAAGGAATCTTTATATTAAATCTGAGTTATTTGCATTAAAGACATACGACTTTGGATATGGTCAAAGAACGCAGTTCTTTACGTGTAAGATACATAAAAGTTCAAATCCTATATCTTGTAACTTTTTTTAATTTTTCACTCGATGTACGTTCTATAACGTTATAAAATAAAGTTTTAGTCATATTTTAATCAATATTTAAAGTTTATAATTAAAGCTCGGTGGGAAAACCCGTTATTTATTGCCTCAGGTAGAAGCTGCTCCATTATGCTTATATACTTCTGACTTAAATATAAACAAAAAAATTATTTTCTTATAACCAATATAAAGAAATTCTCCAATTTAGTTCATTTTAAATTTTGTATGCCTCTGATTTAAGAATAAAAATAAATTTTTCTTTAAATAAATAATAAAAAGCTGTATTTTTGAAGTAAAAAGAGTTATAAAAATGATATTTTTAAAAAACACAGGATAATATTTTTGATACATCTTTGGCAAACCGTATGCAATTTTTTAGAATGATTCGATATTATATGATGGGCATGGAACATTATGAACATTGAAGAATACAATTAAGAGGAGCAGATACTTTTATAAAGTTAAAATTACTCCTTAATTAATTCTTTTAATTTAATAATTATATACTTGATACTTTTATCATCATAGTTCAACATAATAACTATACCTAAACATTTTTTTAAACAAATTAGAGGCATTTTAAAAGATTAAAATGAAAACGATTTTTTGACTAAATTTCAGTATAGGCTAACCTTAAGCATTAGTTTATTTGAAGTAATGAATCATTTATGCTAAATAATTTTTCTTTAAAAGCAACCATTCTAAAATTTATTTTTACTATAAATACTTGATAATATCTGTAATTTTACCGTTGTGAAACCTTAAAATCTTGCTCCTACGAGGCACAAGATACTTATTACCATTGCCAATACTATATTTATTGCGAAAACTTTGCGGCGTGCACGTTTCTCATCAAAATGATAAGATGTTTCTGAATATGATACATTATCATTCTTCTGTAAAGATTACGATAGCATGTGATATTTGAAACCATTAGCCAATACTGTTTTAAAGATAATTGACTTCAAAGTTTGACTCCTATACACCTAAACTGACAATAAACTAAGAGTGCGATTGTTTAAAAGCGATAAAAAAGAAATAAAAAATATTACAAAATATTGAAAAAGTATTGAAAGATCATGTACGGGAAATTTTGTAACGAATGATAACACTGATTCCGAGTACTAAACAAAAACATAAATAAAAGTACTCGCGGATTCTGATTGATTCATTGTACAAGCAGAAAAGTTTAAAGTCTCATTAGAATATATTTGTATAATTTTTCTAGTCAGAATGAACGATATTTCGGTAGTGATAATATTTCTCCTAGATTTTTATACTGTTTTAACTATAACGATGGAAATTTTTTTATTTTTTACCTTAAAAAATGTAAAATGACAAAGAAAAATAAAGTATTACAGAAACACTTTCAGGAATTTACTAATATCAGATTATTTTTAACTCCGAAAGATCAAGTTTTTATACAAACTTTCCAACAGTTTTCCATTAATCCTCTTTGAAAAACCAAAAATTATGCGCTCACCGTCACGCTGCAGTTCACTTGAGCGGGAGTAGAATCTTTATTCTTGGTAAATTCGGCGAATCCTTTCATCCCTTGAGTGGGATGAGGGAGGAAGAGAGAGAGAGAGAGACAGAGAGAGAGAGAGAGAGAGTGCAAAGGGAGACAGAGCACGTTAATCCTGCGAGCGACCTCGTTATGCGCGACCCAGAGATCCAATGGCCCCGGGGGTATTCGCTGATCAGAATAAACAAAAGTGGAAATTTCGGGTCTTTAAAGACCATTTTTAAGCACCCATTCGTGTTTAATATGCAAAAATAAGCAAATACATATTATTTAGCATGAATGCAATTAGGATTATGCTCTTTTCACACACAAAAAACGCTTATGATTATTTCGTAAACGGTTTAAACCTCGGTTTAAACATGACAAAATATCACAGTAAAGGGAATTTTTAAATATTAAAAATGTAGTTTGTTTGGTTTACAGCAGAATATTACGGAAGGAAAAATTTAAATAAATTCACGCAACTTAAAAACTTTATGAATTACTATATATTGCAATAAGAGTTGGAAACGAAATAATACGCTTTTAATGTATGTATTTTAACTGTATTATTTTATAAAAAATCTCTTAGTATCAATATTTGTTTAATAACGGTTAAGAATTATTTTTTACTTCGTTATAGAGTTTTGAAGATTTTCTAATAAAGAAATGATATCTTGTTATTAGCTATTAGTATTTTAGCTGATGTTGAACCTTCCTGTTGCCGGCAAAGATCGGAAACCACTTATTTAATTTAATTTCCATTTTTCTTAAATATCTCTTCGGAGGGTTGTTATTTTTAATTAGAACGCTTAACAAATGCTATAAAACTTTTAAAATTTTGTTATAAATATCAATAGCAAACACCCCTAAAAAATTTAGTCAGGATTTACCATGTGGTTCACTAGATACAAACCACACACAAACATACTCGCATGCATGCGTACACGCACTCACATTTACACACTATCACCCACTCACTCACATGTACATACATTCACATGCACGTTCTTATATACCACTCGCACACGCTTACGCATACGCACACTCGCATGTATGCACTCGTACTCATATAAACATACATTTTTTGGTAAAAATCACAAACAAAATATATATTTATAACAATGAAAAATGAAGAATTTATACAAGCGTCTGTATACAGTAAAAGACTATTCGTTTCTCTTCCGCTTTCGTTTTCGTAAACTTAAAAGTGTAAGTAAGCGAGTTGTTACCTGCAGAATCCTTTCCGGGTTCCTGCTTTAAATATTTAATCTAAATGAAACTGGCTAATAACCAGCCAACAAACCAGCCGGACAGGTTAATTTTCCACCAGAGTAACTTCATTACGATTGTATCAGAACATTGAACACTCCTGTAGGACCCGTGAAAATTTGAACTCCACTAGCTCAGCATAACCCTCGATCTACCATCAAAGACGCCCACAGCTCCTCCATTCCCATTTTTTCTCCTCCCGTCTTAATGACCCCTACAGCATAATCCGCACGATAATCCCACAGCGCCCTCGGGATATTCTCACCAAGCCGAGCGCACACAAGGGGCTATACAGTATCGCTGCAGGGCCCGTGATCTAATTCATTAATCTGCATTGTCCCTGCAGCAGCAGCCAGCAGGAGAGTTACACGAGGACAACGAACGAAGCTCGCGTGCCATCGCGATACCCAGAGAGCAGCCAGCGATGGATCTCAAAATACCAGTGTGCACCGTACACCTATAACCTCCAAAAGGCCTCGGCTCCCGGCAAAGACCAAGGGACGCACCGACTACGAGGCATCCAGCCAATGGCGCGTATAGTAGCATGTAATACCGCCCGCGTCTCGGTGCTGTATACATGTACATACCGCTCCAGTCCCCGCACGCGCGCGTTCTCGAGGCTGCCTCGAAATTAAATTAAATTTAAATTAAGTTCAATTAATTAAGCGGCTTGCCCCGTGGGCACAACTTCGCCCGCCTCCTGCCTGCCGGCTCTCACGGCCTTCGTTCGGTGACGATGCTATGCGGAAGGAGGGGGGGAGGGATATACAAGAGGATCCTTGCGCTCGCCTAGTGGCGGATACAGACCTAATCTCTTTTAAATTAGTATTACACGCTAAAACGGCCGCTCGAACGATCCCAGAAGCGCGAGGCGAGAGTTATTAAATTCCGCGCAGAGCTCGAGCGTCGTGCTTCGTCTTTGTCTCCCTCTCTCTCTCTCTCATTCTCTGTCTCTCTCAAAATATGTAAAAAGAATTAAAATGTACCTGTATAAAAACGCGATATTAATAGTATATTGTGTACAGAGGGCGAGAAATAGGCTTTTACCGCCGGCGCGAGTTTGCTGTATGAGTCGGAGGCGAGCAAGTACGAGCCGAAGGTGGCGGTATTTTTTGTGACACATGTAGGGGAGACCGGGGCAAAGTGAACCTAAAAATGTTTGAGCACTAATATATAAATATATTTCAACTATCAATAATTCGAAATATATTAAACAGGTAATATAGACTTTATTTAATATAATTTTCAAGCATCAAGACTGCAAAATAATTGAAAGTATTTTAAAATTCACTTACAAGAAATAAAATGAGAAGGCCTACTTTGTCACGAGCTTGGGGTAAAGTGAGCCTTTTTACGGGGCAAAGTGAGCTTCAATAAATATGCAGATAAAAGTTTTATTTAACTTTTTAACGTAATTTAATCAATTTGTTAAAAGACATATAAGTTTAAAGCTTTACAAAATGTATTTATCAGACATGATTGTAGAGCTTTTTAAGAGATTTACGTATTGTCTTATTGTATTAAAAAAATTCCTATTAAAATTTTAGTGTACTAAGTATAAAAAAAAAATTGTATAATAATATAGCCTACATAACACTTCTTTATCTAAATAAAAAAACCAAAACATGCAAAATTATCATATCAAGTGGCTCAAAAATTCATTGTTAAATTTTTTACTAAATAACCGATTATACGTACCACGAAGCATTTAAAAATCATTGTTTACTTAGATTATTTTGATATTTAAGTGAAATTAATATAAATGTTTTATTTATGTCGAAATATAGAGAAAGCTCGCTTTAACCCGAGGCTCAATTTACCCCGGTCTCCCCTATTGATTTTTGCGGTTTTATGTGTCTATCAAGCGGAACCAGATGTGGCCGTTTTTGAACACGGTGCAATTGTCGTCCTGTTCTATTAAGAAATTAAATATGTATACCTACACATACATTGATTTATACGCACGCACACACACCCATATATACACATACACACATGTATACACACATAGAGATATACGTACATACACATATGAAATAATTATTATCGTATATTAAAGTTTTTCAGGTAAATGAACGATAAGATCATTTAATTAATTTTAATTTCATAATTAAAAGTCTTTACCGTACGCTGTAACACGCACGCACGCGCGCCCGCCCGCACGCATGTACGCACGCACGCACGCATGCACGCGTGAGTGAGCTCAAAAGTCTTTACCGCCCTGTCGAGCGGTCTACACTGATTTTCGAACAATGAATTGATTAACACACTTTTTAAAGCTCAACATTTATAAAAACATTTTGGGACCTGATACAATAAAAAATGTTACAATCAACTAAGTTATAACCATTCAATAATTAACATTTTTTCTTATGTAAAACTGAATATTTAAATGCGTTTTTCTCGAAACTTATTTTTGAAACTTCAAAAAGTTACTCGCGAATTTAGAGTCGATGAATGTAGCTGTAACTCGCAGCAAATATTTCTATAAGGACTATTTAAAGAAATTAGTATTCGTTTTCAAGAATTGCGTATATTCAAATTTTTACCGATTAAATACGTACACAAAAACATGGTATTTTTTGTCTTATATTTATTTAAATTGAGATATATATTTTTTCAAGCTATTTATGATAGAAAATTATAATACAAAATACTAACTTTTGTTTGTTACGGGTTCTAAAGTTAGTGATAATTTATTAGGTTGATATTCTCAAACTTAAATACGCAAGGAACTTTTTAATTAACCTTTATTTTGACTGCAAAAGAGTGCATTTTGTTCAATGAATTTGGATTAGGAAAGTGAAAAATGCTCAAAATTGGTATATATTTCTCTTTTTGGGTTACTAATAACATAGTAAAATTTTGAAATAAAATTCCGGATGTTTAACGATTTTGAAAAAATCAGTGAAGACACACCTAAATCGTTACAAATAAAAGTAAGTCCTGCGTGGAATATAATAATATTTAAAATTAAAGAATATACGCCCTGGTGGAAAATTAATCTAAAACTATGTAGATCTATCTAGTTTGCCATGGGAATAATCGAGAGCCTCGTTAAAACTAGATAATTTTCTACCAGGGCGTATATTCAAATATTGTAACATTTTATTGTACATGGTCACGTATTTTTTAACCCCCATACGACCTTGCCTTGGCGAAATGAATTCGAATCATTCAATCAATTAATCTCCCTCTCTCTATCTCTCTCTCTCTCTGCTTCTCTCTCTCTCTCTCTCTCTCTCTCTCTCTCTCTTTCTCTCTCTCTCTCTCTCTTTAAATCTGCTCAAATTCGCGACCACGCAGTTTTCACGCGGCTTAATTTAAAATCACTTACAACAGCAATGACATTCAGTCATACTTCCACCTCGATGATATTTCTGCGAACTTTGTACACTAGGCATGTATATATATAATCTTTTGTTAAAAGACAGATCGCAATCCAGTAAATTAGGGTACAAACGACCCAGAGTTAACAACTTAGTGTTCTCCTCTTATTCCGATCCATAGTGATTACGACTTACTAGTTTGCCAGCCGATAATAGGAGCTAGCAAACGGGCTCCTCAGGTCTTAAATAATTTGTCCGATGATCTTATTGAGATGTCCGATCTGTCAGGTGCTAATGTCTGACCGCATTTTCCGACAGGTACCAACGCGAGCGACTATTCTTAAAATTAAGATCGGCTAATACGAATACGGTACACTTGACCTACACCTCAAACACGTAGTAGGCGTCACAGAATCAAAACTCTCTAGTGAGGACAAAGACATATCTGTGGCCATTGACGGGTATGCCCTGATTCGGTACGATCGCGTAAGACGTGCGGGTGGAGGAATCGTTATCTACATTAACAATAACTTTAATTTTAAGTCTCTAGCGACGTCCGATGTCCGTGATGGCAGCGTCCCTGAGTATATTATAATGGAAATCACCCATTATTGCAAATCTCTCTTATTTTCACTAGTTTATAAGCCACCAAAAACAACAATGCCGCATGAATTTTTTCACAAACTCTCAGCTTTTTTCACGCGTTACGACAGTATAATTATCACGGGTGATTTCAATGTGAACATGTTATCTACTACGTCACATGAAGCCAAATACATGTATGACATCATTCGATCGAATGATCTACGTCTCCAATCTCACACATGGCTCTACCTATTTATTGTACATTCGCCTTTAGCGGTTATAGGATATAGCAAATCAGATGCTTCGTTTACTTATGGGCACGACAATATAGAATTGACTATACCTTGTAGTATTCTGTGCAATGTTTCTCGTCAAATTAATACTCGTGATCTCCGTCGTCTAAACAGAGCTCAGTATCTCGCTGATTTATCCAATAAGTTGAACGATTTTAAACAGCATAATAATATTAATTAAATCGTCACTCGATTTAAATATGCTGTCACTTGCTCCCTTAATAAATTTGCACCTTTTCGCTCCGTTAATCTATGTAATCGTTGAAAACCGTGGGACTCATCTGACATCCATTCCGCCATGAAAGAAAGCGATAGAGTTTATACGAGAGCACGTGACAGGGGACAGCAACTTACCGAATATCGAGCTCTGCGTGCAAGGGTCCTACAAATGCTTTGATACTCAAAAAATGCTTATTATGCTAATGAAATAGTCAGAGCTCAACGTTCAAATCGTCTATGGAGTTCTCTCAACAGGCTAGGCATAACATCCTCTAGATCAACCTCGCCTTTTTGCTTTTTTCACACAATGATATTAATAATCATTTTGCATCCGTCGCTAATGCATCTAGATCATCTCCTGTACTCCCACTACCACCCCTCCGCTCAACTCCATCTCATATACGTTTACTAACTTTCACTAACATCACCCCCAGTGATATCTCTGAAGCACTTGCCTCAGCCAAGTCCAAAATTTATGGGCTTGATGCAATCACAATTAAACATCTCTCACTATCATGTCCCACCATTCTCGAAACACTTACTACAATTTTTAATTTATCAGTCACCAAGGCATCTTATTACTCCTATTCCTAAAGTACCAGCTCCATCTGACATATCTGAACTATGACCCATTGATAGGTTGTCTGGGTGCTCTAAGTTATTAGAGAAGATTCTATCTAAGCAACTCCTGTGTCACATTGAGAAACACAACCTTTTCATCCCACCGCAAGATGGCTTTAGAGCAGGTCACAGTACTCAGACGGCTCTGCTCGGTGTTCTCGATGACATAAGATTCGAAATGGATAGCTCTGGTTTCACGATCTTAGTCTTATTTGATTCTTCCAAAGCATATGATAAGATTCCCCATCACATATTAATTCATAAACTTCGATCACTTAGAATCAGTGATGACTCCATACAGTGGTTCATTTCTTATCTTGCTGATAGATGCCAGGCTGTTATTGATGAGGGTAGCAACATATTGTACTGGTTTCATACTTGGGCTGGCGTTTCCCAGGGCTCCGTCCTAGGCCCATTATTGTTCACCAGCTTCATCAATGACCTCTCCATGGTACTGAAATTCACCAGACATATGATCTATGCTTATGACACTCAAATTTACAGAAGCTGCAAACGTCATGATCTCATTGACACTATTAACAAGGTATCTGAGGATTGCACTGCGATTGCCAAGTGGGCCTCTTGCAATGGGCTTACTCTAAATCTGTACAAAACCAAAGCAATGCTCTTTAGTAGCACATTAAACCTCTCATTGAATTTAGAACTCATACCTAAGGTTACAGGCACTGGCACTCACATCTCTTTTGTCAATTAAATCAAAAATTTAGGTGTCTGGCTGACTCCTGATCTCAATTGAGGAAGGCAAGTGTCACACATCTGTCAGAAAGTGTTTCGTACGCTCAGACAGCTTCGCCCTCATCAACGTGCTTTTTCATTTGGTATCCGTAAATCACTTGTGCACTCACTCATCCTTCCTCACTTTAACTATGCCTGCCTTGTCTACCATGACCTAACTGATGAACAGAACCTGAAGCTTCAGCGGGCGCAGAATGCATGCACCCGCTTTGATTTTGATACCATTCCCTGGATGTCTCATGTTACCCCCTATCGTAAACGGCTAGGGTGACTCACGGTGAAGGCTCGAAGAGAGTACTTCACGGGTGCGCTAACGTTTACCGTACTTAAGACAGGTTGTCCAGTTTATCTCAAGTCTAACTTCATACTCACGGCAGATAATGATATGCGTAGGTCAGCTCGACTCCACACTGAACCTTTCCTTATCCGTAATTTCGAAACTTCCGTATATGTTAATTCCTTCGTAATAGCCGCCTTATATTTTTGAAACAGCCTACCGGAACACATTACCTCCCTGCCTCCCAAAACGACCTCTCTCCAAAACATCAAATCTCTCTCTCTCTCTCTCGATATACTGTTTATTAGTCTTTTGATGAATAAACAGTATATCTATCTATCTACGAGGGTAGTTCAATAAGTCTTTAGAATGACCAACAGATGGCGCGCGAATCGCTCCAAATCATCTGTTTTCAGTCAGCACCACTCCCGACTAGATATATGGTGCAGTCACAGTCCACATCTTCTGAGTTTACGTGTTTTTATAACCAATTGAAAAATAAAAAATTGCTTGTTAAGAAAAATGGAAAAAAACGAGTTCAGAGCGGTAATTAAACATTTTCATTTAAAGGGTTTAACTCCATATGAGATAAAAAATGAATTGGACTCAGTTCATGGCACATCTGCCCCTGCCTTAGCAACGGTTTATAACTGGGTAAATGAATTTAAGCGTGGTCGTACATCAATAAGTGACGAACCACGTTCAGGAAGGCCCGTAGAAGCAACTACTCCCGAAATCATCAATAAAATCCACGATATGGTGTTGAAGGATAGAAGATTAAAAGTGCGTGAGTTAGCTGAGGCCACAAGGATATCTATAGGTGCAGTTGTTTCAATTCTACATGAAAAGTTAGGCATGAAAAAGCTATCGGCAAGATGGGTGCCGCGTTTGCTCTCAGCTGAGAATAAACGCAATAGAGTGGTCGCCTCTGAGGCTCTTTTGGCGCGCATAAGTCGGAATCCTGAGGAATTTTTTCGTCGATTTGTGACTGTGGATGAAACATGGATACACCACTACACTCCTGAGACAAAGGAACAATCCAAACAGTGGATTTCCACAGGCGAACCAGCTCCAAAGAAGGCAAAGACCGTAAAGTCAGCTGGTAAGGTTATGGCTACAGTTTTTTGGGATGAACGTGGAATTATACTTATTGACTACTTGGAAAAGGGTAAAACAATTACTGGTGAGTATTATGCATCATTATTAGAGCAGCTGAAAGAAGAAATTAAAAAAAAACGACCACATTTGGCGAGAAAAAAAATTCTCTTTCATCACGACAACGCCCGAGTTCACACATGCTTCGTTTCAATGGCTAAAATTGAAGAACTAAAATTCGAATTGGTCGAACACCCACCGTATTCACCATATTTAGCCCCCAGTGACTTTTTCTTATTTCCAAACTTGAAAAAATGGCTCGGTGGACAGAGATTTACGGACAACGAAGACGTCATTGCCTCTGTAAGTGCTTATTTTGAGGAACTTCCGAAAATGCACTTTTCTGAAGGATTAAAAAAACTTAAAAAGCGATTGACCAAGTGTATAGAGCTCCAAGGAGATTATGTTGAAAAATTAAAAAAAATTTACCCAAAAAAAATTGTTTTTATACTTTATTCTAAAGACTTATTGAACTACCCTCGTATCTATCTATCTCTCTCTCTCTCTCTCTCTCTCTCTCTCTCTCTCTCGCTCTCTCTGCAGTAAAATATAACAAAATAAATTTTAACGAAAAAGTTCTCCGCTCTTTTTGTAATACATGTCAAAAAGAGTCCAATAACCATTAAATGAAAAATTTTTGTTCATCGTGTCACCCCGAATTATGTGAGAATCAAAGTTCCATTAACCCATTTCTTCCCAAGCGGCCATTTTATAGTCGATTGGTTTTTTGCCTAAAAAATTGTCGAAAAAAAAAATAATAATAACCAATAGCACTTTTCTGAAGTAAAATTGTCCGTTCTTTCCGATTCTAAAGTCAGAATTTTGAAATTTCCGTTGGAAAATTTTTTCGACAATTTTTTAGGCAAAAACCAATCGACTATAAAATGGCCGCTTGGGAAGAAATGGGTTAATAAGTATGGCATTGAAAACATTGATTTATTGTGACGTGTTGGATCAACATTTTGAGGTTTTACAACGGCAAAATTTACGATATTAATTAGTTTTGATAGCATACATATTTTCAGAATGATTGCATTTAAAAATAAAACGTTTTCTGGACTCGCAAAGGAAAGTCTTTTTTTCGGTTTAACCAAGGCCTGACCCCTTAAAATTCTCTAAGTTTTTGTAAAAATAAATTTTTCCTTAAAAAACACGCTTTAATTCATTTAAAATTGCAAAAATACCAACTAACAAGTTACACGTAAATACAATTTATTCTGAAAATGGCGACAGCCCATACTAGATCCGCCATCGCAAATGATTGTTGACAACAAATTCTGATTCAACTATCACAATAACTTTGAAGTAACGATTTTCAAAAATAAGTTTGCTGAAATGTTACACCAGCCATATATACATATATGCCGTCTTTAATTATTTTTTAACTAGCAGTCGCAAACACCCTAGAATTACATCTTTCAGGTAAATATAGTTGACTTTAAAATCTTTGAACAGAACAGCAGTCACATGTTGAATGAGACAATTTAAAGTTTGTTTTTCTTCATACAGAATTAGTAATCAGTGACCCTAAAGATCATTGAATGGCATAGTTCAAGAAAAAACAATTCATTTTTTTTCGTCCATATTGGATTCGCCAGTTTTAATTAATTTATTTTTTTACACATGATTGTCATATTGAATCGACGATTTTAAGTTTGCTTTTTTTAATACCGGATTCATAATCAGCGATCCCGAAAACTTCCAAGTAAAAAATAATTAGAAAAATCAACTCATATTTTATAAAGTCGGCCAGATCCGCAATTAAAATTTTTTTTTGGACACTGATTTTGTAATCAGCAATCTTGAAAACCTCCAAATGACGTGTTTCAAGAAAAAGCCGTTCATTTTGAATATTGCGTCGGCCATATTGGATCCTCAATTTTGAATTAATTTTTTTACTAGGAATTCGAAATCAACTACCCCAACAAACCAGATTCGATATTTTGAATTCATTTTTCTATAACGCGGTTCTTTATCAGCAACCTCAAGCACCTAAAAAGAGCTATTTTCAAACAAATTAGTAAAATTGATTTAAAAAATTTCCATTTAAATATTATGCATAATATAATTAAAAATAAAATATTAGATACATTTCTTATATTTTATTTATTATAGTATATTTATATTAAACAATAGTCGTAATTTTGTAAAAATTTATTAAATTGAAATTTTTTTATGTTTTTAAGGTCGCTGATTAAGAATCAGAGGTCAAATATAAAAAATTCAATATGGCTGTTTCAAAATGGCAGATCAAAATAGCAAAAATAAATAATTTGAGCTAAATCTTAGTACTTATATATATCCCTAAAACTTACTGTTTACAAAAGTATATGCTTGGCAAATATGAGTTCTTCAGGCTTCTAATTAGTTCATGAAACAATTCTAAAAAAATATTCTAAAATAGGAATTTAGTAATTAGAAAATATATGTGCAGAATATTAAATATATTCATGAAACTGTATGTGAGTTGATTTTAATTTTGATCAATCATTATTAATCATTAAAGTTTATATTTACTATTTATATGCTTTGGAATGGTAAATAAGCAATACAATTTTATGCTAAAGAAAGTAGGGAAATCAACTAACAAATTGTCCAGTAAAGAAAAAGTTTATTTTACTTGTAATTTCCGCTTTACCATCGTTTTGTATTACTTTTGAAATTTTGTACAATGTCTTCAATTGTAGAAAATAACTAGAAACGTACGGGCCTGTCATCCGATAGTTCAAGGTGTATGTATGTATGTAATAATAATATTTTTTTAATAAAAAAGGCCATTTTCTACAGCTTGTCTAGTAGAAGATAAGTGAAATGTAAACGTTAAATGTAAAATATATGTAGATAGTAATTAAAAATAAGTACGCTAAGTTTTCTTCGCCAAATATGAATGAAACTGGTTAACATATTAACTAAAGATCATTTATTATCATTCGAATAGACGCGTAGAGCATTTTTGTATTTTTTCCAGAATTAATAAGAAAATTTTATAGGTATAAAGCAGGTATAAAAGATTTCTGTTTTTGATTTATTTTTTAAAATATTTGCGTTTAAGTAAACTGTTCAAAATATCATTGGTAACGTCAGGTTAACATTTTGACAAATTTTACTCTTTTGACATGGAAAAGGAGTTTAAATATTACGTAAAATGGAGACTAATACTCAGTAAAATGTAAGCGTATAACAATCCACCAATGAGCTATCGGACGACGGGCCCGTATGTTTGTAGTTATTCTCTACAATTGAAGACACTGTACAATATTTTAAAAGGAATACAAAACTTTTGTAAAAAGTAAGTTTTAGAGAGATTTTACAACTTTCTTAGGATCTGAATAAAGTAGATCTGAATAAATATAATATAATTTTCAAAATATTACAACTTTATTGTGAATACATTTATTTTTATTTTTACTGCTTACAATAATTCTTATTAAAATTGTATCTGAAATAATATATCAAGCTGGTTTTAGCAATATTTAGTCAATTATGATAGGATGAACAATTCCACACGCAGAGTTTAAAATTATATAATAAACTTTTTACCGATTTTTTATAATGCATGCATTTTTAATAAAATTGCAGATTTGAGCGATTGTATAAACGATATCTTAAGCTTTAAGGGTTAAGACAAAAACTTATAATAGTTTTTAAGGGGGTTCAAAAGACAATTAAGAGCAGTACCTAATCGATTTCTATCCAAAGTTTTAACCGTTAAAATCGATGGTATATATATATATTAATATTCGAATTTTTTTGTAAGGTTATAGAACCACAAATAAAATTATAAAGTCCGCAGTGCGACCCCGAGGCTTCGTATCGTACTTAGTACTCATACTTGCCATCGTGACCCTACCGCGCCTCTTGATAGTGCTACAATAACATTAGAAAGTTTATATTATGTTTCGATTTTTTCGTTGTTATAAGATTTTCACAAACTATTTATATATTTTTTATACTGCATTATTGTTTAATTTACTATTCGAAGCACAAGAGGCCCTATTTATATGGTGACTTAGAATAAAATAAAACTTTCGACTGCGATTGTAGCGCGACTGTCCCGTTAATAAAATGTTCTCAGGGCTCGCGCACTGGGGCAAACTGCTGGCTCGAGCTGCGCGCCCCTTCGCTATTTACAGCTATCCATAAACTCGCCGTAGACTCCATTATCGCAGCCGGTGGCAGTGAACCTATCCTCATCCCCTCTACATAACCTACTGCTCGCTGTGCCGCGGCTGCCGGGTTTTTGGGTAACGCGCGCGCCCGCGCGCTACCGGGCCTTCATTTCGCGTGTATATGTATACAATCGAGAGACGCATGCCCGAGAAATTTCGCGGACGATTAATCCTTCCTCTGGATCGCAAGCGCGCGCAGGTTTGTGAATAATGGGGCGACGCGTGTTTTGAATGAGTATTTCAGGTGGAGCTGAGGCGAATGATAAATGCGCATTGTATAATGTTGATGGATTCTGGGTGATTTTAGCGTAGGTGCGGATATTACTGCGGATATTTAGTTAAGAATAACATTGATGGACTAACAAGTGACGTGTATGTGAAAAATAACGTAGGAGAAGGTCGTACAGTATGAATACTCATAGCTTTATTGTCTGTAACTTTCGATTGAATAGACCACAATTAAAATTCCAAAAAAGCATTTGTTTTTTAAAGGGTCCTTTTTAAAGAAAAAAATTTATTAGCTGTGAGCATACAAAAGTTTTGATTTTGGACTATACAAAATGTAATACAGTATGAACTACCATTTTTAGTAATTTTTTTAGCTCCAAATAATAATTTATGTACTTGTAATACATGTATATGAACTTGTGTGTAACGTTTCAGATCAATTGGTAAAAAAATGAGACGCATGGAACATTTTGAATATCAAAACATTGAGTTACGAGATAAAACGAATCAAAGTTTCTGAAATACATGTAAATGATATGGAACCTCATCAATTAAAATGCTCATATATTTTTTATTTGGTTAAATGAGTGTCGTAAAATTTGTTGAAGTATTCTTCACACATATACGTTACAAAATAAATAATAAAAAAAAATTCTTTTTGTAAGTTTCTGAGTACCTTAAGGGGGCCAACTTGGGTTAAACACGAAAAAAAAAATCTGAATGGATCTGTTTTAAGTATATTAATATTTTGTTTCACCTTCGATTATTTGAATAAATTATTAATAGTAATAGAAAAATATATTTTGGATTTTATATTTTATTTGAATTTATAAACTTTAGACTTGAAAAAAAGTTTTTATATTTGAGCCTTGAAAGAATATTAGACAACGTTGAATTATTTAATCTGAAATTTGTAACTAAACAGATGATATAGGGACCGGATTACCTGAAGTTATCTCCGAGCCCATAAAAATCTAGTGACTATTAAAGGTGCAATTTCATGGTGCGTCAAATTTGTTGCGTCAAGTTAACTCAACCACATGACATTTTACCGAGCATTTTACGAGGGAATCCCAATGTTTACATTAATTTTATTATTTTTGTAATATATTATTTCACTGTTATACGCATATGATCTTCGTAAAAAGTAATAGTTTACATTAATGATGGTTTGTAAACGTTCAAATATGTTTTCTTGAAATATAAATACATTATCAACACTTTTAAAACTTTGTATTGAAATAACCTTTTCAATGATATGCATGAAAGTTCAATTGTTTATTGAAGATAAACAATTTTAATATGAAAAATCCGAAAGTGCGTGTAAAAACACCACGTGGTCAAGTTATCGCAAAAATTTGATTCTCCATGAAAATGCAGCTTTACGTGTCCCCCATTCCCCCATTATTCTAAGGGGGCTAACTAGATGATATGCCTGACAACGACGCGTATTGCACTTTTCACGTGCACTTAAATAGTTGTATACAAAAAAAGAACTATTCTACACCATTAATTTGAATAGATACAATCAACGAATATGACTTCTTTATATTATGCATTCTTAAAATAAAAGTTTCAAATCCTTCTGACGGGTAGGTGACCGTGTTCCCGAAAAGTTCCTGAAAATAGGCACAAATCCACGGACAATTACCACGCTCGTTTCCTCTACAATTCTCGAATAGACCTGGCACAAGCGTACATCCCATGGCGCATCTCTCCTGTATCTCTCGCTAAAATCCTCTTCCCCCCTCGCATAGAACGCAAGGAAAAACACCAGACCAGCAGACGCGCGGCTAAGAGCGAGGCAATTATAATTTCAGAGAGGGACCTTCGCGCGCTCCAGCCGCTAAAAGCCAAGAGCTCGCGCTCGCGCGCGCCATCTCCCTCCTGCACGGGCAAAATGGCCGACGGTACTTACGTAACACGCGCGCGCATACGCGACTTTAACGCACTTGCACCGCGCGGCTATTGGGCGTACAGCGGCAGCCCCGGCACCAGACGTCCGCAATATTTAAGCAAGTAATTGCCGTCGTATCGCGAAATCGCGCCGCGCGCGGCTGCTGCAGCGCGGGATATCGCGCGGGTATATACAGTCGCGCGTAATGTGCATGTACTGCGCGCGCGCTCGCAACGCTCCGTGCCGCGTGCAGTTTATAAATTTGGCGAGCGACTGGCCGAAAAGAGCGCGGGTAGGTACACGGGGTGTGTATATGCGAATTGCCGAAGGGAGCAAAGAGAGAGAGAGAGAGAGAGATAGAGAGAGATAGAGAGAGAGAGAGAGAGAGAGAGAGAGAGAGAGAGAGAGAGAGAGAGAGACAGAGAGAGAGAGATTTGGTTTGATTTGCTTTATTTAGCCCGGGAACTGACTAGTCCCATTGGGCATAACAGAAATACATTGATGGTTTACATATAAATAAAATATATACATGTAATATAATATAATATAATATGATGCGCATGTTTTCGCAGCAAAGTGTAGAATGTACAAGTACAATAACGTAATTGAAAATTAAATATTTAGTATCAACATCACAGTAAAAATAAACTTTCTTAATTAATAAACGAAACTTCAGTCTTCATGTATTCAGTCTTCGTATATACATAGATAACGCAGTAAGTAGGAAAACAAGAAGTAAATACATTTAGATTAATACTTCATTTGTTCGCAATCACATCGTAGTTGGATGAAAGTTTAGAGAGCGTAAGCAGGGTCCGAGTCGGCTTCACGACTTAGGAGATGTTGAAGTTGAGTTTGGATTTAAAGGTATGGTATGAGATAGTGTCGTAGGGTAGTGAAGTGATAGAGTTAGGTAGGTTATTCCAGAAGTAAGATGCAGCTATGGTAAAAGAGTTGGCGAAAAGTTCTGTGGTGTGGGATGTTATATGTACTATATGTTTTTTAACCTCCTAAACACGAATTGTTTTGTTAAAATGTTTGCAAATGGCCAGGTTAATGGTCATTAATTCTTAGTTATCGCCACCATGGTCAAAATTATCCTACGTGTCATAAACTTTCGTTCCACTTATATACATCTATAATAAAGCGGGAGGTTTGGATTTGGGGGGGTTCGGTAGGGGGGGGGGGGGATTTTTAATACTGTAGTAGGTAGTCAGCTACTGCTCGGCATCAGACGACATACCTGATAAACAAAACGCGAAAATTAATTTTGTTCCATTTGACCCTGGCCGTAAGTAAAAAGACGTGGGGTAACTGAGGGTTATCAATCATTTATTAACATAATTAAAAATTCATATTTTTATCTAAAGAAAGTCTTTATATTATATAGTTAATTTAAAATAAAAAAAGTTCTTACAAATTTTATTGTAAACCGATTAGTTTTTGAGTAAAATATCGTCAAAGTTTAAAAAATTGTATTTTTGGGGATTTTTTTACTCGGAACATAAGGGTTTTACAAATAAAAACTTGTAACGGTATTTTAGCTTTAAAAAATATTTTTCATTCAAGAATCCAAAATAGTTTTTTAGATCAAAAAATGAATTTTTAATTATGCTTAGAAATGATTGTTAATAATTATAATCCTGACCATTTTCACGTTTTCTAACCACAAAAATTTGTTCAGAAGGTCATAGACATAAAGTTAGCCTGGTTTAAAACTGTACTGGACGTCTAGACTAAATGCTGAGATATACAGCTTCGAAATGTCAACTTTTAACACGGTATCCCTGTCCCGAGTTTCTGCAAAACGACTATTTTAATATATTGTAACAATAATTTCCATTAAACTTCTTTGAAAAACTAGTATACAATGTGAAAAAGTATTAAAAGCAATGTAAGCAAAGCTACTTGCTCACTTTACCAAGGGGCATAACTCTGGTATTTTAAGAATAAACCTTTATAAATTAAACAGTGTTTGAGGTTTTTCATTAAAGTTTTACTATTCGTTTGAGGATACATGGTTGTATAAGCCGTATATCCATACATATACATCAAATCCGCAATTTTCGGTCCAGCATTTTTAAATGTTATAGGAGGATGCCCACAGATTTATAATATTTGAGCCGTTGAAGGACAACGCATAAAACTAGTACCATTGTTAAGAGCTCGTAAAAACATGCATTTTAAATGAGGAAGTGACTCCCTTAATCGTGGGGAAAGTTGAGGAAAACGCGGTGAAAATTCGCAAAAATGAGTAGAAATTCCCGATGTGGTGAGACTTTTTGCATTGCTTTAAATAGGACAAATCTATAGATATTATTTTTTTCAGCTTTCCCCGTACTTAAAGGTATTAATTATTTTATAAAATTAATTTCTAAACGACCTTTAAACAATGGTGTAAACTTCATACGTTTCCATCGGGGGGCTACTATGGGCATCCTCCTTTGCACAACGTACTCGGATTCAGCGACCCTTAAAACCGTTGTATACCGATTTTTATTAAAACACCTTAATATCTGTTCAATTTGTAAAGGTTTGTTCTTGGGGTCCTTGACCAACCGGAATTCGTAAACTACGTTACAAAAGCAGGCTTGATAAAACAAGGGTTAAAGATACATAGTTATCTAAAGCTGTTCTCCAATGTCATTAGTATACCTACGTCGGGGTACACTGTATGCAAAAGTTTATGATGCACTTCGGTTATTGGCGTTATTTCATCACTTTTGTATTCTTTTCTAATAATATATCAATGCTATGCCTTATAAATTGAGGGCTTTTCATCATATGAATATTACTACTCCGTGATGCCTTTTTTAAACATTAACTTTCTAACCTAACTGTATACCGGTGAACGTTCTAAATGCAGAGAGAGAGGGAGAAATAGCGGAAGGTGTATAATGAAAAATAACGCGGCTAAAGCGTGTGTCGGTACATAGAGGAGAAAAGAGGGTGTATATAGGTAGTGAAGTTATACCGCGGTACTTCGGGCGAGCTGGTGAACGGCGCTGCTACAGCACACGGGCTGACATCGGGGCTGTAGTTGGGAGATTAAAATTTTCGACGGCGCGTACACAGGGAGAAAAGGGAGCCGAAAAAATGGGATGCACCACCTGCCAACGAGGAATTTTAACACGCGCTGCTTCTCCCGAACCCCTTGTCCGCCTCCCCCCCCCCCCTTGTCTACAATTTGCGTGTATGCTCTCCCGCCGTTTCGCTCGCATTTTTCATGCGTTTTATAGTTGGGCTTGGCTGCGAGTACAGAAATTTACACTTTATACGGTATAGAGGTTTTTATGATTTTAGTTTTCGAGGGAGTAAAATATGTTTACATATGGAGTGCCGATCGTTGAGGATGTAATTTTTAGGCAGGTGTCGCGATGACAAATGTACCGATCATGTCATTGATAAAGTACAATATTCAGTTTATATATCTATCTTAATCCTTCGTATTATCCTGGATTCTTACTAACACCGTAGTACCGCTTCTTTCAAGGCTTGAAGTTCTGATAATTTTTGTAGAACTTCAAGTCACTCAATAACATCTCTATTTTATTGTCAAATAAGTTTTGAAGCTTTTTGATCAACTACTTTCTTAATATAACTAGAGTTAAAATATGATCTTATTAATAGTTATTTCGAATGTACCCGAAAGGACCCAAGTGTACTATGAAAAGTTAATTTTGGAATTGTTAAGAAAGTAGTATTATGAAATATTTACCAAAAGTATTTATAAATTTATTGCCTCCTCAAAAAATTGTGTTAGATTATGTTTTGGGACATTTGTAATCAAAATACATTATTTTTAGAAAATGTCTGTATAGATGCGTATGCGTGCGTGTGTGCGTATGCATATGTGAGTATGTGAGAGTGATCCCCGTTATCGCCAGTAATCCACGATAAAATTTAATCTTTCAGGACTCATTTTGTTTTATTTTTACACGATAGGGGCAAAGAATGTTTTTCGGTTTTTATATTTTAGTTTTTGGTATGTTGGAAGTGATATTAATGATGTAGTATAAATGCATTTGAAATAGCATAAAATTACCTATCTTTTCTGACCCGAAATTGTTGACAAGATATTTTTCTTCTTTAGTTATAAGCAAAAACCCGTCTTTTTATTAAACTGTTATATATAAGGGAGAGTGGGCACGACGGGCAGGACGGGTTAAAGGGGCACCTCCATTTTATTTTCAAAATTAGTATTTAAAAAATTATTTTCCTGGTTGGTTTAAGAAAATGTGCACACCTATCTTGCTAATTGTGAAGAATTAAAGAAAAAATAAGTGTAACATATTATAAAATCGTATTGAAAATTTTAAGCCAAAAAATTAAATATTTGCATAATTTCAAACACGTGGGAAAGTAAGAAAGGAGGTATTAATGTTTTCGAAAAAATACGTATCATAAAGCTTATATAGTCTACTTTAGGTTTACACAGGTTATAATCTAATTTTTTTCTACTAAGAGCATTTTTTAGTTTTATGATGAAAATTTAAAATCAAAACGAATTATTAAGTTCCTTTGATTAAAGAAACTTGCGTATATTCAAAAGGAGATAAGAAAAGCCGGGCGAGTGACTATGAGGCTCAAAAATTAAAACATCGTGTCATAAGCGAAGGAATAGTTACACGTTCGCGAGGTCCGGTAGCAAGAGAGCTAGCGGGAGCGGGATGATTAGTTTTTCACCCGTGTCACGTTCTCGAAAAGTAAAGAAGGTGGGAGAGTCGCGCTAGCTCCAATTTCTCAACTTTTTTGATTTGTCATATTTGTTTTTACAGGTGAGATTGTAAAAATGTTCATGCAAGTTTCAGATCCGCCCAGAGGATGTCAACTGACTCTGCATAGTCTGAAGAGACTCACCCGACAAGGCCATCGAGACGTTCCGGATGCTGACAGTGACCGACGGAACAGCCTGTGCACCATTCCAGGCTATCAGCTGGCCGCGGGTGATATACTGCAAGAAGCCCTGCATGCACGAGACCAGCTGATAGGCATTCTGAAATCAGCTGGCATGGATTTGGTTAAGTGGTCTGTCAATTACCCCACTCTGCTGTCTAACATCTGTTCAATTTCCCAAATTGATCATTCCTTCGACAAGAACAACCTGATTCCGACTCTGGGACTACGATGGAACCCAACCCCATTCACGATGTTTTTTTCTTTTAGACTGATATTTAAATAGGATGACAATGCACCAATCAAGAGAATCATTCTCTCCACTCTCGCTTGTCTGTTAGACCCTATGGGATGGCTGGCTCCCCTAACCGTCAGGGCCAAACTTCTGATCCGACTGCTGTGAATTCTGGGACTAAGTTGGGATCATGCCGTGACCTGCACCTTACTGATTTGGCACTCTGGTAATCATGCCTCACTGGTCTGGCTGGATAGCTCCAGTCACCGAGTTCACCATTGACGTCCAAAGGTGAGTAGAGCAGCTTGTCTTCGCTACACAGAAGACCGACCAGAAGCCCTTTGATGAAGTCATCTACAGGTTTTTTCACTGGTAAAATAATACGCACCCTTGCGTACATTTACAGGTGGCTACCTAATGCTCATTTAACAACCAATGAGCGTTCTACTTAGGTGCTAATCGGCGAAGAATTCACCACTACACGCCTACGTTTAATACGCAAAGTCCAGATGGAGCACTACTCGCTGAAGCGCTTTTTATTGATTTAAGGGAAACCGCTTCCAAAACTAATTTGTTACGGCGATGTTTAGACCGTTCCTGTATAATGCTGGCATTCTACAGTCGAAGGAGGTCTATACAACGGCAATTTTAGCCAAGAAGAGAAAGATCCAGCAAAAATCCCGAACGAGAGCCACTTAGCCAAGCTGCTAATCCGAGATGCCCACACGTACTGAGATGTATATGCACGCAACCGCATTCGGAAGCTGACTATAGATTGTGTACTCTGTACACGTTTCCAAAGCAAGATGAAAGTCCAGCAAATGGCACCTCTGCCCAACATACGAGTCACGCCATGCAATCAGAATAAATAATTTTCAATTCGAAAATGGCGCTGATGGCGGATTCTAGATGGCGACGAAACTTTTTAAATCGTCTAGTTCTTAAACAATGTTTCTGTTTTACAGATTCTTTGAATCTGTGGTGGATTCAAATCTGAATTCAAAATAAAAAAAATTACAAAATGGCGGATAAAATATTTTTTAATAGTCTATTTCTCTTATTTTGTTTTTATCTAAGGATTCTTTTGAATCACTTAATGCAAATATGAAATCGAAATCTAATAATTTTCAATTTCGAGGTGTCGGATCGCAGATGGCGGACGAAAATTCTAAACATCGATAATACTTATAATTATACCTCGTATACAAGAGGTCTTATGTATCACTGACTTCAAATCTGTAGTGTAAATCTATAAAAAATAAAAACATAGAAGAAACAGTTATTATTATTATTAACCAGGTACAATGTACCTTGATGCTTTACATTAGGGCAAGCATCAAGGATCGCAGGAGGTAGTTTAACTACCTGTACACGACCCTAGTTACAAAAACTTAACAATTATGTGTAATTAAAATTAATATTATTTAATATTAATTAAATTACTGTATAAAAATAACTTACAACTAAATACTTATAAACTATTAACGTTATTAAACTAAATCTCTTAATTGTACATTCAATATCACCCATTTTTTTATTTTGATTTTTATATTTTCCTTACTATGCTTGATATTTTTGAGTTCGTTTGGTAATTGGTTAAAATATTTGGTAGCATTATATATATTACTTTTTTTCCCTATTTCAAGATTGATTTCAGGTAGTTCTAGGTTTTTGTTCCTAGTTTTGCTTTTTGATTTTATAAACTTTTCTCTAAGCAAATTGTAATTATTTAATAATGTTTGTAGAACATAAATTTTTTTAACTTTTAAAATAGAATCCATCTGTCTTTTTGAGTTACTTCTTATTATCTTTATTAATCTATTCTGCAGTTGGTATAGTGGTTTCATAGCATTATAATACGCTGAACCCCATACTAAAATTCCATAACTAGCCAGACTGTTAAACAAACCATAATATATGATAACTAGAGAATGTTTGTCCATTACTTTATTTAATTTAGCAAATAAATAAACAAGGTATTTAGTGCGTTGTACAACACTTTGTATATGTTCTTTCCATTTCATATTCATGTCAATAGTAACCCCTAAATATTTGCAACTTTGTACTCTTCTTAACGATTTATCTTGTATTCTTATTTCTACATTATTTGGTATTTTATCATTATAGTTTACGAACGTTATATAAACTGTTTTGTCAACGTTTAATGCCAGTTGATTGATTGCTAACCATTCATTCACTGCATACAAATGATTGTTCATTAAGTTTATAGCTTTTTCCCAATTTTCTGCCATACATAGTATGACGGTATCATCAGCATATGAGTTGATAAAACCGTCTGGCATTAAATCAAAAATATCATTAATATATATAATAAATAATAGTGGTCCTAGAATGGTGCCTTGTGGTACACCCGATTTTACAATTAGTGTGTCACTTCTAGTATTCTTGATTTTGACTATTTGTTTTCTATTATAAAGATAGCTTTTTATCAATTGCAGAGCAATGCCCCTTATGCCATATTTCTCTAGTTTTTCAATTAATATTGCGTGATCAACTGTGTCAAATGCTTTTGCAAGATCTAAGAAAGTTGCTATAATGGGTTTACTTTGATCTAGAGCTTTATATATAAATTCTGTTACCTTATCTAATGCCTGTGTCGTACCTATTCCTTTTCTAAATCCAAATTGCCTATTTGAGATAATTTTATATTTATCAAGAAAATTAAGCAATCTACTATGTAAAATTTTTTCAAAAATTTTTGCAAAGTTTGATATTAGTGAGATTGGTCTATAATTAGTAGCTTTTGTTGTTTCACCAGATTTGTAAATCGGTATAATTTCAGCACATTTAAAATGGTTTGGACATATTCCGGTTTTTATGCTTAGGTTAATTATATTAGTTAACGGCTCTCGTATGTAATTACACATTCTTTTAATTACGTAAGCATTTATATTATCTATACCCCCTGTTTTGTTTTTAAGATATGAGATTGTTTTGGTTACTTCCTCTACGTCTGTTGGTGCTAGGAAAATTGATTTGACATTATTCTTAATCTTATTTTTTTTGGATTTATTGTCTTTTTTAATAATATTTTTTGTAATGTTTGTACCAACGGAATTGAAAAATTCGTTAAAATGGTTGGCAATATCCGAGCTATTATTAATTATATTATTGCCTTCTATCAATTTATCTACTTCTTTTTCTTTTCGGTTTTGTATACCAATTTTGTCTTTTGTATACTTCCAGAGCTTTCTACTATCTGAACTTATACTTTCTACCTTACTTTTCTCATATTTAAATTTCGTATATTCAATTAGATTATGTAGTTTGTTAGCGTAATCAGTGTACTTTTTCTTTAGTACTAGATTATTTGGATCTTTTCTCCATATTTTAAATAGTTTCTCTTTAACGTTACATGATTTTATCAGTCCCTGGGTTATCCAAGTTGATCTCGCTTTACTTCTTGTATTGTTTTTTTTATTTTTAGTAGATTTTTGGATGTTAATCTTAACTTTTTCTAATAAGTTATTGAAATATACGTTAACGTCATCCGATTTAGTATTATTCCAATTTGTTTGTATGCATAACTTTTCTAATTTTTTATAATCAATGTAGCTGGTCATCTTATTCATATTTACATCTCTAGTTTTTATCTCATTATTAATTTGTACGAATAAAGGGTAGTGATCTGTAATATTGTACATAATCTTATGTGCTTGTACTTGTATATTTTTGGCTTTAATAAAAAAATTATCTATACAGGTTCCTCCCCCTATATCATTACTTCTAGTAATTGAACGAAAATATGGTAAATACTCATTTTCTAGATAATTGTTTAGATATTCTATATCCTCTTTTCCTGAACTTAATATATCGATATTAAAATCTCCAATAATAAAATGATTTTGTACTTTCTTATTCTCTAATATATATATATTTAATTTTTCAATAAACATTCGCTTTTGCACATCATGAGATCTATATAATGCACTAATTTTTATTAAACTATTATCACTTTGTTTTAAAACTATACTGACAATGTTTAGTACACTATCAGGTTCTATACAAACCTCATATTGTAGACCTTTTTTTATGTATATCACAACACCATCATTTTGATTGATTTTACCATAGTTATAGTGCATGTCAAAACCATCCAAGCTTAAATCAGAAGGGCACTTTAGTTGCCACGTTTCAGTACATATTATTATATTTGGCTTAATTAATAAGCTTTGTACCAGAATCATTAATTTATTTACATTGCAATTCAAACTTCTAATATTGACATGCATTATATTTAGACTATTATTATTAACAACATTATTATTAAAGTTTTCTATAGTATCATGTATGAATTCCGCTTTGAATTCATAACTAGAATCACTCCTTGTAATTATGTCTTGTGTTTGTTGTGCCGAAGGTTTTTGAACTCCCGCGTCTTCTTGATTCGTATCTTCCATCTTCTTATGTTTTACTGTTCGTCGATAATGTAGTTAACTTTACTTTGATTAATCTTGTAAGTTAGATATTAAACTTTGTGCTTCAGCTGTTAAGTCTTGTGTGATGTCTTAAGTTGATGTTTTAAATTTTCGTCCACTAACTTGGATCCGCCATATTGAAATTACTTTATTTTTATTTTTATTTCAGATTTGAATACAGCGACTCAAAAATACTCTACAATAGTTTCGTAGATATTTTAGTCCACCATCTTAGATTCGCCATCCTTGAAATAATTTTTTTTTTATTTTGACTTTAGATTTGAATTAAGTGATTCAAAAAGTCCATAGTGTTGAAAAAATGTACATAAAGATGGTTTTTAATTTTCGTCCGTCACTTTAGAATTCAGAATTTTTAAATTTTTACTTTAAATGTGAATTTAGTGATTCGAAAAATCCGTAGAATCCGAAAAATTCGTAGAAACAATATACAAAATATAGACGATTTTTTAAATTTCTCCCACCATTTCGGATCCGCCATCTTAGAATAATTTTTTTTTATTTTGATCTTAGATTTTAATTCAGCGACTTAATAAACCCTTAGAATAGGAACAATGTACAAGAAAAGAGATTTTCTTTGCAATATTGGACCCGCCATCTTGGAATTGAAAGTTTTTGATTTTGTTTTTGATTACCAGATTCCGGTCGTTATCCAGGCACAATTTCTACACGGGATTGACTTTGAAGGGTTAACAACGTTATGTGATTATTAATGAACTTAAACCCCATTACAGCATGCATTAGTTTATTACTTATTAAGAAGCTTGTTCCTATTTGCTCTACTTTTTCCAGTCCGCAAAATGTGTATCTATTGATTGACTTTGTACTATATCTAATTTATACTTATCTTCCTGCTTAGTAAGTAGGTACTAACCTCTAATTGTCAGTCTTGAGCTAAGTTACGTACGTTCCATGTACCCATCCTCAACTCCATTATGTTTATTTTAATATAACATATTAAATAATTACAATTATCAATATTTATACAGGATAAAGTATTTCTTGGAAACAGTCTATAAATCATATGAAGATCTTTGTTTCTTGTATTAAAAATGTATCATAAATAAATAATGTGCTTTTCATTTTATCATAATTTATAAAGCGGTATGTATTAATTAATTTTTTTGAGATAGTATCACTATGATATTATTTATTGTTTTTATCCATAACAATAAAAAGAGAAACATTATACATATACTACCTTAATTTTCATTAAGGTAATTTTTAATTACTTAAATAACTTTTTTGCATGCACTTGTAATTTATTATTAGAAAAAATTTTATTTCTAAAAATGAAGAGAAAATCATTATAATAGGAATAATACCCGTGAAACGACTTTTTGTTAATTATCTTAAAAATTGGTATTCCTTTCATATTATTTTACGAACAAATAATGATGGAACCTTAAGACTAGGTAAAAAATAGAATTTCCTCAAGTTTTTTTTTAAAGTGTTCGCGATATAATGTAAGGCAAAGCTTACCCCAAGGCATATGCGCAAGCTACAAATTATGTAAAATTACCATTAATCATTTTTCCACAACCGACATTTTCTCATGCAAGTTATTATGATTCAGAAAATATGTACGCAGTATATCGTATATTATCCCAAAGTCTTGTACATTTGTTGGTACATTAGTGCACCTGCAGTACTGTGATTAATCAAGTCAATCAAGAGAAGACAATTTCATAATTTTCAAAAAGTTTTAATTTTTAATTATAAATATATTAAATTAACATAAGATGCTAGGCTATCATCCGTACAATCAGTTAATAGTAGACTTATTTTCCTTAACTATAACAAACATATTTCAAAATCCCTTAGCTACTTCCCACTACATCATTCATAATAATAATAATAATAATAATAATAATAATACAAATAATAGTAATAATAATAATAATAATAATAATAATAATAATAATAATAATAATAACGAAGATAAAATTTACAACGGTTCAAAAGGAAGCAGCGCATCTCAACAAAAACTCCATCCTTCCAAACTCAAAAACACCAAACGTATGTTTTTACGAATCACAACTTTACGACAACAACAAAAATATCGGTAAAATCTCGCGCAAGTTCCTAATACATAATGATATTCTAGAAAACTTCAACTACGTGTAAGAATAAAATAATTTTCGAAAAACAGCTTAGGCACTTGTAAAGGCACAAAAAAGAGAGAGCAAAAGAGAGAGAGAGAGAAAGAGAGAGAAAGAGAGGCTGACTACTATATAAGTATATAAATATACATATATTTTTCGTATATATATACCGTATACACAGTTGTGGTATACAAAAAACACGCGGATAAATAACGTCGGTGTTAATAAAGTCTTATCGGCGCGCGGCCATGCGTGTCGACTTAAAGCTACCAACACACTAATCCCCCATGCTAATTTTGCAGTCCACCACGTACGTATATACTACCTATATAACCACCACAGCTCCAGTTCTCTCTCTCTCTCTCTCTCTCTCTCTCCCCCTTCTCTCTCTCTCTCTCCCTCCTCTCTCTCTCTCTCTCTCTCTCTCTTCCTCTCTCGTTGTGTCGCATTATACGTGCGAGAGAAACAGAGAGTATGACGCGAGCGCAAAATGACCAGTAATGAAGCTATGCATGTGAGGAAAAGTAAGGTGCAGAACGAAAAAAAAAATAATAAATAACCGGCAGTGCAGCCCCTCGAAAAACGCTATTAAAAATTAGCTACTATAACCACCGCTCTCGGTACAGTGGAAAGGAAAGGGATGTATTAGCTCTTTCTCTCGCTTTCTCTCTCATTATTTTAATTTTTTTTTCATTCTGTTTTCGTTAGTTTTTCTTAGTTTTTCTTGCTGATTATTTTTTTCTATATAAATAATTAACGTACTTAATGGAGAGGAAAGAAACATAGTTTTCGCGGTAATTCTTTGCAGGAAGATCGGCGTAATTGTGTATATACGTCGCAACGAAGCAAAGAATGTTCGAAAAAGGAAGTATGGATATAATATGTATATCTTAACAAAGTACAAAAAGGCGATAAATCTTGATTCTGTATATAGTCAGCAATCTCGCATCCGACACCATGCGTTTGACTTGAATTTTTTTCGATTAGTGACGCTTAGATGGTTTAGCATTTTTTAGAACGATGAATTTGTGGCACGTTTACATCTTTAATTTCACTTTTCAAAGGCTCTTGCACATTTTCGAGATTAAACAGTTTTTTTGGATAAATAGGCTTTCTTGTAGAAGTCCCAGAACATGTAGAATATGACGATGACGTTGGACATGTAGATGTACGCCAGGGGCTTCATTCTCGGCTCGCAAGATGGCAGCAGTGCTTGGGATGTGTGGATCACCATAATGACAAACTGGATCTGCAATGATTTAAAAACTATATAAATAAACATACGTAATGAAGTTAACTAAAACTATAATATTTAGATTGAACTATATGACTTTTAACCAAATATATGTCTGGGTGGTGTTAAAAATGCTTTGTACCTTCATTCCATAATCGTTTTGCCGTTTCTAACGTATAAACAGAAAAAAAAAATGTTTTCATTTTATATAATGTTCAAAATTTAAAATCGGATTTATTAAATAAGAATAACTTGCACGTAATTGTAAGATATATTAATCGAAAATAAATTCCTCTACTTTATGAATATATTCATCTTGTTGGCATATGTAACGCATAAATAAACAAATTTTTTCCTATTTAAAAACATTTAGAAACTTTTAATTTTTCAATATAAGCACTAGGTAATCGTTAACCATTGGCTCCAAAGACGACTCAGGTTAATTACGAAATACAAATGCCTTTGAAAGTTATGACGATTGCAACATTTTACCACATACATACGTACACACACACACACACCCACATTCATACACGCACGCACACACTCACACACATGCATACCCACACGCTCACACAAGACATGGGCACACGCACGAACGCTCACACACCCAGCGCACGGATGCACGCATGTATGTACGCACACACACGCAAATTCACACACAAATACGCTCATACACATATGGACACGTACAAATATTTGTAGAAACCTCAAAAACATCAAAATTCATCAAAATCTTGGATTTTAAAAATATCATTGTTACAAAGTTTTGTCTATGGGCAAGCAAAATTGAACCTACTTCTTTTGGAGTTGATTATTTACTCTGACTGAGTCAATAGTTACTTAGTGAAGGGCGAATTTCAAACTATAAATACCGATGGTATTAACACAGTATTTTTGGTGAAAAATTAACTCTTTTCTGAATGACAACCGATTTAGCGGGAGTGAATATTCACTACGAGAGAGATTGGTTCTCATTTTTTGTTGTTCCGAAGCAAATATACGTGCGTATACTAAGCATATCAAAAAACCAGCTACAATGTACAGAACGAGACTATGTCGCCGCCCACCTAGTTTACAAGCATTCTATAGATCGCTGCAGCTGCCGCGCGAATGTATATAGGTGTACACGAGCAGAGCGAGCGCCCGATAAAAAGCAAAGTGCACCAGGAGAAACTTGCGGAAAGCTGCGCGGAAGATTTGAATCAAGCGGGCGTGTAATTCAGCGTCTCAAATCTCATCATCGGGCTCTTTCGTCTTCCGTCTACTCGACGTTTCACTACTCTCTCTCTCTCTCGTTCTCTCTCTCTCTCTCTCTCTCTCTCTCTCTCTCTCTCTCTCTCTCTCTCTCGATTTTTTTTTCTCTCTGACTTTCCCCTCGACGACTAGCACTCTACGACTGCGACGAGAACTAATCAAGAAATGGAAGAGACAAGAGAGAGAGCAAGAGAGAAAGAGAGAGAGAGAGAGAGAGAGAGAGAGAGCAAGAGAGAAAGAGAGAGAGAGAGAGAGAGAGAGCGTAAGCGGATAAAGTTGGAAAAGAGAGGAAAACTGTGCACGGGGAAAATTGAGGAACCCGAGGTAGCAGCCGCAGAGTGCGGCGAGAAAATCTTGGTTCATCGATCGCGCGATACGATTCGCACGACCGCCTTTAAAATGAGCATCCGTCTCTCTTATTCCCTTTTCTCGTTTTCTCCTCCTCATCCTTCTCCACCTCTGATCCTATGGTTTTGGCCTCCGGCGGCGGAGGTTTGCTTGCCCTCCTGTGCTTCCTCCGGCCGACGCAAAATTAAACGAGCGACCGCTCGCGCGCTCGTGTAACCCGATAAATCGTCGTCCCCGTTCGCGTCGTCCTTTCGATATCGGCGCGGAAATAAAAATTCTCCACAGCTGGATTATTTAATTAAAAACTGCACGCAAACGCGGGACTCCGATGCGGCGAATCGAAAATTTCGCTAAGATATTTATGTCAGCGCGATGTCACGAAAGGGAGCAGAGAGAGAAAGAGAAATAAAGAGAATCGCTCGCTCGGTATTGCTGGGCACGCTGTACCGGTATATGAGAGATTTATTCTTAACGGGCGAGATTTCTGCTTTATCGGCATTCGTGTTAGTGGTAACCATATATTTTTTATCGTTTAAAATAGACGTGTTTTAATGGCGGCTGCATAACTTCAATTTATTTTAAGTTATCCGATTTTTCTATTTTTTTACATCTTCGCTTAAAAATTAATTTTTATGATAATTTATAGAATTCTTTTGAAAAAAAATTTACTCAACAAACGTTACACACTTAATAAAAAAGAATACAAAATAAATTTTTTATTTTTAAAAAGAAACTAAAGTTTAAAAAGCTATAACTATAAGGTCCTGTGAATAAAGTCGTATTGCTATAACATTAAAAAATGCCTGACAAAGATATCTTCAGTTTTGAAGATAGCCTTAAAATTCCAACAGGTTAAGAAGAAACTAGGCAATTATCTAAAAAAATTCATACAGTTAGCTGAAAATCGGGTTGTTTCCCGACAATTTTTTGTAGTTTCAACTTTTAATTAGAATTTTTTTAATGTAATTACGTATACTGTCAATATTTTGAAATAGTATTAAATTTCATTTATATGTACTCCAATTATTATTATTATTGGTTTGGTTGTCACTAGCTCGAAGGCTAATACCGCAGCAGCACAAGCATGCCAGAGTCCGAGTTGGGGACTAATTTTTCCAGAAGCGAGATACCCAGTAGGGAATCACAGTAGTGCTTGAGCTGCTGTTTCTTGATAAGTGTTAGAAAGGTGGGTCATAAGTCCCACGCCAGCCCCGAACGACTGCCGTTGTTGAGTCGACTCCACTCTAGGCTTACAAGGAAAATATCACACCTCCGGGTCACGGATTTTGATGAAACTTTGGGAGGTGTTTTCTGGCACCTAAAAATGAAACCTAGTAGTTTCATCACATAGGCCCTTGGGGACAAGATATGTCCGTTTGTATCATAACTCTGCAAGTTATTTTGCTAGAGAACTGATGTAATATGATAAAAAAGTTGACTAAAGGAGCTTTAATTTAATCTTTGTTTCATATACAAATATTATTCTGTTGCAAAGTTATGAACAATCAAAAATGATGACAACAATGAATGGAAAACTACTGAATTTATAGAGCTGAAAATCCTGAAATTTTCATGATTCATTTTTGATTATTCATAGCTTTGAACCTGAATAATATTTTTATATGAAATGAAACAAAGCTTAAATTAAAACACATCTACTCAACTTTTTTATCTCATTACGTCATTTCTCCAGCAAAGTAACTTGCAGAGTTATGATACGAAGTATAGGTACCACTTTTTACTGAAATAATAAGTATTTTGAACACAAACGGTCATATTGTGCCCCTAAGGGCCTATGAGATGAAACTACGAGTACTAAGCTTCATTTTTAGGTACCAGAAACCACTTCCTACAGTTTCATCAAAATCCGTGACCCGGGGGTGTGACACTCTCCTTGTTAGTTTATCCTACTTTGCGCCAAATATTTTCTTAAGGACTCTATTACTTTTAGAAGGAGCTACGTGTTTTTTATGATAGTCGCTTTGTTGTCACCTATTAGGTCGAGGTCGTATCGTCTGCGTAGGATAGTAATTGAATTAGTCCGTTTAGAAAAGCTCTTTCCTTACTTGCTAGCATAGATCTCACAACATATTTCAATAATAAATTAAAGAGAAGAGGTGACAGTGCATCTCTTTTCTTCAATCCATCACGGATGCTGAAGGGCTCGGATAAGATATTTTCTATTTACTCTTCCTTGATTATCATTCAGGCTGATTTGTACTAATTTTACTAGCTTTTCGGGTGTGCCTAACATAACGAGTGTGTGGTACATTTTCGTTTTTATGACCAAGTCGTATACTTTTTTAAAATCTATTAATAGGTGATGTACGACCTCACAGTATTCCCATTTTTCCGAACAGTTGTCTGATCATAAACAGCTGATCGTTTGTCGACCTATTCTTACGAAATCCACATTGGTAAGTCCCCGATGATTTCCTCAGCGTATGGAGTTATTCTTGCAAGTATTATGTTAGAGAGGATTTTATAGCATGATGAAAGCAGAGCGATACCCCTATAATATTGCAGTCAGTTTTGTCGCCTTTTTTAAAGATAATACTTATTATGCTTTCCCTCCATTCTTTCGACATCTCGTCTATTTCCCAGATCGCAAATATAAGCTCATGAATTTCGTGCTTTAAGGACGTTCACCAGTTGACAGTAAGGTTAGAAAGTTAATTTTCGAAAGAATAATTATTAAAGTAAAGTATTAATATATTAGTAAAAAGTATAAAATTTATGAAAAAGCACCAAGAACCAAAGTACAGTATTAACTTTTGCATATGCTGTATCACGATATAGATATACTAATAACATTGGAGCACAAATTTAGATAGCTATATCTTTAAAAAAAGTGCCGCTTACTATGCCAGCTTTTTATGTATTACTTCTATGCTTATTTTACATTAAACACTAGTTTTTCAAAACGATGTAAGGAAAGCCTGGTTTACAATAAATAAAAATGTCGGTTTTGAGAGTTCAAGATAGGGCTCCCATGTTAAAAACTGAAACTTTGAAGCTAAATTTCTCGATTTTGGATACCGCCAAGGGGCTCAAAATTTCAACCACGTATAAAACACACCTACATGAACATATCATAAAAGTTTCGAGAGATTTTAAATAAATTCAATTATCCGGTGAACGTCCTTAAGGTGTCACCCCCGTATTGGTAAATCCCAGAGGCTTTGTTATTCTTCAGTTTACCGATTGAATCGCTTAATTCTTTTAGACTAGGTTTTTTACAAGGGCATCAGCAATGTGAATTTCTTTGTATTCTAGGGTAAATGTATCAATTACTTCGGTATGATTACCTACTACTGCGGTACCTCACTTTGTCTAACTATTTCTCTTTATTAGTAAAATAATAGTACTACATTTGCCTTCTACTTTAAAGTGCATTATGTTTTGTTTATATTTAAAAAATAAGTATATATTAAAATAATATGCAATATAAGAAAACAATTAAATTAAAGAAAAAACACATTTCGAGTATTGGAAACAGTGATGTACCAATTACTGTGGATACATATTTTGTTCTTGTGAACGCGTGATAACACAAATAATTAATGTAACATAGGCATTACAATGAAAAATTATGTCCTTTATCGAAAGAATGTATTAATGAATATTATTTATTTAAAATAAAATGATTTATAGGTTATATTATGAATTATTGAAAAAAAAGATTAACGTAACCTAAATACAAAAAAACACAATGTAATAGTAAATAATTTTCATTTCTCAACGTATATTCTTGCATTATCAATATATGTATCGTTTATATTTACTCCATACTTTTACCCTATAAGGGCTCATTCTCAGTACCGAGTATATCACACGGGTACCCGCGTGGAAGCCTATATAATTATTTTTAAACATTATTTTGTGAAGTGTTAATCAAATAAATAAAAGTATCATGGAATGTAAAAAAACTCTTATTACGCCGTTTTCGTGATCCTTATGCGGCTAGTGCGGTTAGTGTGTACGTGCGCGTATGTGTGTGTGTGTATGTGTGAGTGTGCGTGCGTGCGTGTGTAAGAGTGTGTGTGTATGTGTGTGTGCGTGTGTGTATGGTGTATGTGTGTGTGTGCGTGCGTGTGTGTGTATATGTTTTAGAGCTCCTTTTTGTTATTTTTAACACACGAAGGCAGTTGACAAATAATATTTTTGATTGATCGATGCTTTTTTGTGTTTTAGCAATTTTTCGATTATAGGGTTTTAGTTTTTCAGGTTTTTTATAGGTTAAAATTTATATAATTAATTCGGATAAAATGCATTTGAAAGAGCCGAAATTTTTTATAAAGTAATTCCTTCTTCAGTTATACCCGAAAACGTGATTTTTGAAAACGATCATATCGCGGAAATATATCATGGAAATTTATTGAAAATTCTAGTTATCAGTAAAACTGAGCGGAACATTCAGTAAAATTTTTCTTAATACTTTTCTGCTTACAGAAAAAAATAATTTTGTAAAAGAAATTGATTTTTTATGTTGTACGATAACGTGAATTAAACGGCATTATTCCCTTTGAAAATTTCCAGAAAAATAGCTTTTAATTATCTCTTAGCTGGGTTCTTTGACGAGATGAGGAGGACTTTTATTTTTTAAGATATTTGAGGTTATATTTTTTTTAGAAAAAATTTATTTCTTATGTATATATAGCACGGTCATTTTTTTTACCAATGAACGCTTTATTTTGTCTTTTAATGAAAATTTGAATTAAAAAAACCTCTGTCAATTAATTGGCACTTAACTTCTTCAAACTTTATAAATTGTTCCAACACAAAATTATTTATTCTATTTAATACTGCGGTGAAGAATAAAGATAACAAGTCTATTGCTTCTTAATATGTCGAGATATATGTACATATTTAACTTTTCTAATTTAAACTTATGCAAAAGCATATCATGTTTTATGGAAACAATATTGTTGATTAAAATATATTTTAATGTATATAATGCATACTATTTTTACGAATAGATTTAAGATAAGATGATAGAAAAATAAATAAGAAAATCTAAAAATGTTCAGCAAGTGTAATAATTCGAGTTAGTGATTCAAAATAATTTATTCAAACTCGTTTTAACTGTGAACTCAAATATTAACTCAATTAAATGTTATACCTTGGATTGGAAAAGAAAATAAAAAATATATCGATTAACTATAAAATGCTCTAGTCTTCTGTTATTTTGAAACTATTGTATAAAAATTTTTTCCAAGTCATTGGAGCAAACGCATACTTTTGTGACAAAAACAGAGGTTTTTACAATAAGTTCTTTACGCACACTTATTAGACGAAAAAAATTTAAATCTATTTTAAATAAATCAAGAAAATTTTTACCTATGTATGAATAAAAGTTAATATTTTAGACTATAATAAATAAAACATTTTTTGACCCTATGCACAGAGTATACATATAGTGTAGCATAGAATATGACAAAATATTTAAATTGTGTAAGAACTTAAAAAGATTTTGCATATCAATTTACTTTTTTTTCAATTATCAGTAATAAATTTTGCAACAGTATATTGTTGATTAAAACAGAATTGTTGATTAAATTTTATTTATGAATATAATGTATACTACTTTTACAAATAAATTTTTTTCGTATTTTGTAGCTTGGTTCGAGTTTATGAACAACGAATTTATTCATTGAATACAAAAATATCATGCAAATGAAAAGACGGTAAAGAACAAAAACACGAATCGATGATTCTTAATTTTATTTTTTTTTCAAACTTAAAAACATGAATATCATAATAATAAAAAACGTTATAAAAAAAAACAAATAGATAAATCTTAAAAATTCTTCTTGATTTTAAATCTTCGTTGAAAAACGTAAGAAATGAACTGTATTTGTTAAAAAATTATCGTGTAATAGACAAGAAATTATCGATCAAACATTTTTTTACAAATAAAATATCATAAAAAATAAAAAAACGTTATAAAACAAAAACTTTGATGAATCTTGAAAATTCTTTTTGATTTAAAGTCATGACCAAAAGACAAAAAGAATAAGCGTATATTGGTTAAAAGCTACCGTGTGATACCTAGGAAATAAGCAATCATAATTAAAAAAATTATAACCGCGCATATCTCGAAAAATAATAATTCTCATTATCTGGGCAAAGAGCTTAGCTAAGAGATAGTCAACAGCAACCTTTTTGGAAATTTTCAGAAAGAATAATGCCAATTTACACAAGTTATCGTTTGCCATAGAAAATTGATTTTTTTTACAAAATGATTTTTTTCTCGAGTATGAAAAAAAGGCCCAAAAATTTTACAGAATAATTTTCTGCTTTGTACTACTCACTTCAAGTATTTAAAAAAAATATCCATCATATATTTCAGAGAAATCACCGTTCAAACGAAAAATGACGTTTCCGTGTACTACAAAAGAAAAAAAACACCTTATCCAAAATTTTGGATGGTAAAAGATAGGAAATTTTAAGCTCTTTTAACTGCATTTTCACTGGGTCGATGATATTATTTCTATCGCACGAAAAGAACCGCAAAACTGAAACCAAAAAATCTAAAAACCGCTAAGAAACAAAAACTAATCCGAAAAACTAAAAAAAATTATCATTATTCCTCGTTTATGTAAAGAAAGCAGACAAAATGAGCCCTAGAACACTAAATTTTACCGTGGTTTACTCAAGATATCGATGTATACGCGTACACACACACAAACACACACACAGACACACGCCCGCGTGCGCGTATTCACGCACGCACGCACGCACACACACACATACACACATACACACACACACACACACACACACAAAAACTTTCTTTTTAGGTAACAAATATAACTACCAATTAAAAAAATGTTATGATGTAAATAGCAAATTTTTTAATGAATATTTTTAAGATTTTCTTAGTTAAATATTATCTTATCTTAAATTTATTTGTGCAAATGGTATCAGAATATATACATATATATATATATATATATATATATATATATATATATATATATATATAATGGAACATTTTTTAAAGTTTAAGGAAACTAAGTGGCAATGAATTACCAGCGGTTTTTTAATTAGTGCATGAATAGGCCCTTTTTTATGCATTTAAAGCGGATGGATACTTCCCATTGTAGGCATATCGCGTTTCTTACACATAAGAATTATACACGTAATTATTGTACACAATTTAGCATGGGTCAAATTATATATAGATATATTTGACCAATGCTAAATTGTGCACAATAATTACGTGTACAATTCTTATGTGTAAGAAATGCACTGTGCCCCATTGTAGAGGGAAGGAATGGTCATTTCCTTCTTAGGGAGAATACGGGCTCATTTTCACACACTTTATAATTCTTCTTCAACCACACTCGAATGTGCAATTTCCCATTCACTTTATATGCACAACAAAGCCTATTTCATGCACGTGTCGAGAAAATATTGTTTCACTTCAAAAAATATTAATTTGCGCTTTGATCTAAATAAATGTTTCTGTACTACTATTAAGAGAAATGATTTTCTTGAATCAATTATTAAAATTTCTTTAGTTTTTGTAATTTTTTTCAGTGTACATTTCTTAGATTAGAAATGTAAACTATTTTGTTAGAAAATGTTAAAATTTTTCTTTTTAATTTCTAATAGTTAAATTGTAATCACTATGCTCATAATCATCCATTCATTTTATCTTCGATTTACACTTCGATGAGTGTACAGGGCACTCCTGCGAATACAAAAGCAGAGCCCATTAATTTATATTGATTGAGAATATGCAATCGCGGAGGGTGTATAAACAGATCAGAGAAAAGAGCATTCCCTAAGGAGGAAAAAGTGACATGGAAGCCTTTGCGAGGCGTGAATAAAATGAGAAAAATACCCGTACCAGCTGAAGCATCGTCAAGTACGGCTTCCATGGTGCGATCTTCTTCTGTATCCTCGGACCCAGGCAAGCTAGGAGGTAGTACGTGTACATTATCACATGTACTAGGCAATTCGGCATCATGATGAACGTCCACATGCCCCCTGAAGCAAGGCATTTGTTTAAGAAAATACAATAATTTAGTTTTAATAATAAAAATGATCGTATATTTATATTATTTACGGTATATACTGTTTGTTTTTGAAAATTATGTTATACTTTCGGTAGAATAAGATTTTAATGTGATACTATAAATTATTTATTAAATATATAATAGTATAATTTAAATAAGACATGAAAAAAGTATAAGATTAATAATAACTTTTAACGGTAATAAATAGTTATGAAACATGCTTATCATTTATTGGCTAAATTGTCATTTCATTTGACTTCAAATATCGAGATTAAATGGGAACGAGGTATTTAAATTGAATGAAATTTAATTTTCAAGCAATGCACACTATACCAATATAGTTTATTAATGGAGTATGACTATGCACCTGGAGCATATTTGCAGGCTATCCAAGCAAGGCTTACGGTGGTGACGTGATGATAAATGTGCAGAAATGAGCACTGATTGTATTTCTTCCTGAGAACGAAAATAACGGTATCCCCGAGCTCGGCGATTTTCAGCAGCATTATCCACCAGACCCATCTTGCCATCTAAATAATAATGCACGTGAAATTATATATAAAATTTTTCAAATTAATAGTATAATTTATAAATATATTTTTGTATTATAACGCTTACACTTATAGCTTCTGGATTAAAAGAATAATCAACAGGTTCGCATCCCCAAGATAATTTTGTTGTAAAACCGGAAGTAAGAAGCTGTAAAATAAAATATAATGAATGTATTATATATAATTCATCATATACATAGTAAACTATAATTGCTACATTGTTGAAACTTTATTTACTAATTGTTAATAAAATTGTTCATAATACATCATTAACTACATTGTATAACTCAAATATTTCAATATCAGTTGTATTTATTTGCGCAGTACAACTGCCGCTTAATTATCAAACAGCATGACAACATCCTCAAGTTTTACTTAATTACTTTTAATTGAGATATGAACTTTTTCCTTGTTATTACATTTAAAATACTAACTGCTATATATTATAGATAAGGCGTTTATTCTGTACAGGTAAAAAATATATTAAAATATTTAAAGGTAAGAATCCAATTTTTAAAGAATATAAATTTTTGTTATACTTCGGAATTACATTTTTTGTAAAAATTAAACTCACCCCATAGAAAACAGTAGCACTGCAAATAGCGACGGTAATATTGTAACCTATCATAAAATTATAAAGATCATACGGCGGACGATCTCGCATGTACCTCGGGCCCAGTTGCAGTACGAAGAGTAGGTAAGCAAGGAGAAACAGTAATACCGGAAACGGACTGGCCATCATTGGCCAATCAGCCACCCTTGGATCTGAGAATAAGGGGAGAAAAGTTTTTACTTCCATTTAATTTGTTTAGCTTTAACAAGGGACTCGAGCTAGTGATACATTTTTATTTTGTAGAGTCTAATAATAAACTTACGTGCTATATTTATGGTCGAAAAATATATTTAATGAACTATTAAAGTAAATACGATTGTAATGAATCAAGTTTTTTCTGTTTGGCAATTTCAAAACACTGATTGCTAATTTTTTTCAAGAATATATAGCTACTAGATTACTTTATTGGATTTATTAAACTAACTGTAATTAATAGAAAAATAATTAAGCTATAACGTTATACAATGGAACTCGGTTATCTTCAAAGGACCGACGGTTTCTCTTCGTTATAACCGAAGTTTGTATAAGCGAATACCAGTGTGTATATTTATTAATCAGTTAAACCAACTGAACGTTCGAAATTAATTCATTATACCGGGGTTTTCGTTATGGTTATAACCGGGTTCCATTGTAATTGTAAACATTTATAAAATGAAATTAAATAATAATTCAATTCGGTTATTAGCTTCTACAAGTATAGTTTTCTAGAAATAATTATATTTGTATATGACATGATACAGTAAACTATCATCTAATTTATTTTGAAAAATTAAAATCATAAAATTCTGTCGTTCACAAAAATAATATAATAAGTCATCAGTATTAATTTTGAATGTTATGAAAATAAATCTTGTCATAATTTAAAAATCTGGGTAGAATGGAAATCGGTCAAGCTATTACAGTTCTCATTTAAAGATATAATTTATAAGCCCATGGATTCTATTTGATGAGCCCTTCAGAACTAATATAGCTGTAGCATGAAAACGTAATCACTTTCGACATATATGATCTCGTATGTAATAAAATATGCTTTTCAGTCTTCTATAACTATTTTTTACTATACGATTTTAATTTTTACTCACCCTGAAATGAAAATTATTTTATGAAAGTGGGTCAATACCGTTTAGTTACTGGAGTATACCCCAATAGCTATAACTTGAAGCGATATACTTATTATCAATGAAACCGGTTTTTGTAATCATCATGGAGGTAACTTGACTGAATTATGATTAAAATATTTTTTTAGTTTTCTAAATATTATAATGTTTATGCACACCAAATATTTAATGTACTACTTTAGATCTCTCAAAATATTCATAACAGAAATAAGAACGTAAATTTCATTTTCTTTCCATATTTAAAATGTTTAACTATATGTATACACTATAATTGTAATTGTACTACTTGTTTTGTTTGTAGACTAACTGTTCATCTAAAAACATCTCTTTGAAATTTATATCAATGCAAAATATACCGCTAAGAAGTTCTTTCATTCTCTACATATGGCTTTTAATAATCATTTACTGAATTTTAATCACAAATATAGTATTAGAAGTATTAAAATAACAAACTGAGATATTGCCACTAATCTGTTCAAAATTTATGTGTAAAAAGCAATCTTGATAATGAAATCGTAATATCATTTGACTAACAATACTGACAAAGAAATGATTGAAAATTAATCATCAATTTATTTTTTCTTAAGGTTGTTCAAATAAGATACCCTAACAGCGAATATAACGACAGAATCAGAAATACCCGAGCATCAAAACCAATAGCCTATCTGACCTATCTCGCAGTATGCCAAGTCCTCATTGAAATATTTTTAACTACCATTAAAACTATCAAGGGAGAGAAAGATAAATCTCCCGCGGCGCGTCACGTTTAAAACGCACGCACACTGTCCCGCGACCGTTAATAGACGCTACTAAGAGGATGTCGTATACATAACTCGCTACACACATACACACATGCATACACACACACACACAGAACTCACCTGATATTTCCTCCACGAGGTAGCGATATGCCTCCGCGGGCCCCATCATGTCCTGCCGATCAGAAGAGACGAAAATAAATATACGCGCCGCAGACGGACAGACAGACGGTCCCTGCCGCAGCAGACGACAGCGCGGTGCAGCGCCGCGCCAGCGGGGGGGCGCACGGAGCGCGAGCGCCGCCACCGCCGCCGCCGTCGCCGCGCAGGCCGAGTCCACGCGTACAAAAGCAAAAAGTAAACAAGAAAAAGTAATAATAATTAATATCTCAAAAAAGGGAAGAGAAATAAATCCAAGCTCGGCATATTTGTAATGTAATGTCTGTTTCTATGTGGGTCGTCGTCGTCGGGGGGAACGAACACAGTCGCACACGCACACACACACACACACACACACACACACACACACACGCGAAGGGGCACGCACGGATATGTGCACGCACACGCGTACAGGAGGATCGACCCGACCCCTCGCGATCGTCGTCGTCGAGGGCCGATCGGGGAATGACAAAGTGACAAGTTAACGGAAGCGTAAGCAGGTTGCAAACTCATGCGTCATATGGGACCCGGTGGCGCGTGCGTGTGTGTGTGGCTGTGTGCGTGTGTGTGTGTGTACGCGCTTGTGTAGGAGAGCGCAGCATGCTGCGAGCGCTCGATTTGCGCCAGCATGTGCGTCGGCGGTGCACGTTTACGCACATAGCGCAGAGTCGCCGCGAGGCGAGCGATTATGCATGGACAGCGCGCGCTCCGGATTCTCACAGACTCTCGTTGTAGGATAGGAAATGAGCGTTTCTCCTCGTTTTCGTTGGAATAGGAAATGACCGTTTTTGGCCGTCTTCTTTTCTTTCGAGTGTATTTTCTTTTGAAAGACAACGCACGGATGCATGATTATTGCGTTATTATTTTTTCGATCGCGAAGTATCGGATTGTCATCCGGATGGATTGTTATAGAGCGATCGATGAAGTGAAGCTGCTAATTTAATTCAAATGATGATTAAATTTGCTTATGTAAGCCAACGATAGATTTATAATATATTATGTGTTGCTTAAATAATTACAAATTTAGTTTATACAATGCAGAATTAAACATATTTCATTTTCATTATTATATTATAAGCAACAAGATTTGAAGAAGAGTCTATTGATACAGAAAATACATAATAACAAATAATATTAAATAAATTACGAATTATGCAGCCATCATTCAATTGTAATTAAGTTATAAAATTATTAAATTCATACAATTATTGGGGCGAAGCCCCTTTATCCCCCAATCTATACATTTTCCACACCGTACTCCTCCGAAACTATTTATCCGATCGGAATGTAATTTTGCATGAGTATTCCACTTGTGCCCAAGGGTGCATATATATCCATTACTGTGACGATATGTTCAAAATTAATTTTTATTATGTAATCGACTTTATCGAGGTTTTCCGCATTACAAAAACTCCTACGACTATTCAATCAAGTTTCTTATATTCTCAATTTAGTAAAGTATTTTTTTAACTTATATCATAAGGCAGCCGGTCGAAGAACAAAGATTGTTTCGGAATTCTCTCAACACAATTTCGAAAGGAACTTACGATAAGTTAGAACATAACCAACAACCCCTTACACTTATTAGAGGTATTTATAATTGTCCAGAAGCTGCAGCCGCAACATCAGACGAATTTTTCCGACGAAATGTTTGGTCGGCTGTAGGTCTAGCTAATGGATCTGCAGGGATTGTAGCCGATATAATTAACGATCCTTCGTAATAGTTTACAGTGATTGGATGTAACTATGCTTACTCGTGAGATTTGAAAAATATACTCTGGACCTACGATCTATAAGAACTCGATTCCTATACTTCCAATAACATCATCATGCAAAAGACAGTGAATTTTTTATACCCGCAAGCAGTTTCCAATGATTCTGGGATATTCTAGGGGATATGCCGTTAGTATTCACAGGTCTCAAGACACGACGATAAATAAAGCTACAATTGATATAGGTAGTACTGAATTTCAAATTGGCATAACATACGTGGCACTATTTGGAGTAAAAACTTTGGATGGAATATTACTAAAACCGGCATTTAATTTTCATCGTTTATTAAAAATTAATAATGTTCAAACAATGATTGGACAATGGGATGAACTACAAATGCTTTAGAATATAGCGAATAATAATAAATGAATGGTATAATTTATTTCCATTAATGAAACGTTCTAATCTTCTTCTGAATTTTTTAACACACTTCTAAATTAGGATTGTAAAAAATTATTCTGTCCCAATAAGACTTCGCCCCATTTCTCCACTGCGGGGTGCCCTACTAATAACTTTATTAAATTATACTTTCAATTAGATTTTATATATAATTTTAAAGATTAATTAAAGTTATATAATTATTATAAAAATATATTATCATTTTTTACTTTTAATACGTTTAAAATAAGTTTAAATCTTTTTCTAATTAAATTTTATTAGTTTTAACTGGCAAAAACCATAAGACTCGCATCAACATCAGAATATAAAGAAAATATTTTTTCATCGGCGATCTATCAAGGCGGGTCACTTCCGAATAGATAGACAAAACGACAAATAAATTTAAATATCCATTTAATTAAATTTTAATATTCAACACACTATTTTGTACTAAATATCCTAAGCAAATAAAACTTTTTTAAAAGTTTAAATGCAAAATTTTATTATAAGAAATGTAGCTGAAACCTATCTACGTAAATATCGTTATAGAAATCTTTTATATGTTTGGTTTTTAGTATTTATTAAGATGAAAGATACGTTCTAAAAATATTAAAATATTTTCACCATTCAATAAACGGCATAGCGCGTTTCTTACACATAAGAATTATACACGTAATTATTGTACACAATTTAGCATTGGTCAAATTATATATAGATATATTTGACCAATGCTAAATTGTGCACAATAATTACGTGTAGAATTCTTATGTGTAAGAAACGCACTATGCCCAATAAACTTAATATTTTTTAAAATTAAGTGATCGGTTTGACCCCGTTCTCCCCTATTTATTGTAAAATTAAATTATTTGTAGAGATGCAGAAATAGAAATAACAATATACAATATTGTAGCACATTTTTTAAAAGTAAAAAGCACTTGATAACATAAAAAAATGTATGCAAGTGGTAAACGTTAGTACATACATTAAATACAATCTACGCTTTATTGCAATGGGAGGGGGTCACAGTCTATATTGAAGAGCGGATTTTATATGCACCCGTAAACATAAATATAGCTTGAAATTTTAACAATGTAACAAATTTTAACTGAACTGTTGGCAATAAACTAGTAGAATTACATATTCGCTAATGTAATTAAAAAGCAATCATTTCTTAAATGTTCGATTCAATCATAATGGCGAAATGATTCAACACTTGTGACAATGTTTTTACATTAAAAAATGTATAATACATACATTCACATACGAAGTATTAAATTATTGAAAATAATTTAATAATTATTATTAATAATTATGAATTATTATTAACAATAATTATTAATTATTATTAACAATAATCTGTGAATTTCAAAAGTTCAGTATTTAAGCATTTAAATAAGAAATCGATTTTATCGAATCAAATCGAAATTATGAAATATTGAAATAGTCACAATCATTTTTTGTTCTAATATATAAACAGAGTTCACGATTAAAAACTATTATTATACGAAAGCATGAGGTATTATAAAGCATAATATTTTACTTTTTATAAGTAACTAGTAACTTTTATTACTTTAAAATTTGCTTTGTAGTATTTTATTTCATTTTATTTACTTTGAACTTATTGACAATTTTGTACGCAAACTTACAAATTATTATTTATAAGAAGGTAACCCTACTGTTAACTGATTTAAATTAAAAAGGATATTAACTTTAAAAGGGCATTCAATAGTTTGCTTTCATCGCGGACTTTTATAGCATTACATAGTATTACATTACTACAAATACATAGACTTTTTATGAAGAAAAGAAATGAAAGCTCTTCGAATGAAACAAAAAGGTTCTATAAAAAATTAGTATTGAATACAAATAATTGAATGTAATGGTTTGTAGCAGAATATTATTTAGACATTTTATTATTTATAACTTTAAGTTTGTTTTGCCATGAAACATTTTTATTTTTAAAAATCTTTAGTTTACTTAACTACAAGTAAATTTCACTCATTTTTTCATGTAATTATTAGGTACCATCGAAATCAAAACTCAAATTGGACAACTATGTACCATGAGTAAATCGATAAGGTGTCTTATTATAATATAAAAAATCATTATAAATACTTCTAAAAAAATTTTTTGGTATATTCATGTACTTGTCAATTAGAATGTTTATTTTTGCAATTGCAAAATATTTTGATTCATGTTTTAATTTGCCATTCCTAATTAGGTTCTACTTTGCCACTTTGCCCTACACTCGAACTTTGGCCAATCTCGAAATAGCTGTAACACTGCCTATATTTAGAATTCGTCAGAGTGGTATTTATCGCGGAAACAGCTGCATTAAACTTAGAACCGAATTAAAGCAAAATAAATCTTGTACGTTCATTCTCAAAAGTGTGTTATCCCACCAACGATTAAAAAGCTTTATATAAATATGTGACAAAAGTATCAAACCATTTTATAATCGCTTTTTTCATAAAAAGAAAAACTTAAATTTGATTCGATATTCATCAAAATCATACTAAAGTTACTCGTTATCCGCGATTAGATAATCGCTGTATAGACGCTTAATCTTGGAACCGGATTTCCGCGGATTCCGAAGGTGATGTTTTGCTTTGCGCGTATATGACGAAAGCGTCATACGGATTCATCGCATTCTGTCCTACCGATTTTCATTTGTCGCGATAAAAGTTTGATCCGCGCAATCGGAATTGCAGAAGCTTATGCGATCGTCAACTCGGAAACTTTGTATACGCGAATGGCGGAGCCCTCGGCACAAAGCAAGCCGATTAAGAGCGCCCGGCAGCAGAAAAGTTCAGCGTGCACATACGAGATTCAATATCGATTTTGAGGATTATTTGCTTAAAATAAAAAAAGGGAGAAAAATGCAATATTCGCAGCGAAAAAATTTAAAAATATTTTTCTATATTGCTCTTGCAACGCTCTATAATCTGTTTACCGAAGTTCAATCTATCGTTCCGTAAATTCTAGGAATCCTCCATTCGATGCAGAAAAAAACTTTTTCACTCGTAAATACGGGAAACTACTACTACTACTGCTACTACTATATATTATTAATCTGGCAATAATATACTACTTCCACTACTACTACTACTGCTACTACTACCACTTCCACTACTACTACCACTACTACTACTATTAGTACTACCACTACTACTACTACTACTACTACTACTACTATAACTTCTCCTACTACTAGTATTACTACTACTATTACTACTACTACTACTTCTACAACTACTGCTACCACTACTTACGACCAACAGGGCGAGTATCACATTTTGGTGTAACGGATTTGGATGAGGCTTTGGATGATATTTTCTGGTTTTTATATAACTAATACTCTTATATTCTTCTTAACTACCATAAAATACAAAATAAGAAAAGTAAAAAAAGATACTTTAATTTTTGAGATATAGTGTATCTCAATCTTACTTTGTTTCAAAGCTATATGCCGAATGAATTTGGCTCCAAAAGTTAGGTTGATTTAAAAACAAACGAAACAAGTTGATATTTCCAGTAATTTTTAGCGCAATTTTAAAGAGTTAGCCACTGTGAAATTTAAAAAAGTCTTTTATACAGATTTGCGGGCAATATTGCCCTTACCAAGTTAGCGGATTGCAGGCCTCATCTCCGTCACCGAGAAATCCAGAAAAATATTTTTCTTTTCATGTCCCCGAAAAATTCGGACTGACTCCAACTGATTCGAACCCATGCCCCATGACTGGCCGTCGTCTTGTTAAGCAGTATGCGTTTAGCACTTTAGCTATCGACCGACCAATGTTTTGCATTTTTTTGCTCAAATGTTAGTTTATGATCTTAAAAGCAAGCTGCAATTGGTTTTACACTGGAAAAATATGTCAAAGCTAAATTAGAGCGTTTTACGGAAAGTGTATCGTCGCCGCAGCGTCGTCGAGAGCTTTAGCCAAAAACTGAAGTTATTTGAAAAAAATTATGATATTGAAATTAATGAGTCATCTGGCTATCACCTTAATTATCCTTGTTATGAGTTCTATTTCACAGGGTAAACTTAGCGTAAATATTACGAAATCGTTATTAAATATTTCTATAAATCAAAGTTTTTCTTATTGTTATTATTGTTTCCCTATTTTTCAAGCAAATTTGATTCCTGAAAGGAAGTACATAGATAAAAATATGACTTACTAACATGTTTCACTGTTATATAATTGTTAAGAGTACAAAACTAAGTACAGATCGAGGATGTTACGCATTTACATAATAGTCTCATAAAAGAATTTGAACACAAAAATGTAAAACTTTATATTTATCGACATATTTCTATTTCTGCGAAATTTTAAATGTTTTAAGTGATATTAAACTATATATTTATAGATCGATAGATAGATAGATTAAAGTTTATTGACAAAAAATCAAATATACAAATGTTATGTTATAACCAAATCAAAAAGCGCTGCTTGACAACAATAATGTGAGTTGTTCAACAGTTAGTTAGGCTAGCATCGTCGACAAAGTCACACGTCACAGAATAATTGTGAAATTCTTCTAACCCTTCGGATCGAAATGCCTACTAAATTAAATTATTTAGTATTTCAAGTAGTTTCGTGTTTTATTTATATCACCTCGCGTGAATTACCGCATCGAGCGGTAACATTTTGGAAGGAGCGCGACTCCGAAAACCATTTCGAGCGGCAGAATAAAATTAAATAAAGCAACGGATTTATCAAACGTTTTTAACGATAGCCTACGCAGTGTGATGGAAGTAGTTCAAGTTCTAGGCATGCCCATAAGTCTAAACTGCTATAATTTTTGCCTGGAAGACGACCAATTACGCATAGCACATGCGAAGCTGTTGCTGAGTGACGCTGCGAAAGCGGCGCGTGCAGCTGCAATATCTTGTAGGAAAGAAGAACAGGAGATGAATAATAATCTGAAGGGGCAGCTTTATGGTGCTGAAATAGCAGACTAGCGGTACAAAATTTTTAACATATAAATTAATCTGAAGAGGCAGTTTTATGGTGCTGAAATAGTGGACAAGTGGTACACATTTTTTAAAATATAAATTTTCGTGCTCAACAGTAACAGAATAGTTTACAAAAATTTAATCTCTTTTTTCGTAAAACTAGTATTTTTAAATTTACCTGCTATGCCACTACAACAATTTTTACTCAATTTACTCTCAATTTTAACATGAACTTCTTCACTATATTTGCTAGCAAAGAACGTAGGGGTTTTGTAAAATATTATAAATTGCATTAGTTATTAACAATGCTTGTCATTTTTCGAGAAAACAATGTTTCCAAAATATTCTAGGGACTTTTGTTGGTAATCTTAGCTTATGTACATTCAGCAGATTTTATTATTTTTGTTTTAGGTGATATTGGGAAGCCAAGTAAGTGATAGCAAAAACCGTTAATTTTTATTAAAATTATTGTTTAATATACAAAAATGATTGAATTTACTATTTTAAGTAACTACTATTTTAGTACTGATACATTGGCCATATCCTCGTTAATTATATAAATCATAACTTTGAAATAAAATAAGCTTTTATCGTCTTGTGTCATTTTTTACTAATATCACGTTTACGGTCAGTCTCCTATTTCTAGGTACCGTACAAATTTCTCTAATGCTTAAGAAATGATTTCTAAATATATAAAAATGAGTATTTAAACTGTAACAAATTCAAATAAAATTTGGCTCTAATGGAATCAAAAGCTGATCAGAAATCACTCTTATCTGATCAAAAACGTGGTATCGTGCCAGTGTCAGAAAACACCTCTTTAAGCCGGATTCCAAACTTAAGACTCTCTATTGGAATTGTATATTTTTAATGCAGCTTAAGTACAAAATTGTCAATTTCAAGTTAATGACTGATCTGCAATCTTTACATCAAGATCTATGATATCCTTGAGAACAACAATCATCATGAACAATAGAAAATGTTAATTTCTTTCTACGGTAGAAATATTATTTAACGCGTTTAAGTAATAATGAATAGTTCATCTCGTGTTTCTCAAAGGAGGATGTTAACTGCGAAATTTCGCCACAAAAAGGTAAAATAAGTGTATTGCAATTTCATCACTATATTTATCTAATAAAATTACATTTCGCAGAGTGTGTCATGCAGATTATGTAACAAAGCTTTTATTTGGTAAATAACCTGATCGGTACCTCTTTTGCAACACATAAGATTATCTGTATTAAATTGCGACTCAAGCATTAAAAAACGTGGATATTGCAAAATTGTCTACTACCCAACTTTAACTCTTAACGTCATTTAATTCCCCCTCTACGTACAGAACAAAACCCGATGAAGCTCAATTCCACGCAGTTAAAAGTACAAACGAACCACGAGTCTCCTACACTCCCTCGGGAAGTACAAAAATTCACCACTTCCTCAACATCCTCCTCTACCTTCGCGAACACTCGAGCTTCCTCAAAAAGACAAAAAAAAACACACACACACATCCACACACCCCCGGATCAATCAACAACCCATCGGCCGCGTCTCACCTCTCGTGTTGCACATCTAAGATCCTTGAGCTGATCCAGAGTCCAGCCGGTGCAGCGGCGCTCCGTGGGCACCAGCTCCTGGAGTCTCGAGCCTCGTTCCAACGACGCCGCGCCCGACCCCCTGGCGCACGCGAGCTGCTCCCTCGCTCGAGGGCCGAAAACACCGCGCGCAAAGTGCAGTGCGGTGTAGCTCGCGATCGTAAAATTCGATCGGGCCCGACCGTGCAAATGGGTATGTGTGCGATAGTCGCGCGCGCGCCTCCGTGGCGGCGAATCGATTTTCCGTGCAGCAGCGCGGCACCGGCGAGCAGACCCGCGGGAGACTTCCTTGATTCTTCGGCACTGCAGTCCCTTTTATTTCGCGAGTGGAAAATACAAAATCGCGCTTGCGGTGATGCGTCTCGTCGAGCGTGTGTTTTCCGCGTGTTATATATATACATATATGTATATGTATATATATCTATATGTATATATACACACTGCAGTGTCGGAGCTCGGGCTCGATGTGGGGCTAGCTCCGCGCTAGCTGCAGACCGTCGTCTTCGCAGCCGTTAGCCAGTCTACTGTCCAAGTTGCGCTCTCTCATCTGCAGGGCAAGCACCCCTCCGGTCGGCCGTGTGCCGAGGCTTATACGTATCTGTGTGTGTGTGTGTGAGTAGCTCGCGCGAGGCTATATTATATCCCCAGGGCCGTATGCACGACGAGTGGCTGGCTGGCAGCGCGCGGCCGACTTAGCGCGCGTTCGCGAAGAATGAGGAAGCGGAGGAAGTTGAGCGGGTATATACCTACGCCTGCGTTGGGAGAAGAGTGTACAGTGTCTGTTAGTCGGTATAGATGCCTGGTGTCGAGAGTGGGATAGTCGTGTAACTGAATTCTCGTTTTTTTTTTGCTTTCTTTTTTCTGGTAAGGATGGCGAAGATTGTGGGGGTGGATATGATCGTTGAATGGAGAAGTGTGCTTTGTTCTTTACTTGAGGTAATCGTGAAATGTGGGGAATTCAATGCTGACGGAAGGGGGTACTTTAATTATGGCAGAAATATTTTTTTTTGTTTTGTATGTAATATTTTGTATGTAAGAGAAGAGTGTGTGAAATAATTATCGGATGATTTTTTTAAACGTAATACAATAGTTATGGATGATTTTGTTATATCTCTACTACGGGATTTATATTGTTAAGTGAATCAATTTAAGTCCCTGTAACTCAGTATTTACTTTTTAAGATTCAGAAGGTTTCTTGTGCATCAAGTTTTAATCAACAAACTTCGAATTGATATCCATATTTTTAAGCGTATGATATATACTATAATAGATTTTCTTACGAATTTGTAAAAGGTAACGATTCTATACATATACTACTAAACAAAATTAATGGTTTCTAGAACTTGCATAAATCCAATTCATATAGTCATGTGCCAAAAGTGAAAATGAAGACCTAACAAACGAAAAAATCTGGGCAATTGTAAATTTTGATTGTATACAAGTAGGCATTGCCAAAATTCCAAATCTTTAAAAGAAATGCGCAAGAAGTATTTGGAATTTTTAAACACTTTTACCTATATATTAGAGTAAATCTAATTAACCAAATGACTTCTTGAGTTCTATGTCTGCAATATTTGAAAATATATATCCCAGACTAGGCATAAGAGTAAATCCGCAGAACTTTTAACCATTGCTGTGCCAGCCTAAAAAGGTTTATAACTCAACTTCCTTTGTTTTACCGTGTGACTTCTATTAACTAACCTCACATAACATAAAAACTTACGGCGTCGGTGAAATGTCAAGAAAACTATTAAAAAAGACCCTAAGAATCAAGGCTGAAAAATTAATGTCTCAAATACAACATTTTTCTAAAAAGATAAAAAATTCCAGTTTTTGACGCAAAAAGTCAATTGTTTTTTGTAAGAATAATATCCAAATGGGACTTTACGTGATTTTAAAAAGTGCATAAATGACTTAGAAAATGGTTTATTATTGTCAGTAAAGTACTTTTCAGGATTTCTCCAACTCTAATTTATTGAAAGAAATCAATATTTATGTTTGCGAATTTGAATTTCGGGCGAATTATTTCTAAACGATTCCTATTGGCCAGTCGATTTATGACGTCACGATGGTATAATTTTGGAAATTTAGTACGGGAAAATGTACTCATATTCTTTATGATTTTCGACCAAGAATTCAATGCTGATATTAGATTTTTGGCCCAATACATTTTTAAGGTCGATTTAAGGCCCATCTTTATTTTTTCAATTGAGAATATATATTTTTTATTGCATATTTGAATTCCTCACCCCAAAATACATACGGATATATATTTAGTTTATTGATTATTTATATTGATCATTAAAATGTAACCAAATTACTTTGAACCCTATTAAAATTAGGTTAAAATCAGACAGTGGACTTAAATAAACAAAATACGTATTCGTATGCATTTTGAGACGAGAGATTCAAATGTGTAATAAAAAAGGTATGTTCTCATTTGTTAAACTGAAGTTAGGCCTTAAATGGGCCTTGAAAATATATCGGGCCCAAAATAAAATATTACCATTGGATTCCTAGTCGAAAATTATTAAGGATATGTGCCAAATTATTTTATTTATAAATATTTTCCTTGAGATATTGGAGCGTTTAACCATTTTCTAGTACTAGATTTCCAAAAGTGTACCATCGTGACATCACAAATCGACCCGACAATAGGAATCGTTTCCAAATAATTCGCAGGAAATTCATAATTGCATACATAAATAATAATTTTTTTTCAATAAATTCGAGTTGGAGAAATTCTGAAAAATACTTTATTGACAATAATTAATCATTTATTAAGTGATTTATGCATTTTTGAAAATCATGCAAAATCCCAATGCTTGTTTTTCCAGATTTTTCATTTCATCCCGGAAGTTATTAAGTTATCCATCAATAATACGAGAAATAAATAAGAAATTTCAAATTCATTGTGAGTTTCACCGAGCTCGAAGAGGTCAATAGAGTCATCATTTTAGAATTGCAATTTTTTTTGGTTTAAAATAAAAAAATTTGAAACATAATTGACTTATATTTTTAAAAAATTTTTAACTTTACAAAAAAGTCTTGTACTTAATCAATGTAGAGACATATCCCAAACATTTCCTGACAGTTTCAAGGGAAATAGTTGAGAATTTGATTTTTAAGCCTGCGGTACGTGAATGTTGGCTGAGTACCTACTCTGCTATAGTCTTCAAATAGTATCTACATGAATAACATTCTTTATTACAGAAAATTAATAAAAGCATGTTAGGAAAGAAAATACCTCCGTACGACTATTGTGCACTGGCAAACTCTTTAATACTTGTGATTGTTTTCTAAAAATTCTCAGCTCTCTTGAGAACGATATTTGCTCTCAACAGACGGCTTAATTAACCCGAAATCATCGCCTTAAATAAGCTTTGCGAATATATTGTGAACATAAGTTTTAATTATCAGAATATAGTTGCATAAGCAAAAAGGTTGGATCAACAAGATTCAGTTGATACATGCCAGTAAATAAGCGTTAAATAGAACTCATAAAAAATAAATACATAAAGTTTTGCACGCAGTTTATACAAATCTATACAAGTGTAGAAAAGCTTTGCAGAGAGGTTCTTAAATGATACAATTTTTTTGATTGCTACAAACTAATTTATTAATAAAGCGCCAGCATTTTAGAAGTTTTTTTATTAGTTATTTTTCAAAGTATATTAAAACTAATTAACTTATATGCTGTCAATATATTTTGAATAGAATATTCCAACCAATCAAATAAAATCTGTCGAACATACAAGTTAATTAATTTTAAATTGCCATGATAGGAAGAATAAAAACCAACGTCGGCGCTTTAATAATAATAAATTATTTCTTGGTGATTAATATAATCGTCTCATTCAACAGCTTCACTGAGTGCTATTTTATAGATGGATTTGGCCAGAATGACGAGCAAATAAATTAATAACACATTCTAGTTTATACGCTAACAGTTAAACAATTATAGTTCCAAGAATTAATTAAAATTGCATCAAAACAATTGTTAAAATAATTAACTAATTATTTTTTACGCATTCTGAATATAAAGAAATAATAAATATGAGTTTAAACAGGGGGCATATTTCACTTTAGAAAGTAGTAAAATTAAATGAAATTTTAATAATAAAAAAAATTATTCAGTCGTATATATATGCAAACTTTTTAAGCATCAAAAGGAATGTTTATATGTTATAACCGTATAATTGTAAGAAATTCCAGCTTGCATCATAGGAACATAGTTTGTCATCGCAAACATTTTTAATTATCAAATAACGGGAAACGTAAAACGCAATATTTCACATTTGTACGAGTTTACAATTTGATTTAAAATATTTCATGGAAAAGCGCGCACCGCAGCAAAGGCTTTTCAGAAAGAGCAGAATTTATTCGCAGAAAAAAGCGTGCATCCGGTTGAAAAGGATTATCTTTGAATGTAGTTCCGCATGGCGAACTGCCGCCGGAGCTCGCTCTTCTTTATATCATACAAGATATAAGGGAGATATATCACGGGTCACATAATGGAGCACGTTCGAAAAGAGTCCCTTTCCGGGCGCACGGAAGTTTAAGATAGTTCTTGTAGGGATTATTCAGGAACTCCAAAGCTCAATATACACACAGATGACCTGACTTGAAATTGCTCAGGACTTTTTTCGAAAGTCAGCCGCTTTGAACGTTTATAGATCAATGGAATCCATAAATCCAATCTGTCAGACGCCTAGAACGTATCGTGTGAAAGTTCTTGACAGATATCCGCTGAAATTTTAGATAAATTCTAAGTTTTTATCACTATATGTATTGCAGCTATCAACTATTTCATACATATTTGATGTAATTATTATTGGAGATAGATTTATTCGAAAATAATCTGTTTAATAGATTATAAAATTAACTGTGACGGTACAACTTAATCTCGTTGTGTCTTGGTATGAGTGTTACGAGCGCAAATATGGGTTAGTAAATCAGTGGCTGGATAAAACTAGATGCTTGCAAACTTGGGAGGCCAAGAACATTAAATGTCTGACAAAGATCAAACAAAACATGATTACGATATACACCTTATTTCAGTAACCTTATTTCAGTATTTATTTTTAGACCGATATTTTTCGTTATTTTAGGCTAAATCACATTTAATTCAATATAAAATTGTTGAAGTTTTAAATAACGATTATTTAAATAACATAATATTTAGTAGATTATGAACAAAATAACGCATCAATAAAATAATTGCATGTATTATGCCAGGAATTAAGTTTTATTTAAAAATTAAGTGATTACATATGAGGCTTTGGAATTGATTCTTTTTAATATTTACTCATTCTGCTATACTCATACGAAAAAAGAATATTATGATGAATGTACTCTGAACGGTAAGAACGTTCGAAAGAAAATTTTTCTGAAAAGACTGACAGTTTTATAAAACGTATTTCCTATGTTATAAGCTACCAAATACGTCTTTATTGATATGACCCTCCGATGTTCTTGAAATCAGTAGGTCTTCTGTCTTATGATACAAAGGTGAGTGCACCAGTCAATGAACGTTTAATCCAAGTGAATGAACAGGTCACGTGACATTTTCATTCGCTTAAATAAAAGATTTTTAAATGTTTAACTAATAGTTAAAAGATAGATTATTTAAGGTTTAAAGATCGACGGAAGCAAGTTTCTACATCTTTGAATTATCAAAAAGTATTCACACATTGGTACGCTACATAATAACATGTAAAAAAAATATTCCAAAGTTCTCCATTCAAAGAACATAAAACCTCAAAAATTTATATCTTGCAAAAAGTCAATCGGCATCGCGGGGTTTGCTTGCGAACGAGGCCAGCCCTGCGCGAACGGCTTGTCCGACACACTACCTGACAGCAGACAGCAAGGGGAGATCGGGGCGATACGGCCACAGTATACTTCAATACGATATATCTCAATGTGTATTAAAAGTAACAGGATTAGTGAAACGAAGCTGCGTTGGGGTGGCGGAGCCACACCTCGGGCGATCGGCAAAGTTAAGCAGCGCTGGGCGCGATTAGTACTTGGATGGGTGAGCGCCAGGGAAGCCCGCCGCCTGTGCAACTTTGTCCGAAAGCTTAGGTGATGTTTCACTGCACTCAACAAAGTGAGCGGAAGGTGTGGAGTGATCGGATTCGGTGTCTAAGCCTACGGAACGTGACATAGATGTTCATTTCGAACGTGCCAAATACACCGACCATCTCGGAGTCGATTTTCTCCTGATACAGGGTGGTCATGCTATTCAGGCATAGCATTAACGAAATGCGGGATGCGATGAGGTAGGAAATAAAGGTGTGAAAGAAATAGGTATAAAGAAAATAAAACACAATAAAAAACGTAACTGCATTAGTGCAAATTAAATGGATATATATTTATGTATGGGAAAAACAAAATTTTGAATATTAAACTGAATTTTATAAAGAATTCCAATAACCACTTTTTTGCCCGCTGGTCGGAAAACAGCTTATAGGCACTTTTTACATAGTATCAAAGAACGCGAAAATCGTACATATGTTACAAAAAGTATGTTTTCAACCGTCTTCGTTTTAGCACAAATATGTATTAATAAAGATATGTTCTCATTTGTTAAACTGAAGTTGGGCCTTAAAAAGGCCTCAAAAATATATCGGGCCCAAAATCTAATATCACCATTAGATTCCTAGTCGAAAATTATTAAGGATATGTGCCACATTATTTTATTTATAAATATTTTCCTTAAGATATTGGGGCGTTTAATCATTTTCCAGTACTAAATTTTCAAAAGTATACCTTCGTGACATCACAAATCAACTAGGCAATAGGAACCGTTTGCAAATAATTCGCGGGAAATTCATAATTGTATACATATATAATAATTTTTTTCAATAAATTCGAGTTGGAAAAATTCTGAAAAATACTTTACTGACAATAATTAATCATTCTTTAAGTGATTTATGCATTTTTGAAAATCATGCAAATTCCCAATGCTTGATTTTTCCAGATTTTTCATTTCATCTTGGAAGGTAGTAAGTTGTCCATCAATAATACGAGAAATGAATAAGAAATTTCAAATTCATTGTGAGTTTTACCTAGCTCGTGGAGGTCGGTAGAGTCATCATTTAGAATTCCATTTTTTTTTAATTTAAAATAAAAAAATTTAAAACATAATTGATTTTTAATCTTTCAAATTTTTTAACATTACAAAAAAGTATTGCACTTATTATGGACCCTTTTTACATAGTATCAAAGAACGCGAAATTCGTGCATGTGTTACAAAAAGTATGTTTTCAACCGTCTTCATTTTAGCACAAATATGCCCGTAAAAAATTGAGTATTCTAAAATACATAAAAGTGCGTAACGTGGAAGCAAGTGCAGTTATGAATAAAATCCCGTTGGAATTTTTACACGCGGTCAAGAATTGTATTAGTTATAGCGGCGCCCATGCGCGAGAAGTGTGCTGTGAGATAAAGTTTAGAGGATGCTGCAATCTACGTTTAGCACATGAGTTATTGCTTACCTAACTGTAAAATCTATACAGATAGGAATTTTATTCTAAAATTTTACCTAGTCTAGCCTGATATATTGTTAAGTGAAATTGTGTAAAAAATTTCGATTTTTTAAAAATGTTTAACGGTCTAGAAATGCCGTTAAAGGTGCTAAAAATTGCTGATTGTGCTTGGAGTTTGGGTCACTTATATGCCTGTAGTATATATACCCGGAGGATATTTATTCTAAAACTTTATCAGATTATTCCTAAGATAATATATTTTACAAATACGCAAATTAAGAGACTATGAATTTTAATACTTAGTTTAATACTTTAGTTAGTTTTTTATTATTTTCAAATATAATAAAAACCATTAATGACAGGTACCATATATATAATAACTTTAATGCTTTAGTGAATTGGCTAGATTTATCGTATCTACAAGTTATTAAATATATAATACCTACTTCGTCAATATTACACATATCTACTATTTAAACTACCTGTAACAAATAAAATAATGTAATCTATAAAATAATATTTTTTTAGTGTATTCATAATATATTCATATTATTTTGCAGTGTTAGTGAATTGTTGTTTATTTATTGTCACATTAATAAAGATAAATCGGAATTTTTATCTATCCATATACTGAGATAAAGTACTAATTTAAAAAACTTCACAGAAAAAATTATGGATTCGGGTAGAAGCCCTTATTTGCGTGCTTTTACGATTAATTAAACCGTGAAGTAAAACACTATTATGTCTTAGTTTTGAAGGAAAAATTTTAGATGTAGAAAATGAGCAGTTACCTTCAGATGAAATAACTAAATGTGATTTAAGGACCCGTGTAGTGTACGATAATAGCAGTGTTGAGAACGATTTACATTTAAACTGCATAGATGAGTATGATTTAGAAGAAGAAAACAATGAATTCGATACAAGTATACATCTAGCATGCGATGACAATCGCAGTTCCCAAAAAGATAACTAATATGTCTGATACAAGTACCTACGTGGTGTGTGACAATAGCAGTATTCAGAATGATTTAAATTTGAACTGTACAGATAATTATGACTTAGATTGTGATTCACAAGATAATGAGTGTTGGTTAAGCAGTAAGTGTCATAAATCACACTAATATAACATAAATCAAAATATGTTAGGTAGAGCAAAAGAAATTAACTTTAATGAAGTTATTGAAAACATGATGATTTAAAAGTTTTCACGGGAATTAATTTTCAGTTGCAGCATAATTTTGAGGATGCTGCAAAAATATGTGAAATGAGAGCGAACCAGTATGCTCTTCCTGTAGAAAAAAGAATTGTACTTTCTTTATTATTATTATTATGATTATTGTGATTATTATGATTATTATTATGATTATTATTATGATTATTGTGATTATTATGATTATTATTATGATTATTGTGATTATTATGATTATTATTATGATTATTGTGATTATTATGATTATTATTATGATTATTGTGATTATTATTATTATTATGATTGTTGTGATTATTACTATTATTATTATGATTATTGTGATTATTACTATTATTATTATGATTATTGTGATTATTATTCTTATTATTATTATTATTGTTATTATTCATAACCCAGGAATGGCGGACGACCCCATACAAATGGATGGGTTAGGAGATGATGAGACATTCCCTTAACCGGGAGACGTACATTTTCTCTCATTTTATAAATGTCGCAGGGAGGGTTACGGAAACTTCTCCTTTCCGTATAGAGATGAAATGCGGCGGTTCGAATACGCGTATAAATGAGATTGGTTAGATTTGACGGGCACTCGAGGGATTTAAAATTATAAATTTTTAAATTTGTTTCAGGTCAAGGCATCAACGGTTGTCGAGACGACACTAGAATGGCACCACCCTGAGGTAATGTGATAATCAGTACCAGGGTGGGTTCCGTCAGAAGAGGAAAGGAGGTATGTTTTAGTGGGTCGGTTTGCGATGCAACGGCAGTGTAGTTTTCATGCGATTTTGTTTATTTTATTTTTCGTCCTATACTATACACACAGCGGATGCATCCTCAACCAGCCCCACACCATGCGACTGTGCGGATCCAGTTGGGTGTGCCTTAGATGACACTTTCTGCCCCCCTCGAAAGAAATTAAAAATTATTATTATTATTATTATTATTATTATTATTATTATTATTATAAAGGCCAAGTAGTAATGATAAGCAGCAACGGTGCCTGCAGGGCAACGGCTATGACATAGTCTTTATGCCGTCTGTAGACGTGCTTGCATCATAACCATAGCTATCATAACTACTTGTTGGGACTAGCTACCGTAGCTGTGTAGTATGTAGCCTTGTTCAGATAGTCACTCCATCTTTCTCTATTGTTTGCGAGTTGCATAACATCCTATTTCTCGTAGGTCCATTTTAATATTATCCTCCCACCTTCGTCTCGGTCTACCTGGGGTTCTTGCTCCTGTCGGCTTCACTACGAGCACTTTAAGTGCTGCTCTTTCATTACCCATTCTAGCTACATGCCTTGCCTACCCTAGTATTTGAGATTTAATCACTCTGGTAATGTTTGGCTTCCCGTATATCTTGTGTACCTCTTGGTTAAGTAAAATTATCCATTCTCTAATAATCTCATCTATTTTGCATCCAAATATCTTTTCAAGGATTCTCATCTCAAATACTCTAAATCTATTTTCTTCTCTTTTGGTTAACGCTCACAGTCCGCATCCGTATAGAAGTACTGGCATTATGATTTTTCTATATATTTCTAATTTAGTCTGTCGCAATAGTAATCGTGATTTTAGTAAGTTATTTACCGAATTTAGGCATGTATTTCCCGAATCTTGATTTCTATATGAGTTTCATTTTTGTGGTCTATTATCGTGCCAAGGTATTTAAAGTCGTCTACTTTTTTGAAAGTTTTGCCAGAGACTTTCAAGTCGATATCAGCAATTTTGGGCCCTGCTCTGCTAGTAACCATGTACTGGGTTTTCTTTTCACTTGTTTCTAGATCTATTTCTTTAACTGTTTTTATTAGTATTTCTACGTTTCTTTATTGTGGTTTCTCCGATTTCTCCTATAATGTCTATGTTATCTACGTATGATAGCAATTGTATTACGGAGCCATTTATTATAATTCACTCTTTACTTTATTGTACCACCCTGGCCACGTATTCTAAAACTAAGTTAAATAGGAGGGCTGATATAGCATCTCCCTGCTTTAGCCCGTTATGAATGTCAAATGGCTGCGATAGGCTCTTACCTGGCCTGACTATGCCCCGACTGTTATCTAGGCATATTCTGATTAAATTGACCAACTTTTTTGGTACCCCTAGCAGTACTAAGACGTGAAACATTTTACATTTTATCATTGATTGAGTCATACGCTTTCTTGAAATCAACGAATAATTGGTGTACCGTTTCCCCGTATTCCCATTTCGTTTCAAGGAGCTGCCTAACCGCAAACATCTGGTCGCTTGTTGACCTACTTCTTCGAAATCTACACTGGTAATCCCCGAGGATTTCCTCCGCGAGAGGTGTTAGTCTATTTCTTCCACATGGTGCAAATAAAAGTATGAATTATTTTCTTAAGTGGTTCCCCTCATTGTATAAATAGATCGGCCTGTAAATGATCTATTCCAGGGGCTTTATTATTTTTTAACTTGCCTTGCAGACCTCCTGTAGGCCAGGTTGCTCAATGTTTGGTTTAGTAGTGTAAATTTCATTATAGCCCAAAGCGGATTATTGTTCGTATACGTTTGGAAGCTCGTCGAAATAATTTTTCACATATTTAGTAGTCCATCTGCGTCCGTTGTACGGTTCCCATGTTCGATTCTTAGTAAGTTAGTTTTACTTTGAGATCGTTTCCTTAGTAAGTTTATACCTGTATACAATTTCCGAATATTATTTCTATTACTGTGTTCCTGTATTGCTGAGACTTTATTATTTTCCTACTTTCGTTTTTAATTCTAAAAAATTCGTTTGGCTTGTTTCCTTATATTACGGTAATGTGAGGAGGTGATCTCGTTCGCGTTATTAAGGCTAAGCATTCTTGCTTTTTGTCTTTTTCTATTCCATTCCTCGCATTCCTTGTCAAACCACGGTTTTTGTTTGTTCTTTTTCCGCTGACCTAACATCATCCTAGCAGCTTGTCTTATAGAACTTTTGATATTTTCCCAGGTACTTTCGATGTCACTCCCTACCTCCGGGTCGCCTAACCTATTGTTATCCAATACATCCAGTTTATTTGTTCTTCCCTATATCTAGTTTTGATTAGCAGGTCATTTAACTTTTCGAAATTAAATTCCTTTGTTTGGCTTGTTTTATTCTTATTTTTGTTTACTATCACAATCGGCTCCACGGTAAGTTCGAACGTTGACAATGTCAGCGTGCCATCTTTGGTAAATTAAAACGTGGTCGATTTGGTTAAGTGTACGTCCACCGGTACCTCTCCAGGTTACTTTGTGCTTGTCTAAGTGAATGAAACATGTGCTTTTGACTATAAGTCAAGTATATACTCTCACTCCATTATCGTTACTCACGTCATGTAAACTTTTTTTACTATGGTCGGTCTAAAATTTTCCTCCTTTCCAATTTTCGCGTTAAAACTTCCTAGTAATATTTTTGCGTCACGGATTGAAAATCTATCAAATACTTGCTCTAGTTTTGTATAAAATAAGTCTTTGACTGCATTGTTCGTGTCCTCCTTGGGCAATGGATATTAATAAATACGTACTTATACCATCGGCTTTTGACGGGTAGGGACCCTATGTAATCATCAATAAGTGTAAAATTAATTCTCGTGCGCATTACTTTATTACTTACTAAGAAGCCCATCCTTAGCTGCTCTGCCTTTTCCAATTCGCTATATGAAAGTGTGTATTTATTCATATACTTTACGTCCTGGCCTCCTCGTCGACTATCCTCCTGTAGAGCTACTATATCTAATTTATACCTATCTGCCTCCCTTGTTAGGACCTCTAATTGCCAGTCCTGATCTAAGCTACGTACGTTCCATGTGCCCACCCTTAACTCCATTATAGTTCTTTTGCATGTTTCTTCCCCGATTGTCCCCTCCCGGACATCCGAATGAGGGACATCTTTATGTCCGGACTTGTAGTTTCCCAGAAAGCTGTCCTTCAAATGCCTATCGATATTATTTGACATTTTTGATTAAATTACAATACATACTTTTTCTTTTATATTGCAAGATGCAATTTACTGGCCAACAGAGGAAGAAGTTTTGAAGAGCACGCCTAAATGTTTTGCAAAGTTTAAACAAACTTATATTGTTTTAGATTGTATAGAGATACCTGTTGAAGGACCTAATAGCTTACGAGATAAACTCCGATTATATTCTAACTATAAACAATCAAATTACTTGTAGGTATTTCTCCTTCTGGTTCAATAATTCTTATCAGTATAGTATATGGCGGCCATGCATCTGACAAAGCTATATTTAACCAGTCAAAAATTTTGCAAAAACGAGTATTTTGCAGAGACGCGATAATGATCGGCAAGGGTTCGTCAATCGAAGAGGAGTATTTAAATATCTCACATAGAACTAATTATACCTCTGAAACTAGGTAAAAGAAAACAATTAAGTACTCGTAACGTTACTAGCACGGTTGAAATTCCATTCGCCAAAGTCATGTTAAACGCGTTATCCAGAGGGTCAAGTTATTTAATATATTAAAATAAAAAATTACAGAAGAATGGCACCATACATGCATGAAATATGCTAAATGATTTGTGATATTATCAATTTAAGCAAACCCATTTTATCAGATAAACGATTTTGAAATATAATTGTACTGACTTACAAGTAACTGAAGAAAAATATTCATTAACAAAATTATATTTATAAATGTTTTTATTTTTGAAAGCTTACACCATTTTATATTTTACTATTATTTCGTTTATCAATTTAAATATCTTACATAATTGAACCTTTTTTGTGGTATTTTCTTTAATAGAATCATCCAGCTCACTTTTAGTCAAAACTAAAGTTGTTAATACATATTTGAAGTAGATAGCTTGTAAGTAAGTAATAATTAATTACCATATCTTCATCATAACAAACTTCTACAATAAAAATAGTATCATTGTAAGTACTGTAAATGACTAAGTGACAAAACTTTAAGCTCGTCGTAAATATGCCCAACTGTACTTGACAATACTACTTGTGCTTCATTTTTAAGATAACATTTCCTTGTACATCATTCTCTAAGGAGTATAAAAACCGCTGCCAATTCATTGGCACTTTCAAGGAGAGTGTACGAAGTGCGGGTCGCGAATTTTGATGAGGCTTTGAGAGCTGTATTCTGGTGCCTAAAAATAAGCCCAAGCTCACGCCGTTTTGCCTAACGAGCCCCTGTTATCGAAATATAGCCAATTATGCCCAAAGACCCGTTTTAAAGTAAAAAAGCGGTACCTCTACTTCAGATCATATCTCCAAAAGTTTTTACTCAGAAAAAATAGTCCAAAAGCAGGCAAAACTATAACGAAATAGCTTTAATTTCCGCTTTGTTTCGTATAAAAATATTAATCTCTTGCAAAATGATGAGCTATCAAAAAGAGTAATAAGAAATGCATGGAAAATCAGTGATTTAAAATAAAATTAAAATCTTCAATTTTTCATGTATTTTTATCACTTTCTTAGACAATTAATAACTTTGCAAGAGATTGAAATTTTTATATGAAATAAAGCGGAAATTAAAGCTATTTTGTTCTACTTTTACCAACTTATGGGTTATCTTTTCTGAGTAAAAATTTGCGGAATTATGATCTGAAGTAGAGGTGCCATTTTTTTACTAAACAACGGGTATTTGGGGTATAATTGGCTATATTTCGATAACAGGGGCTCGTTAGGCAAAACGGCGGGTGCTGGGGTTAATTTTTTGGAACCAGGAAACAGTTCTGAAAGCCTCATTAAAATTCGCGACCAGAACTTCGTACACTCTCCTTGTTAGCTTTCTCTAATTAAATAAATTTTTCCAATATGAATTTCTTTATTCTAATACATTTTTTTTAAATGACTCTATTTCTTTCTTATTAATATTTCAAAAAAAGAGTTTCTTTTATCATTGAAGACACGTAATTATAAAACAAAAACGAGTCGATAAATCTAAAGAAATAAATATTTAATTTCTACAAAAAACAAAAAAATGAACGATTCGTAAAAAATTACTGTGTAATACGAAAAAATAGGCATTTAAAAATAAATAAAAAAATATAACCACAAATATCTTGAAAAATAAAAGATTTCATATTCTGGTCAATGAGCTCAGCCAATACTGCCAAGTGATAGTGGAAACCTTTTATATCTTAATTTATTTATAAAGATTCTCGATCATATGTTATAAATATCGCCGTTAAAAAAATGACGTTTTCGTGTATAATTTTATTCTCTTTCAAATGCATTTACTCTGAAGCGATCATATTATTTTTACATACCGAATTAATTTACCTCGATGATTTCAGAATAACGTAAAGCAAATAAATTGTTATAAAATAAAAATGAGTCGATGAATCTTGAATTTTGTTTTTAATTCCGAATTCTCATTAAGAAATTAAAGAAATGAGTCGCCGTTGGCAAAAAAATGACCGCGCCGCACAGTGGGAGTTTTCCATATCTTGCGGGACAAAATGTTTCTCCTGCCCAGTGGGTAACGACTCAAAGTAATTGTACGATCAAATGCCGTTCTCAAAAGTAGTGTCAAAAGTACTCTAAAAATAGTATATTTTGATTCCAAATGGCCCAAAACATATTTCTAACATATTTTTAAGAAAACTTTTTTTATGAGTAAGCAAAAATCTACAGCATCCAATGCTGGAACTGTTTTTCCTATTTTAAGACTTTATTTTTTCTATTATGTACACATCAGGAACTATGGCATCAGGGATATATCCCAACCAAGGAGGAAGTAATTCCTTCAAAATAGTATGAAAGTCAGTTCATCGTTCATAGCACTGCAGTGCCGCGTCTTCCATTAAAATTCCATGTATCTTAGCATCTGATCGTTTGAAATTACTATTTAAATACTTATCCAGTTTCCATTACTAGCAGTCATTCTAATCTTTCATTCTGCAATCCATAAATTATTGTTTTGATAACAAATGTTAACTCATAGATTTATTCCACTTTCTAGATGTATTTTAACCTTACTATTATAATAGTGTCTCGGACTGTTCCCTTACAATGGTAAAGTGACGAATGTTTGTTTGAAAACATGATAACAACACACTTCATAAAGTAATATGAAAGGATGTATTGGTGGATGTATTTCAATACTATGAGAATTTTTTCAGCCATATCCTTTACCATATTCGATTCAGCTTTAATTGTACTTCTATATCTGGTATTTTATTTCAACAATTCAACATTACTGCTTAAATCTGAAACAAACATACACTTATAATAACTCAAATTATTTATATTCATCAATTAAACGTCTTAATAAATATTTACAGATTACCTCTTATTCACAAGTTTGTAAAACTATTTCTTTTCTGACAATCATAACGAACAATTTGGTAAAATTATCTTTTATTACAAATGACAAAATTCATCCACTGACACTAACCACTATCTGCACATTACCTGCATCCACCTTATTTATTAAAGAGGAAAAATTATTAAGGTGAAAATCCGATAAGATGTAAAAGGATCGCCATACGCACTGCTTACTGCGGAAAATATTTAAAGCTCTTTTCCAGTTGCCAATTATAACGGAATGTTTTGAAATATTAACCAGACAATACTTATACAAATTCAGAGGACATAGTAATCCGTGCTTCGAATGCCCTTTGAATATATATATACACACATATATATATATTAATATTACCTGGTTAATTTTTCAATACATTCTGTTCTCATCTACAATCCGAAATCGGTTTGAAAAAGTACCTTCAATGACTTCACGTTCCCTTAATAACCCACTTATCGGGGCGTCTACCCTGCAGGAAAATACAAGGGGTGCCCATTTAACCCGACACGACACAACTCGCCCCGGTCTGCCCCCAGTAGCAGTAGCAGCGGCCACGCAGCCATGGTAGCGCGGGACTCCGCCGTCACCGGTATACACACGCGGTGTCGGCGGGGTGTGTGCAGTTTGCAGAGCACACGCAGGTGTAGAGAGAGAAAGAAAGAGAGAGGGCGAAGCATGGATATACGGCTTCCCCGTGTGCTGTCATTTGAATCAGGATTAGCAGAGGCGAGCCGCGCTGCCGGCCGGCGATCTGCATGCATATAATACGTGTCTGGTATGTTCATGCATAAAGTCGATGTATATACACATCGACATTGTACTGGGGCGGCGGCCGGTGCAGGTTGTCGCGTGGTATGGATGGTGCAAGGCCAGAATCGAGCGCGCGGGAAAGGGGCGACGGGCATATAAGCACGAATTTCGACTACTATATATAAATATATATATGTGTGTGTGGGGGGGGGGGGGTAGCGTCGGACATGCACGAGCCGTGAATCAGAAATTTAGAGGTGCTCGCGCGCGCGGGTGGGGTGGGGAAGAAATATATTCGCCTAATTATCGATTTACGTGGGCGAGCTTTTCGCGCGCCGCGCCACGCCGGTGAGTGGGATATTGCTGGTTTCCGCTCGTGTATGGGGCTGGCACACGAGCTCGCTCGAGGATTCCGAGGGATGCTTGTGTTGTAACGATGCAGTTGCTAAGATATTATTTGACGAATTTGCATTTACTTTTAAATGCGTGAATTTTTATCTTTTAACTATGAGTAAGGTAATTATTCCGTTGTAGTGAAATACATAAACGTGAGGGATGACAAAAGTAATTTTCTGATTTGGTGTAATAAGTTTCCATGTAAAGTAAATAGTATATTTGAGGTAACGTTATTCTGTTAATTATATGATGTTGCAGTTTATAAAATCGTGTTATAAATTAAAATTCATTTTGATAAATGTTTATGAATATTACAAGAATATCCAGAAATTCTATATTGGCTCGGATAAGGTTGAAATTTTTTTTATTTTCTGAATATTTTGAGAATATTCATAGCCATTATATTGTACACTCAACAATACATCAACAAGCATCTGATTGAATTAGCTTGAATTTTTTTGGAATACTGCATCATCATTGGATCAAATGCTCATTTTCGCTAACCACATTGGAGGATTATAATAAAATTGAATCAAATTTGATTAAATGTTTGTTCCGACGAGTGTACTTTTCATTGTAGTCATTTATTAAACATTAGAGATTATGAAAATAATTTTCAAATTAAGAAAAATAAATATCCGTATAAAATAGACAAATGCATTTATGTATGCTTGCATTATAGTGGCTTGAAACAAAGTATATTTACTAGACGGCTTTTCTGTTATCTATATAATGACGAAGTTACAAATATAACTTTGTATAAATTAGCATGGATAAAAAGATAATTATTTTGTAACGAAATATAGATACGTCAGGAAAAATAAACATTATTCAGAAAAACAAATTTTTATTTAATATGAACGCATTTATATATAATGAAATTGTAGCAATTTAAATCAAAACATATTGATAGAAAACTAATGAATATTTTGTACTTAAAAGATGTTATTTATAAAAAATCAATATTAAGACAAGTACTTTTAAACAAACTTTATACAGTAAAATTGAGTGACAATAGTTTTAATATTACTACTATTCCTTTCAAATTTGTTTAGTATTATATTCATAAGTTTCTTATACGCAGCATAACTCTAGTGAAAATAAATTTTTGTAAAGACATATATAACATTGTAAAAATGTGTCTGAATTTTGATATATTTATATACAATTTTACATTTTTTAACCCTTTTTACATCTTTTTACATTTTAATACAATTTTGCAAGATATCGATTTTTTGCCACAAAATTTTTTTATTCTGATAATCTGCGAAGAAAGAATAACAAAATTTTTAAAAACTGTAAATTATCCTTAAATAGTGTAAAAAAGCACACAAGAGTGTAAGTAATGTAAGAAAGTGCAGAAAATTATTAAAAAGTATAAAAGTACGTGAAGAAAGGTCCATATTTAGATACGTTTATACACTTTTTTAGATCTTTTTAACTTAATTTTTACTATTTTAACACTTTTTTATACCTTCTTTTAGAAAATTACACGTTTCAATAAATATAATTTATTCAGAGCAGAATTTTAATATTTCTAAAAAAATTATAATAAAAACCAATTGTGCACAATGTGTTTATTACGTACACAATGACTTTATTGCGGGAATTGTCCCAAAGTGACATCTATCGGAGTTCTCTATAGCTATATCATCAATTGCTGTATATCCAGCCGTAACTGTGCAGATATCTTACTCTCTCTCTCTCTGCTATACTACTGATGGTATACTATTCTTGATATGGTAAGAAAGGTTTCTGAATTACCAGCACGGAATACAGTGATCAGTTGAATTTGTATCTACATCACCTCGACGACAGAGTGCGCAGTTGTGCTATTCATTATATTTGAAATATATAAATATAAGTAAAAAGATAATGATTGTTTAATATATTATTTAACATACAAATAAACCATTTTCATATAAAAGTGCACATAAAACGATATTTTAACATTTGTTAGTTTTCTAATGACATGTCATTACAATTTTTTAATTATTTTTCGTAAGTAAATACTTGAAATGTTTTATTTTTTATAAATATTAGAAATCATTTTTTTCGTATTTTAACTGTAATAATAATATATTTATAGATGTTTACTCATTTATTAGTAGAGCTAAAACTAAATTAATTTTATAGTTATTAATTTTCAATGGAATTTAATTAATACCGAGTGATAATTTAGGTATGAATGCACTTTGAATTATAATAAATTAAAATTGAAAAGTGCAAATTGAATGATCCAAAGTTATATTGCCATTAAATATACTAATTTAAATAATTATATAATTATAATACTTATTTAAATGTGATATAATAAGTAATTAATATTATTTTTATATTTATACTTATATAATAATAAAAAAACTTGCGTTATTGACGCACCTCCGGAACAAGACTATGACAACTCTAAAATTTGTTAACTTGATTTGTGTACATATAATGGCTCATACGGAAATAAAAGTATAAATTCATGTGAAAAATTTTTACTTCATGAAAAATTTACGCTACTAGTTTAGTTTTATATAAACATAGTATTTTGAGTTGTCATTATCGTTAGCGTTAAGTATTATCTTACTTTGTTTTTCTTGTTATTGACACAATAATGTGTATTTGCAAGGTAAGAATTTTGGATACAAACAAAAAACTGATGCAAAAACTGATGCTAATTTATTAGCACTTAGCTTCCTCCTGTTTAATAAATCGTTTCAGCATGAAATTATTTGTTCTTGTATATTAATGTAAATATTACTCATTTAATAACCTAATTATTTTATATATGCAGGAATAGCATCATAGTAAAACAATTCTAAATTCCATATTTAGTTTCCAACAATACTTACCCTATTTAAAAAAATTTTATTCCGAATACAACAAAATAATGGCGACATGGTATCTAATAATTCTTATGCTAAAAATAGCTAATTTTAATCTCTTTCAAAGAATATTTGAACTAAATTAACTATTGGTACAACAAAATTTCAAGCTTATGTACATAAATTGAATAATGGATTTAAAAATATTGTAAATTAGAGAAGTTGTTGACAAAAATGAATCGACGAATCTTTAAAATTCTTTTTGATTTTGAATCTTAATCAAAAAACGAAAAGAATGCGAGCTTTGCTTGGTAAAAATGGCAAACTGATCTCAAGATATAAGCAATCAATATTTTTTTCAAAAAATACATAACCTTAAATATTTTGGAAAATAAAACACTTTATGATCTGGGAAAAGAAATAGATCAAGAGATAATAAAGCTAGCTTATTGGAATTTTTCAGACAGATTTATGCCAATTAACTTCAGTTATCTTTGGACATAAAAATTCTTTTTTTTACGAGATTATTTTTTCTTGGAAAAAGAAAAAATAAATATCTAAAAAGTTTGCTGAATATTCTTTTCTATATCACTAATAACCATGAATTTTCTATTGGAATTGTCTGCTTCACCGAGAAATAAATTCTTTTTAAAAAATTACGTTTTTGTGTATATAAAAGAAAAAATTCGATCATCCGAAATTTCGAGAAAAATATAGATAATTTTAAGCTCTTTTAAATGCATTTGTACTGAATCAATGATATTATTTCTAACATATCAAAAAACCCGAAAAACTAAAATCCAAAAATATAAAAACTGCTAAAATCAAAATTACATACAAGAATGATTAAAAATTGTTATTGTCCCCTTACCGCGTAGAAAAAAAACAAAGAAAATGATTTATTAAAATTTTAATTTGACCAAGCATATCCGGCGATATGCTTATCCACATCTATATACACATCCGCATACATACACACAGATACACACATACACACATCCATACATACATTTTCTATAAGTTATGTATTTTCATTCCTAAGATCTCAAAACACATTTTTAGCAAATATTTCTTTTAGTATCACAAAGCTGTATCTTTGAGGAACCAATAAGATACAAATTCTTTTTACAAGTATTATATTACTCTTGAGATCTAACTTATGCTCCGTACAATCATCTATGAGCAGTTAATTGAATTTCTTTAATGTACATCCGAAATTGAAAATATACAATTCGGATATTATAATTCAATTTCTATCTAAAACTAATACTAATTTATAATTTCAGGCACTGATTATTAATTTAAGCATTATGTAAATAACTTGAATGTAATTTTACCATTTAAATATTCACCATCAAATTTTAACAATATAAATTAAATTATATGAAACATTCTTTTTAAGCACTGACAATTACAAGCTTGTCATTAAAAAAATTATTAAAATAAAATATACATTATAATATAATAGCTGCGTTATTTGTAACTTCATATATATAAAACATGGAAATATTTAAAATATTTTTAATAGTTATATAACACAATTGTGACATTCATTTTATAGTTTAAATTTTTTCCATTAAATAAAAAAAGTAGGTAATACTTTTTTGATATCACATTTTTTATTTATGGCATATATATATTTATTATATATATATATTATTATTATTATACATTTTCTTGTGAAATCAGCCAAATACATCTGAGCTGAAAATCAATGTACAACATAATTTGAAAATATTTTAAATTATTATATTTTATACTTAACGCTCATAAATGTTACCTTCGTACGCAAATTATCAACAGTAACTGATGCAGCAAAACGTGATAATAATTTTTTCTAAATGAAAAATAGATTATAAATTATATTTCAATATGTCAGAATAGTCACAATGGATAACCTGCTACACGAAGAAGCTAATTAACGCGAAATGTCAAAATTTGTGAAACCTTCAAATCATCAACTGACACAATGAGCAATCTCAAGCTCACAATTCGCGTTTCGCAGAAAACGCCGTAGCTTCTGGTCACTTCAATTTATTCATTGAAGTTTTTCTTTCTCTCCCACGCAACTACACACGCTTATCAAGAATCTCGAAGTCCAAGAGCCGAGGCAAGCCTCGTGCAGGCCAACATCGCCGCACCGGATTCTTCCAACCACCGACGGCTCTCGGTGCATCGCGCACTTCTCTTTCTGGCGAACCCTTCGCAAGAAATCAGAGTAAGAAGACCTTCGAGATTCTGTAAAGTCTGCAGCAGCAGCACGCAGTGCACGTGTGTGGCACTGGTGAGACTTAGAGGGGTAAAAATCTGGGCAATTTATGCACAAGTACACCGGTAAACACACTCGGAATAAAGCGCTGGCATGCCCAAGGGACCTTTGACTCGAGCGCGAGAAGTGCGCGCCTCGACGTCAGCCGTTAAAAAGAGTCCTTGTGCTTCTTACTGGCAAAGATGCCCGGGCTCGTTCGTTAACAGGCAAGGGCAAGGGTTGCGGGAAAAGTGCATCGAAAGCTACTTTTTGCAGGGCATCCCTTGTCAAGTGATTGCATAATAAAAATTTATTAAGAACGCGATGCGCCGCATGCTGCTGCTGCCTTTTGTCGTCGTCGACGTGTGCGCAAGCTTTTTCTTCGTCGGCGCCTCCGCGCTGCTCTCCCGTGCACTGCTTGGCTTTATAAGCTACGGCAGTTTATCGTGGAGCACTTGCACTTGCAAACTGTGCCTCGATCAATGTACTTATATACACGCATAAATTTGCTCGCGGCGTTAAACAATTTAAGCACCGACGTATACATATATCGTTTAGTCGCTCTCTTTTTTTTCAGCGATACGAAGCAAGCTACGTAATTTATGCACTCCGGAGAGTGAGAGAGAGGGAGGGAGAGATTAATAGCATTTTATTGGAAATTTTTTTCCGATCTCGAATATTAATGGCTATTGTCTGGTGTTTAAATTCGAGACATTCACTTTTTACATTCAGCGTTAATCTTTCAGGCGTGCAGAAATAGTCTTCGTTGAGATATTACCTAATGCTAATTTTTAAAATAAAAATAAAATTGAATGAATATTGAATAAGAGAGCAAAGACGTATTCACAAATCGCAATGACAATCCATTAAATTGATGTTGCATTAAAGTACGTTTAAATAAGCGAGAGTAATATTCGCACTATTTATATAGTTCATAAGCATTCGCGGAATAAATTAATGCACCTCGGTTGCGACTCACTCAACTTCTCGCGGGATAAATATCCTTCGAAAAAGCGACGAAATAAAGCGCATCGCAAGACGAATATAACTTTTATAAATAATGCGGCCTCTTCCTCATAGTTATAAAACTGTGTATTTAAACTGCAGATGCTGGAGATTGCCGAGCGGGCCAGGGCATTTCAATTTAACGATGGTTTAACTTATAAATAGATTTGGCGATGTTACAGATTATATAGTTTAATGCCTCGCCCGTACTTTATAATAAACTGTACGCGCCAAAAATTCTCACCTCTAGTCTGCAGCTGAGCTACGCGCGATCACGATCGGTACGGGAAATACGCGCGTTACCGACCTCTACGGGCATCAGAGATCGCTATTATCGACGATCCCCGAACAAGTGGCGACGTTCCCGCGTTCGACGCACAAGCGCGAGCTCATTTCCAAGAGCAATTACCACTAGGTGGGATGTAATGTTCCAGTATTGTGTGGTTAGTTGTCATTAGCAGTATCCGTACTTCCTAGACAACGCAATAATTTTTAATTCCCGTTATTGAGCATTTTTAAACGCTAATTGATTTAACACATTAGTATGATGGAAATAGTTGAAAAATAATTAAATACGCTCAATGATGGATATTGCATTACCTTTTAATTTTCAAATGAGTTTTATTTAGTTATTTATATCAATTTAAGCAAATTATACTCTTATGGAAAAAATCTAATAAAATATCTACTAGAGTTGATGCACGATTTTCTACAGAGCTTTTAAAAATGCTGGCTTTTCTACAGATTTGTCTGCGAAAATATATTCTCAAGGAATTTTTAATTTAAAAAACCGGTAAAATGCCCACCCGATTGTGGCATTATATTTCAGATAGTAACACTCAACTGGGACGTGTCCTCGATTTAAGTACGGGTCTTACCATTTTTTTAAATTGAAAATTCCTTCAGAATATATTTTTGTAGACAAATCTGTAGGTGAAAAAACCTGCATAAAATCCTACAAGTTCTAAAAGTTGCAGAAATATTTACAGATTTTTGCTTTCTCAAAGAGAAAGCATTGTTCTAATAACAATTTTTTTGCCTTTTTATGACTTGGGGTGTTTGAGTAATGTACTCCCAAAAAATGACCGCTGTATTTGTTGTGTGTGCGTGTATGTGTGTGTGTATGTGTGTGTGGGTATGTGGGTGTGTGTGTGTGGGTGGGTGTGTGTGTGTGGGTGTATGTATGTGTGTGTGTGAGCTCGTGCGTATGCGCGTTTGTGTGTTACTCATCTGTGCTCAAATTATTCCGTGGTAATTCTTAACCAAATTGTGCATGGATGTTTGTTATCAATAATTGGGAGAGGCTTGATAATTTTAGCGAGTATGATCGACTCAATTCGGCTTTATAGCTATTTTTCAAAACAAATAAATTAAAAAATTTTGTTTTTTTGAAGTTTTTTTAACGAAGTAATCTTTTATAGAAAGCGAATAAAGTACCTGCTAAAATCGATCTTTTTGAGACCAGAAACAGTACAGAATATACCCTTTTTTATTTGTATTACTGTGTTATTTTCCTTAACCACTATAACTTGAAAACTAAAGGATATAAAGAACTCCGCACAAAACTTATTGGGAGTAGCTTTCGATCAAATGGGCTGAAACTTTGCATAGAGATAGTTTATGACAGGCTGATCAAAAGTCTTGGATCAAAAGTGTGGGGTTCGTAAAAAGAATTGTAATAAATACTAGTTTCATATAGAAGTACAGAACTACAATCCTGTAAGTTTTTTATAATAATTCGCTGCTTCTTGAGAAACAAAATGTAAAAAAATGTATTTTTCTGGGCAACAATAACTTGAGACATTTTTTACTTTTTGCTTTTTGTTATTTTTGTGCAGTGTAGATGGCATATGCTTCATCTTTCTGAAGCAGTAAAGCTCGATGTAACAGTGTTGATTCATCAATAGAAACAGCATAACGTATGCACACTAACATTAGATTCCCTCTCCGTAACATTAGATATGTCTCAATATAGAACTGATTAGATTATGGAGCTATTCTGATAATTAAAGTACCTTTTGTAATAAAAATATTCATTTTAGAAAATTTATAAAAATTGAAAATAATTTTTTTTGGTATTTTATTTGTTAAATAATATATTAAAAATATGCCAGTTAATATATATAACAATTACTTTAAAGCTATTTTTGTGAAAGAAAAGAAATATATCATTTAAAAAATTTGTAATAATTGCGAAAAAACTTTTGTTTTCTTTTCATACTTTAAAGAGGTTTGAGCGCCAAAATAAAAATAAAGGCAAAAAGCTAAAAAGAATATGTACTTGTTAACAAAAATAGTAACTAGACACTGCTAAAATTTTAAGTCATTTATGAAGCTCGTTGAAGAGAAAAAGTTTGGTGAATTTTTTTATTCGATTTATATGAATATATGAATTTTCTGTTAACTACCATATTATTTCGAAACAAATGCTTAGACTACTTGAATTTTTTACAGCAATTTTAGATAACGATTCTTTATATTGTAAAGAATTGTCAAATTTTTTTCATGAAAATTTTTTTGTTTTCCGCATAAAAATACATTTTCTTTTTGTTTATATTACCATATCTTTACGAAAAATTTTCTAACTTATTTGAAATTTTTACCGTGAGCTTACGAAACATTTCTTTATGTAGCGTAAGGGTGAGTATTACTGAGGAATTTTCGGTTAGGTTAAGTTTAACGTTGAAAATATTGCGCTTACGAACAAGTAATTATGTGATTCTTTTTCAAGATTAAATCTAACCATATTAAGAATCGATTCATAAAAAGAGATAGGTTCCAGAACATGTATTTTTTTAATAAATGCTTTAGAAACATTCACTGTCGCTAGTTTAGATTACTGCGGCTTAGGGCCCGCGGTAACTCAAGCATAGGCGTGGTGTATATTACTGCGGTCGACTTCTGTATTTATACAAATAAATAAAAGGAAATAGGCTTTTTCTTCCATAAATGTACATATTCCCAAAAGCTAAAGCGATAATAGATAGATAGATAGATAGATATAAGATTTATTTAGCACATGTCAAAAAGAAAAATATACAATATATCGCGATATTGCATCGCATTACTTAAAATTGCACAATTTTGGTTATACCTATCACGTCACATTATAAGACTTAAAACTAATTTAATACTAAACTGTCTAACACAGTTAGTTTTCATCACAGGCATGTTGTACATCGCGACTTTGGAAAATGTGCCTGCACATTGCCAATTTAAATCTCTTAAAAGACGGAAAATGCCTAATGCTGCGGGGTAGTGAATTCCAAAGGCGAGCACCTTGGGCTCTGAAAGAGTTCAGGCCACCACCAATACGCGACTCTGGAATTCTAATTTCCTTGGGATTCTTACTGGAGGTTCTAAACTGGTTTTACTCAAAAAGGGCCGCAAGGTACAGAGGCTGTCCAATGATAACTGCTATATACAGCAGTACCGTCGCAAAGTACTCCCTTTTTGCCTCCAATGTTAACCAGCCCAGTTTTCTCCTGTAGGGAGAAATATGCTCATCCTTTCTAACACTACAAATGTATCTCACACAAGATGATAATAAATCATTTTTTTAAAAATATTTACTAAAAAGTAGTATTTTTTCGTCTTTATAACTCCGCAGTAATCGGGGCGTCCGCAGGAATACCCACTCTTACCATAGTAAAAAAATTCAAATCTTTTCCCTACTTGTACAAAAATTGTTTTTTTTCTGTTAATAATTAGTCAAAAAAATTTTTTTTTTTTTATAAATATGTTTGTATTAGTACAACACAGATTGAATATTATATTAAAGATTAGACATTAATCAGCTACGTATTTACCAAAATGTTATTTTTTATCAGACCATGCCGCTGGAACGTCCTTAAAATGTCAAAAGTTCTTAAAATTCATATCACCACTACCTCACTCATCTTAACCATATTTTAGTGAAGGAAAATTAATAATTTTAAAAATTTTGTAATAATCACAATTTGTATACAATCTATGTCTTTTAACACCTAATGAATTGTCCGCGTGCAGACATGCTAAAAATTAATTCGAATTTTATGATTTTCTCATACTGGCAATGCTTGAGCGGATATTCTACTTTAGTATTAGAATAAAGAAATTTATAGTGGAACAATTTATTTAGTTTGAGAAAGCTAAGTGCCAATGAATTGGCAGTGATTTTTATGTTTACGTAAAATTGCATTACATGGCCACAAAGCAGACGTTAATTCAACATTTTTACGTATACAGCTGGATCAAGAAATAATGATTCGAACTCGGACATAAAAATTACACTCTAGTGTAATCGCAAATTTTAATTTAATTTAATAAGAGAAAATGAAAATATTTAAAAAAAAATTTTTGTCTCTTTTCACGCGAAACATATATTAAAAATTCGTACGTTTTCATAAAATAAACGTAATTTGCTTACGATTTGTATATCTAATAATCATCTTAAAGTTATTTTAGTAAAAAAAATAGGATTAAATTATGAATACACATTTTTAAAAAATTTGTCATTTTAGCAAATGTCAAAATAATTTTTAAACCTTTACTGTATATTTTAAAAAAATTCTATCAATGTCCTTTAAAGTGCTCAAAAACTATTTATTCAACAATAATAATGAATTATTCGCGTATAGACATGTTAAAAATTAATTCGAGTTTGACGATTTTTTCAGACAGGTAGTACTTAAACATTTGTACTTAGTGAATTTATTATAGCATTATATTTTTCAGTTCGAATATCTATTATAAGCCTCTCTAACTCAATTTTTCAGGATCTCTTTTGAGAAAGCATTCTGCTAAAGCAGTTTGCAGCAGGATTTACGCTATTTTTCGATGAAAAAAGAGGGAAATATCAATCAATAAACATACCTGAGATTCATGCATATGTAGATAAATGTTGAGTCAACGTACTAAAATTTATGACCGATTGGTTACCTTGCTTTTTTTAAACCATAACCGCATTGCGTAAAAAAGTCATTTCGAGAAAAGCGCGTATAAAGTTTTCGCGCTCTGCAAGTACGCGCAACTGTAAACTCCACTCTAGATCCATTTATACATCGAGAATCAATCTGTAACTTTAAGAATATATTTTCCTTATTAATAACTTTATTTAAGTAAAAAAATGGATTTTTAAGTAGTATGCCCCCCATTAAAGCATTATTGCACTTTGTGTTCTACTTGAATATACGCATAGCTATAAAGTTTACTCCAGGTCAATTTAAACATGGAATATCAATCTGTAACTTTGGAAACACATTCTACACGTACATAGCTATTGATTTAAGGGAATAAAAAAATTATTTTTTGAAACCGAGAAAGTATAATGTCTCTTTAAACGCTTGTGTCTAATAGTTAATTTTAGCATTATTTTATATAATGCGAATTTTCATTATAAGATTCACTAACTCGATTTTTCAAGACCTGTCTTTGAGAAAGCAGTTTTTCGTTAGCAGCGGTTCTTCTCTTATGTCCGCCACTTATTCTGTGGTAATTTCTTAATTACGTCAAAGAAATAATGATTTATCGTCAACCAATGTGCGGTCTCAGAGTTTTACTCAACCTTCTTCTATACAGTTAAGTCAATACCACTTATGTCTTAGTTGCTTAACTTAGCGCGAGCGGACTTCGCTGCTCTATAGTATACGCATGAATAATGAAATTAATTTCGCTTACACCTTATATCAATTTTAATACTCCGGATCTCTTTCTTTTTGCTTACATTTCTTTGCCGGTTGAACGGTTCTTATCTATAATATTACCACCTTCATTTCGCCATAGCACACATGTATGAAACTTGTGTTACGAGTATAAAAAAAAATGAAACGTTTTTATTTGAATATTTGATGGGTATGAATTATTAGCGGATCGCGTTCGGGGACAGCGCGTGCGCGCGAGCTGTGGCATATAAGCGCGTGTAGAGACTTTGAGCAACTTTCCTGCGTGCGCGCGGGCGGCTGCCAGAGGGGTGTATAAAAGAAATAATTGAAGAGTACGAGGAGAGAGTGTACTATAATATGGCCGATGTGCGTCGATTTAAAAAATACTCCTTATAAATAAGATAGTACCCGCCTTACCATGTACAGCCATTGTACATACAAATTTTTACACCGAGAATATATAGATTTAATTTCATTTAAAATGTACTTTTTTTTCTGTACAAATGTATATTAATAGCTTTTTTTCTCCTATAAGCATTCGAAATATATACTTTTTTCTTTGCTTGTGAATATTGGAACTTGCAGGGCACGAGAAATGCGTCTAATGCTATGCAATATTTAAACTGTTAGCGAATAAACCAATTTCAGGTAATAATATCGGTGCATGAAATTTCTAAATATATGGTGGCTGTCGATGAACATAAGACAAACTTTATAACGATGACCTGAAAAATCTTGTACAAGTTTTATGCGATCGTCGTTTATCCGTCTGCCGTTCATCAATGCATAATCATGAAAATTATAGAAATGCGAACGCGACACCAACGAACGCTCCAGTTATGAAGTAATCTTATGGAAAATACAAATACTCGTCTATAAGGTATAAGGTATAAAACAAAGCAATTAATATAATTATTATTGCTATTATTGTTATACGTGGTATAATTATTGTTGTATAATAGAAAAAATAAATATAAACGTTTTGATGTCAGTAAAGTTAAGTTTTAATACTCTTCATTTCCGATGACAGTTGCATCTTTAAATTTGTAAGTCCAATGTTATTTATACTTTTTTTAATGTAAAATACTTGAAACTTTTATGAATTTTACAACTCGAGTACATAAAGTACATCAAAACATTTTTAGGAGTCTATAATTGATTTAGTTTTAGATTTGATTATATTTAAATTCCAAACTTCGAAGAGACCTCCTAGAAACTTCTATGTTCATCCATGTTCTGCGAGGTTCCAGAAGTTCAGATTATTAAATCAAACTGTACGTTGGCTCATTTTATTCAGAAAACACGTGGTTACTTTGTCAAAATAGAAATTTGTCAAAATATTCATTTTAGGGGAGGGTGGGGCAAGGTGGGCTACCTAAAGTTCCAGGTGGCCTAAATTGTATCAAATTACCGATATAATTCAGTCTTGAGTTTAAGGTGTCATTATTAGTTCATAAACTAATAAAAGAATCGTATGAAGTAAAAAAAGAGAATTCCAACGTAGGTTTTGTAATGATTTTTGTAAATAACCAACTTAGCTTATTTGCCAAAACTGTGGAAAAAGATGGACTACCTAAGGTTCTACGTAAACAATTATAGATGATTTGCCAAAACTATTGGGCAAGGTGGTATACCAATGGTTTCTGCGTTGTATTGCAAACAAATTCAGTTACATGCTACGCTATTTTTTATATATTTGGCACTAAGAACTCATTTTAAGAACGCAAATCAAGATGCGCGGGAATACAAAACCCCGTTCGAGATTGCCAATATTTAATTACAAAAGTGAAGATTTTCCACTTTGCCCCACATTGACTTTTTTAAATACTGTACAGAATAAGTAGTCTATATTTGGTACAATAATTATAACAAAGGTAATTTTTGAAGGTTTTAAGCTGCTTTTTACGATATCGCTAAAAGTTTTTACCTAAACTTACCTGGGACATTTCTATTTGTGTCCAAGCAAATAGCAAATCTTATAGAAGCGTGCAAAAAGCTGACACGTCACTCGCACAGACAAGGGGAAATTTTGAATTGACCTAAACAACATTTTTATAATGTTCTGAGCATATATAATGAAGGTCTTAACCGCTCTCGACAGGTGGCGCTACTTACAGCATGAGATATAGCCTCCGGTCCTCCTTTCCCCACGGTCAATCTTGCCCCACGGTTCACCTTACCCTACTCTTCTCTATTACTATATAATAATTATCATTATTATTACTATAATAATTACCATTATTATTACTATAATAATTATCATTATTATTACTATAATAATTACCATTATTATTACTATAATAATTATCATTATTATTACTATTATAATTATTTTTATTATTATTATTATTAGGCAAATTCGGCTTTAAGTATTATTTATTGTTTAATATTCTTCTTATACAATGGGGATCGGGATCAGTAACTATGTACGCGCGCATATATTTTAATTACATAAGCTTATATTATGTCTTTTATTCCTTGAAGCATTGGATATTTCGATCTGCAAATGTATCTATCTTATTTATAATTTAGCTTAAGAAGTTTGCCGACTTATTATTCATAATGCGGTTGATAAAACGTAAGTTTTAGGAACTTGCATTGCGTGTTTAATTCTTCGAATTATTAACATATGATTGTTTTCTATTCGATTTCGGTGATATATGTAAAAGTGAACCAAAAGCTATGTGGTATCACCGGAAGTTTTTCTTAAGTAAATCAGAAGCAGTTTATTTAGACTGTGTACAATTGAACAATTTTTTATGTCCATTTCACTTAAAATAAACTTTAACCATTTTTATTGTTTAATATTTGGCTTAGATCATAGCGCAGCGAATCATTGATAATTTGTGACATAATATAACGAAATATACATGAATATAATAATATAACGAAAGTTACATGAGTGTATATTCAGCTGTATATTCAAAATTAAAAAATTGACATTTTGGATGTCTACTCAATATCTGTAGGAATCTTTTTTTATTGTAATATTTTTTGACACACGCATACACAGCTACACAACGTCTGGTGCAAGTACAGTGAGCGCCGTCAACACCACGTTCCTGTTCAATCTAGGATCAGTAGGATCCGTATTATATGCTTTTTTTAGCCAATTCAACATTCCCCATGAAAAGTATAATTATAACATATTATTACTTATTTTTAAACACACTCATGCACTACATGCACGTATGCAGACACATACTCACGCATTCACGCACGCACTCGCACACAAGCATGCACACCTATACAGACTGAATTTTACTGAAGAACACTGAGAAGCCGTAGAACACCACTGCATTTTACTTTTTAGAATTTTATCAATGTCAATATTTAACGAATTATTTGCATTATTAATTATTTACCAAACTATTTATTATATTTATGAGCTAGACGTGGAGTAATGAGGCGCTCTGCGCAGAAAAGCGCTTTAAATTATTAAACTTGCATATAATGCACAAGGTCTTTAAAGATTTGTTAAACGCAGCCAAATTACCAATTAAAGCTCGTATTTATAAATGATCAAAAATATTTTTTATAGCACACTAACCTCAAAATGCCAACTTTATTGTCGATTTTGAGGTTGTTGTGCTATAAAATATCGTATGAGACTGTTGTGGGAGGTGTTTTTCTACCTTGCTCGATTTTCTCACTCGCTTCGCTCGTGCGAAAACCCTCGAGCAAGGTAGAAAACCATCTCCCACAACCGTGTCATAATATACTATAACATAAATTTTTTTAAATTCCCCCGCATTGACATCATACTTACTATATCCAAACGAGTAGGAAGTCACTCGTTGTAATAGTGATGAGAGAATCTGAACATATTGTAAATTTCCTCGGAAATTTCACTTACAAGTTCCGAATTAGAGAGTAATCACATGATTTGTGGACAAACTGAACTCAGGTACTTATGTACATACATGGAAATATTAAAAGTTTCATTTGGATGTTCGAATGAATCTATATATAACCATGTATAAGCTTATGCATATATATAATCATATATGAAGATACATTATTACACACCCCCAAAACAAGACTATGTCAACTCAAAATTTAATGTTTTTGTGAAACCAAGCCAGTAGAATCAATTTTTCCAGAAATAATTTTTTTTTACTTGAATTTTATTATTCTATTATACTTTCTTAATAGTTTCCAACTAATTGTTGCAGTGTCTTATGGGTTCTTATATTTGTATAAGCTATTTGTTGAACGACAATTCAGTAAAAAAAAAATTGAGTTGGCAGAGTCTTATTCTGAAGGTGCGATTATATATGGTTATATATGGAACCTCATTTGGCTTTACATAATATGTATAATCATATATGATCATATATGAGCATATATGAAATCAAGTTTGTCAATTTTCGGATTTCATGGTTTTAATTAATATGCTTTTCTGAAAATATTTTTAGTATCATAGTGTATAGCTTAGAAGGAGAGTGTACGAGTTGCGGATCGCGAATTTTGGTGTGACTTTGGAAGGTGTTTTCTGGTGGCTAAAAATGAACCCCATTGTCCGCCATTTTGCATAACGAGACCTTATTATCGAAACACAGCCAATTATGTTCCAAATACCCGTTTATTAGTGAAAAAATGGTATCTCTACTTCATATCACAACTCTGTAAGTTTTTACTTAGAAAAAATAATCCAAAAGTAGTTAATCGTAGACAGAAAGAGCTTTAATCTCCGCTTCGTTACGTATAAAAATATTAATCCCTTGCAAAGTTATCAACTGTCAAAAAAGTAATAAGAAATGCATGTAAAAATGGGGATTTCAATTTTTTTCAAATAGCTAATTTATCTTTTGACAGTTAATAACTCTGCAAGGGATTAATATTTGTATACGTAACGAAGCATAAATTAAAGCTCTTTCTATCTACGTTTAACTACTTTCAGATTATTTTTTCTAAGTAAAAACTTGCGGAGTTGTGATATGAAGTAGAGATTCCATTTTTTCACTAATAAACGGGTATTTGGGACATAATTGGCTATATTTCGATAATAATGACTCGTTAGGCAATATGGCGGGTACTACGGTTCATTTTTAGCCACCAGAAAATACCTCTCAGTCTCATCAAAATTCGCGATCCACAACTCGTACACTCTCCTTGTTAGTCCCTCAGTTTGAATGTTATCATCCGGATGATACTTCTTAAAAAGGTAACTTTATATACGTTCAGTGCAGCTTTTCAAGTCGTATAATGGAAAATCCACCCGAATAAATATTTTAGTGACAAAAATCCGTACACGAGCATTATACGTCCATATATGATCAGATATGTTCATATGTTGCCATAACTCGTTTATGATCATACATGAAACGTTATACCTATATTATCATGTTCATACATGAGCCATTTTCTCAGCAATTTTTATCCGGGAAATTCCAAGTATCCAGGAGATCGGTTTAAATTTTGGAATTTCAATACAATTAAATGCAAAAATAACTCTTTGAAGTGAAAAAGAATCTTAGAAGTGTATTAATGTACCTTATCCACTTAAATTCTGAATTTTGAGAAATTTTCAGATATTTTAAATTTAAAAATCCGATAATATAAGCTGTTATTTTTTTTCCACATTTGAAGGTATATCTGCACTCTTAACTTATTTACTTATTTATTCATCTATTTCTCTATTTTTCTTTCTCTCAAAAATAAATTTGTCGACCCGTAGCACATACGCTTTACCTATATATGAACAATTAACGATTCTCGAAAAAACTTGTAAGTGGCTCTATCCGTCGCAACGAGCGCGCTCACGCGAAAAAGCGAGCGAATGAACGAAACGAAATGAAACGAACGCCAAGGTGGCAGCGGCGGCGGCGGCGGCGGCGGAGTTGCATATTTTCGCCGCTGCCACGGCAATATAGTCTTTAGTTTATGTCGGGACGGCGGATATGTAAACGTTACGGCGACTTTTATAGATCTGCGAGCCGCGCGCGAATCCCGCAAGAGAGAACGACGGAGAGAGAGAGAGAGAGAGAGGGCCGAAGCTCGCACGCATGCACAGGCGCTCTCGCGAAGGCGACGTCGCGTGAAAGAGAGTTTTCAGGTGATGGTAAAACCACTCGCCGCGGCCGCCACCGGACTCGCGCACGAGTATATCGCATGCGTGCATATTATACGCGGGAACGAGAATGCAGAGAGAAAGAGAGAGAGAGAGTGTGTGTGAGTGTGTGTACAATGTTCATATTATACGTATTTTTGTGCATACTTTGAACCGAAAAGCATACAGAAGTTGACGGGAAGGAGGAGAATTGCAATAAATTAATTTTCATACAGAATAAGTTCATAATTTTGCACATTTTCAAAGTACAAAAGAGATGTTTTGAGGGGACAAAGTCACGGTTTTGTATGTACATCGGAAAAGTACAGAATTACGAATTTGTTTTTTACAATGATTTTGCTGTTCAACAGAAATTTTTGGTCAGTTGTTAAAGCTGTAAATAAATGTTCAAGGCCTCAGTAAATATTTTTTTTAATAGTAGGTACTGACGAAAAATTTGTTTAATCTAAAGAAGTTGTTTTAAATTTAATAAATACTTACTATTTCAAAGTAAGTAAGAATGTTACCACGATTGAGACGTTGAAGCATTTACTTGCATAATTGAATGTATGTCGCAAACATTGTTAGGAAAAGGATTCTTTTCAGATGATTATATTAGTCAGTTTAAATATTTAGTGTTGAATATATTTGGTAATTTTTTATGATTTTTGGTGATTTATCTTTCTAATTATTATATTTATTTGTCCATGTTTGTTTACATTTAAACCAATTGTTAAGTACAAAGGTCCAACATAAGTACACTTCAATTTTTGTTTCATTCCAATTTAGAATGGGAATAAAATAGTAAAATAATAAATAATATTCCTTGTGCATAAATCGAGAAATCTGAATGAAATCTGAAAAGAGATACATTCTTTTAAATAATACTATTAAACAACTTATTTATTATACAATTATTAATAAAAATGACTTTTTGTTGTTCTGAACTTTCAAAATATGTTATAATTTTCTTAGAACTTTATATTAATGTACTTGTTAAAATATTTAAAAAATGCTGTGCAAATTCATATTATAATAACAAATATCCAATGCAAGTCTCAGTTTTCTCAGATTATAAAAGTATAAACTTTAAAAATATAAGCTTGTAACCACCTAAAATATAATGCTTTTTACCGAAACAATGCATATTTTTACACATGAATACAAGACCTTTGAGTTATTCTCGAAAAAAATAAATATAAAAATGATATTATACAACAGGTATTACATTGACATTTCGTACGTTGTATTCTTATCCAAACATCCTAACAAAAAGTTTAGTTATACTCTTCTTTTACGAAGTACCTTGAAATGTTATAAAGTATAGTATATAATGGAATAGAAAAAGAGACGTCACTTGGTCTTAGACGTTTTTGATTCTAATAACTTTATATCTTTGATAAATAAATTATGTACTATTCCTCGTTTAATCGAACGATTAAGTGTACTTTTAAAGTTCTTTGAACGTCTAAAGACTATTGTAGTCATTAACGTTATTCCAGTTTCGTTTAAACTTTTAATAATAAGCTACCATTATCGCTTGCTATCACATATTAAAATGTTTACTTTTCATTTTTAAGTAATCAATATATATCGCTTAGTTAGGATTATTTTAAAAGTTTATGACTAGTTTGAAACATTAAAATATTAGGTATATAATAATACTTTTAAAAAATGTAAAATAATTTTTTTAATTTACTGAATACAACAATTGTTAAAAATTTATTATAAAATACACGAATGCAAGTGATGGCGATTGGTACTGCACGAGTGTCTTATAATACTGCTCCTATTTTCTTAAAAAAACATTATCGATTGTTAGTACTAAAATAAACTGCACGATTGAGTGCTGCCGGCGATAAGTGACAAATATAAAGTTCCGCTAAAGAATTTCTGTCATTGCTGTGTAAAGATTGCTATGTAAAGATAAAGACATTTGCATATCTAATGACGCTCAAGTGAGCATAGTCAAATACATACACGTAGCCTCTTTGTCATATAGTGAGATAATGAATATATTCTACGCTACAAAGAACTTTTTGTTAAATTAATTTTATATTACTACATGGAGACGCAATGTTTCATTAAACTTTTCTTTTCTGAATCGAGCTAGAGCGCTGTAAAGTCCTTCTGAGTACAAAACTATATTTTATTAAGCAAAGAATAAGTCAGTAGACGAACTTAATTCTGCAAATCAAAACGGTAAGTAAGACTATTATTATGGGTATAATTAACTCATCCCGACGGTTGAAATTTAATGTCATTTTCATGTATTATTAAAGTGTACCGGTGAAATGATATGATAAATAAAGGGTAGAGTATAATAAAATAATTAGTAGTGTATAAAGCTCTCGAAACGTGCCACTTGTATAACCCACTTTTAAACAATTCAAGCGATTTTCTTACACTTTTGCTCCTCTTTCGCGAAACACCTTCGTATACTCTCCTACAGAAATCTATAAAAAGCATGAAAAATGAAATAGTGAACATGGAAATAATCAACACAATGTTTTTTTTTGTTATTGATTTATTACAATTTATAACAGTTAAAATATGCCAAGTACACCGAATTTACGAACAAGCGGTTATCTGTACACGCAAATCGCAAATACATTCAACGTCCTTAGGACGTAAACTTTCCTCTTTTGCTTAATCTTTCATACTCGCATCATTTTGCGCACTTAAATTTTACATATTGCGCCTGTTACATGGATTACCTATGCGTTTGTAAGCCGTCCGAATCTGCAGGACGTTTCAAAATTTTTTTGTCTATGTATTTATCGTATAATTAAAAATAGATAAACTAGGTATGTACGCAGTTTTTTTTTCTGTTACCTTCATCCCTTCCGCAAGTACATTTTCAATGTTCAGTGTGTGTATGTCTCTAATATACTTTATATGCTTACTTAGTTGTTGTGCGAGGATCACAATATCTTGTTTTCAATTTCAATTATACGCTTGATCGAATCCATCTTGAACGCAGAAAAATGGAAAAATGCTGTCTCAACATTTTATCTCCTTTACTTTATACGTTTTTTAAACACCTTTATCCCACGTTTTCGAATATACCACAGGTCTTTTTAGGAACGTAGAAAGACTACCATTGTCTTCCTTTTCGCGATTCGTTACATTTTTCAAATATAACACCTTCGGTCACGGGGAATTCGATAATAATATAACTCTCATACAACTGCTTATGCCCTCTATATCTTTATAGCACTTACGCAAAGCACAATTATTGTGCACCGAGAAAAAAAGTCTTGGATCAAATGCGGCCGCGCATCGGTACTACCTCCCGTGATTTAATAGTTAAATCGCCGCATTTGATGCAATTGCGCCGCACTTTGAGTCAAATACACTATTCTCTCGATGGTATAATTGTAAAAGGGGGAAACAAATTTGCAGCATTGCACAGTAACAGTTTGTGATAGTTCGTTAATATAGTAAATGTGTGATATTCCGGTATCTGCAAACCCTTTCATTAATCTTCTGTAGCGATACCAGTGATTAAATTTAATTCTATACGGTGAAAGTAGACTTTTTATTACTGCTAACGCTGCAAAAGGGCCTCGCATTCAGTCTTTGTTTTTACCGATGTGCAATTATAATGTATACTTTCGACAATTTAATTACCTTTCGTCCATCTAAAATCGCGCAATGCAGTTTGTGCTTCTTTTTTGTAATTTCAAAAATTATAATTTTGTACATTTGTGACTGTTCTTTCTACAACGATTTAATTATAATAGACACGTTTGTTTACGTAACACGAGAAATAATAAGTATTGACGTAAATCAGAGAACATTAAAAACGCTGCTGCGAAGTTCGAATTCTCATGTAATCGAACTTGCGGAAAGAGTTTTCGTCGTGTAAACTTCGAATTGACGTGTTTACTCGGCACTTTGGCTAATTCGCGCAGTACTTTAAAACATCGTAATTTAATTTTTCTATTTAATCATTAATCAAAGTAATTTTATCAATGAATATTCATCGCACCTTTGTTCAACTGTGTGCAGAGATGGGCTCACACTAACGCGCGGGAATTGGAAACTCATTCGATATCAATCGATGATCCTTCATTAATCGTTTATTTATAATACGATGTCGCTCAAAATAATTGCAGCGTGGATTTTAATGCAACCTTTCGTAATAATGTAGATGATTAATGTTTCCCGTGATCCGATCTCGACACAGAAGGACAAAGAAAAAAACAAAATTGACGAAGTCTATAACAGTATGGAAAAAAAATTGACTACGTCAAGTCGACGCAGTAATCGATAAACTTATTAAAAATACAAAAACAAAAGCAGGAAACTTTCGTCTTGTGTTGCTCGTACAATATGAGAAATACATATACGTGTGTTACCACTACGGTTTCGCACAAGATCGAGTCTTGTCTGCTTCTCCATCTCTTCTTTTTTACACAGTCTCTAACCTACGTTTGACTCTCGTTTGCACACAATAATACAACTCATTCTAAGTATCACAATAAATAAAAAAAATAAGCGCGTATCCACCAGAGTTCGTGTACGCGCGTGGGTGGCGCTTCTTTTAATCTTCATCTTGAAGATAGTGGCTCACATCCACGTTGACACATTCAATGATTTGTCCCTATATAATAAGGACACGCTCGTTGTGCAAATTAAAACCGTATCTATAATAATTTATATTATATGTACAAGATTTAATTTTCTTCTACCTTTCTCGAGATTCCATCGTACATAATTTATTCGAGGTTAGTTTCAATGTTAGATAGACAGTTTCATCAGGAATAAATGTAAACTACATCTTTCGACGATTGAACGGTTCGGAACGATAACGGAATAATGTAATTTTGAAAATTCTACTAATGCTCGTAATCATTTTAACATTTATAACATATTAAATAGTAATTAGTGTGTAGAAAAATCCTAAATTATCCTAAAAGAAGCTCACGCCATCTTGTAGGAATTTTAGACGTCGTTTGATTGGCCGTTTCGTTTGAGCGCGAAATTCCAATTTATAAATGTGCATATCGAATAAAACTGAATAAATGCGCACTGAGGAGTTCTAGTTATGTAGTATTGCACATTAATTTTGAAATGGTCACGTACGTTAACAAAATTTTCAAAATTGATTTATTCACCGCTACGATGACTCCAACAGCCCAATTACGGGGCTAAGGAGATCATACATTACGTGCTTCATTGTATAAAAGCTAGACATCATATCGAATTATTCAAATCGGATCACCGCACTATACCGCAGCACGAATCTCTCGATCTCAATGTGAGAACACTACACCAACTTTTCCGCCTTCGGGAAATATCCAGATAATGACAATTAGCATTTTGCATGAAAAATACCATGAGGTTGTTAATGTAGAATGACGAAAAATAAATAGGTCGTATTTTTTATTTTTACTTAAAAACAATGTTTTCAAAAGTTACAGACGTTTTCAATTTCGGTATCATTAATGTTCGCGACGCCACGTACACTTCAATCTGCTATATCTACTTCAAATTTCCGTTTATTGGAAAAAATAAAAAATACGACCTAATTATTTTTTCTCATTCTACGTACACAACCAAATAGAATCTTTCACGCAAAATACTAATTATGTTCTGTTTATTCCTGTGTGCTGTCGGTTTATATTTCAAAAACGAGAAGTCTATCTACATGTACTATACCCTTGGAAAAAATGCCAGAAACTGTTGTGTAGTCGCCTTGTTCTGTTCTAATACTCAAATTCTAAGAATATTGGGATTGATATTTTGATACTTAACAAACCTTTTTCTTACATTTTTACAAAAGGTTTAATAATATTTTTTTGCAATTAACTTTGTTCGGTTCTATTTGAGCTTTAAAAATACTCTTGAAGATATAAAAGAAATTTTCCTTTCATCTAAGCAAAAAAACTTTTCGAAAAAGAGCGCATTGTCTCAAAAGGCTGGTCACAGTTAAAAGTTCAAATTTCTTCGCACTTTATCCAGGGGCGTAACGTCAACAATCAAACCCAAAGCCACCTCTCGCTTCGAAAATCTGAACCGACGGCACAGCAGAAGCACAGAGCACAGGACATCTTTACATACATACACGGATACTCCCTTTCCTCTCGTAGAATCCTCGCGTCCGCGCGTGTCACGGAGAAAAGAGCCGCGTAATCGTCCCGCGGGACGAATGTATACACGGCAAATAAGAAAAAAAAGATAAAAAAAAAAGAAACAGACCCTTCAACAGAAACTACCACGCGACAGTCGAGCGCACAATAGCTTATACAGCCTATATACATATACATATATTATATATATATAAATGTCCGACCGATGAGGCGCACGCGCACTCCAACATCTCCATCCGCGTAAGACACCTCGCGCATACGCGTGACTATTATTATCTCCTGCGGCAGTGTAGCGCTGCAGTGCGGTGTGCAGATGTCTCGCAGAAAAGGAAAAGAGAGAGAGAGAGAAAAAAAAAGAAGAAACAGAAAGACGTCGGGGGGGCTGCGGTCTAGGCCTCAAGCCGTGGCGGGAGGGCGGACTTCTTTTCTTCGGGCACACACCACTTTCTCCTTCGCGGCACACGACAATAGGGAATATAGATATATACCTATATATATATATATATATATATATATATATATATATATATATATATATGTATGTCTATATATACATATATATATATATATATACATATATATAATATTACCTATATGCCCGCGCGGGCATGCGATAATGTCTCTATACTTCGAGCTGCAGCGGGCGCGCGCGCGCGCGGCGTCCTTCTCTTGCTTCGCGGTCGGCGCGCTTCCTGCTGGTAGGCGAAAAGCATGCACCCATCGGGCCATATTATGCTTTTCGCGTATGCGCGCGTATTTATATTATACACATTCTGCCTCGCTCTCTGGCCTGTTTCATTGCGTTCTCCTCTCCACTTTTTTCCTCTTGCATTTCGGACAATTTCACCTCTTCTTCGGCGTCGTCGCGTCGCTTCCTGCCCAACTGCCGAGGCTTTGTACGAGCGCACGCTTATGCCTACCCCCTCGGTGTGCATAAAGTGTATTTTGCTCTCCTTTCAGCGACGGGCGTCGGTTTTCTTTTCTTTCGACGATGCGGCCTTGTTTTTTTTTCTCTCTTCTTTCTTTCTTCTTTTTTTTTTTGTAGGTGTACGCCGTTCTCCTTCTGGTCTGGGCACTTTCTTCGAAGAAGAGGCCCGAAGGATGAAATCCTTGGTGACCGGAAGTAACTTTCGGACGCGCGCGCGAGTGGCTCTGATCGAGTGAGCCGAGAGAGGGTGCGTGGCAAGCGACGAAAGTATCACAAACTCAAACACGAAGCGCATCGCGACATTGAATGAGTTACTTTTTCTCTTTCTTAATGGTTTGTTCCTCTTTGTGTGTTCTCTTTGCTTGTCGGCGCGCGACTTTCTACATTTTGCTGTTGTTGTATTTTAGGTGGGGGTGCGCGCACTCTCGTCCATTGTGCGCGATTTCCTCCTCCTGCTCGTGCCGCGGCGCCTGGAAAAGAGTCCCAGAGCGAGTAGGTGGATTCTCTATTTTGTTCCTCTCGTCGCGCATCGGGAGAGTTGTACTCGGATAGTCGAGAGGTTTTCTATTTGCTACGGTAGGTTGTTTATTTGTATTTCTCTCGTTTCTTATTTTTGTCCGCGTTTATTCAAAGCGTAATGTGCCGAAGAAATGGCGCCTTCCTCGGAGAAGCTCTGGCCGTTGGCGCAGGGGCGGCCGTGCTCCCGCTGCGGTCCTCTCGTCATGCGCATCTTTGGGTTAGTCCGTGTCCTCGGTCTTCTCTATCTTGAAGTGATGGCTCATGCTCGTTTCTGAAACCAAAAAGTCGAAGTTTGTTCCGATTAGATATGTATATAGGCATTTTTCGTGGTTTATAATATGTTCGTCGGTTTATGTATACGTATATTTAAATTGATATTCTTCTTATATGGTAACGAGAAAAAGGAAGCAGTTTCTTTTTAATAATTTTAAAGTAGAAAATTATTGTATGTGCTTTAGTAATCTCCATATCTGAAAAATTACATCTGCGTTCATTGTTACCGAAATGAGTGCGTTCTTAAGGAGTTTTACGTAAATATCTCTTTTCGAAAATATATTTATCATATCGTATATCATATTAACGACATAATACAGAGATGCTCACTTTACTCCGAAGTTAAAGAAAGTGATGCTAGAATTTCTATTTAATTTAATAATTTTTATACATTGTATGTGGTCTTGATTGTTTTTTTCTTCTTTTCTTTATAAACTAGTATAGTAGTATAACATAATGTATAAAAACCGTTTCAATGAAATTCTTATTGCGGCCTTGTAAACTTCAAACGAGACAAAATAATTGCCAGTTAATTATAGAAGTACAAAATCATTAAACCCAACTCACGAAAAATCTACACGCTCCTTCCTAATAACGATTTTACGCCGGCAGGCGACCGGGTAGCTTATTACACGAAAAATTAAAAACCCTCGCGGAAAAAAAGAGAGCTGAAAAATACGAGGCCGTAAAACGACAAATAAGGCGCGCGGAACAATAAAAGCGCGAGTTTATATAGCGCGGAACTGTACTTTTCCGAACGGATATTACTCGCGCTCGCGAGCAATTTCTCATGCGCGAAGTTTAGAAATATATCCACGAAGGAAGGAAAAGGAAGGAAACGAGCGGCGCAAGACAGACGGGAAATGAGTGCAGCGGCAGCTAGCGAAAGCTCAAAAGAGATCGACGTTAGATGAGGAACGTGCGCGCGAGAGGCCAGAAGACTGGGAAAGAGAGCCGAGGGACCAGCAAAGGATGAAGAGGGAAAAAAAAAGTGAGCGCGCAGAAGGAGAAGGAGGCGAGCAGAAGAAAGAAAAGGAGAGCGAGGGCGCACGGGTGTGTATTTGCTGCTGCTGCACTCGCCTCGCTCGCCAAAGCAATGTTACCAACTCGCGAACTGGCGAACTAGCCGACAGTAAAATCCATTTTATGTCTGGCTCGTAAAGTCAGTCAAATGAAACCCGGACTTAGTTTTCATACGTGCACCTAACCAGAGTCGTTCGTTCGTTTGTTCGTTCGTTCGTTCGTTGGGCCCCTTGCCGAGGAGACCGAAACGCGTGTATATATATAGTATGCTTGCTGCTGCAGCTCTTGGACGGATTTTCTTGGTTTCGTCGTCGTAACCCAGCGCGCGCGCGCGCCCGCGCTTGCACGAGATTTCGCTCTTTACTTTCTTTCTCTCTCGGTGAAATTCAAATGCCACTGCATATACCCGCCCCCGCGTTCGCCGATAAACAAGTCGTAGGATTATAAGGAGCCGCGCAACGTTTTTAGGATTACTAAAAATCTCGTATTATATTTACGCGTGCGCGCGCGCGCGTGTGTGTGTGTGTGTGTGTGTGTGTGTGTGTGTGTGTGTGTGTGTGTGTGTGTGTGTGTGTGTGTGTGTGATTACTCGATTTACGGCATTGCACGAGGACGAGAATAACATTGTTCATTTTTTGTTTTTCGTATAATTCGAAAGCACGAATATTCGCGCACTAAGCGGTTTTAGTAATGTTATTGCGCGCGCACTTGTGTGTGTATTTGTGTGTGTGAGTGTGTATGTTGTGTGAGTGTGCGAGAGTGTGTGTATGTGTGTGTGCATGTGTGTGTGTGTGTGTGTGTGTGTGTGTATCTGTGTGTGTTGTGTGAGTGTGTGTATGTGTGTGTGTGTGTGTGTGTGTGTATGTGTAAGTATGTGTGTATGTGTGAGTGTTTGTCGGTGGGTATATGGAAAAGGAGTATTAAGGTGACCCACTTTTGAGGCGGGAAAAACGGTGACGGCGTAATTAAATCTTTATTGGTGTTAATGCAACTTTATCGATTTGCGGATCGAGAGGATAATTGAATGCGATACTCGTGGCATGTGCACGCATTGAGAATGGCAGTGAAATTACATGGACCTTTGTGAAATTCTCTGGGATTTGACTTTTTATTTTATAAGAGAGTATTATGGCAATAAAAAGGAATTTTGTTATACGCGGACTTATTTTTGTACTTAAATGATGATATACAAAGGATGCTTAATTTTATTGCTGACGGACAAGGTTAATTCTTATTTATGTTTAATGTCGCGTACATATTTAACAAAAAATCTGTTTTATAATTCTTCTACTTTTAAGCTCGCGTATCTGTACTGCTAAATTAAACCGCACATTAACAACTTTTTAAGCTACAATTCATTTTTCAAATATAAATCATAGTATACAAAATTAACGTTACTCGATTTTCTAGTTTCATGTATTTTCCCGAACACGAACACTTTTGTTAAGATGACATTGATAGGAGTTTGGCATCAAGTGCAACATAAACATTTCAAACTCTTTTTAGTTATGAGAAATAAGTTATGGAATAATAACACATGAATGAACGCCGAAGCACGCAAAGATTAAGTGATCTGATAAATCTTTAATTTCAACAAAACGACGTATAAGCTTTTTTTAATTTTGACGTCATTCATGTTAACAATGAAGTTAAAATGTATATCTACCAACTTTCAATATCTTTATGCATCATAGAAGATGTAGAATTATATTGAGAATATTCCATCACTTATACAGAAAAACACAGCATACCTCCAGCAAGTTTGGAAAATATTTTTTTATATAAATAATTATAATTTTCTTAATAAATATCAATTGATTCCAAAAATATTTATGATATATGTATTATATATTATAAGTATTATATATTATAACCGAAAATGATGAAGAAAAGTGCATACTAAATTACTGAACATAAAAGAGTTAAAAATTCGTTAGATAGACATAATATTTGTGTACTAAAGAAAGCTTAAATTTAACCTCTTATTATTTACTTATAACATTTACTGAGTTATAAGATTAGAAGTAATAATATCAGTCTTAATACGAATAACACGTAATTCGGAATAGAATGGCTTGTATCTCAAAATCTGGGGCCTATTATTAGATCAAACTGCCGATACAGTGGGAACATATTTAGGTATCAGAAAACATTTTCCAAAGCCTCATCGATATCTACTTCCCTGTGTTATATTGTCCTTGCAAGTCCTTTCCTGTTATACCAAGGAAAATGCTTGATAAGCCACATTTTTCACGATAGTAAGTTTTGTATAAAATACTGCATATATACATAAATGCACTAAAAAATTGAATATTGTGTTTCTTACTTTCTAATTTATGTCAAACCGACTTATCGAGCTTTTTACTTGTCACTGCAGTTTGCAGGTTGCAAAGAGAATATAAAGATGCTTGCAAAAGCAGTGTTGCTTCTCTGCTACAAAAGCGACTATTTCGATGTTAGATAAAACGCTTTTTAAACAGCTTATACATTCCATCTAGAAAGCATTTCGTAAACAATCCACCGGAGCCCCTCTGTTTATCCAATAATAATTATTCTTACAAGATTAAGAAACGCACTGCAACGTCCTCGTAAATCGCGGTCAACCAGAAAAATCAACAACTCGCTAAAAGCGCACGCACGTCAATGTCTCGGCACAATTCATTCCAGCAGCTTAACAATCCGCATTGCTTTGGCCATAGCTCAACAATGCGCGCGGCAAGGACCACCTGAAAATAGCGCACAGTTATATACCGAGCGTTATGTTGTTGTTCGGCGTGCTCGCAACAGCTCGTCGAAACGGCCATCAACCGAGAAAACTATCAAAACCGCGCCTGCATGCCACCCCATGCGGATAAGACAGCCTCCGCTGTGCACGCGTGAGAAAGAGGAAGACGAAGAGCAGCATCGCAGCGCTTCGCGTGCTACTTAGGGGAGACTGGGAATACAACGGCTCTCTAAATTATAATTATATGTGCTTGCTGGAATTCGTACGTGAAGCAACGTTTGGAGCGAAAGGAAATATTGCATTTGTTCGTTGATTGTCTCAAGAATATTGCACTGAATAACAAGTTGGATATAGTGCTGTTTATAGGGAACAGCGAATTGTGATAATATAAATAGCTCGAGAATCGTGTTTGACAAAAACATTAGGGTAAAACGGGTGACTCGTACTTAAAAAGGCATAAAAGTTTACAAATAGTAAGATACAGATTGATTATATTCTACAAAATATTGGATCCAGCTCTTGCACTTAATCAATTTTAAAATAAAGAAATTAATCACGAAAATTCGTAAAGTTATTACAAGCTCTTATGGGGACTGAGTATATGCGATAACATTTTTTATTGCATCGTTACCTAGAAATTGGATTTTGATACAAGAAACTATGTTTATGTATGACAAGATAGAACTAATCCAACAACGTAAATAAAGTACTGTACTGTCCATCTTTACCAAAAATTATTAAATAATATACGAGAAAATTGCGGTTATGATACTCGTACGTCTGTTAAGGGTTTATAGAGCATAAAAACCCGTATCCCAAAATACTTACAATCTCTTAAAAATTGAAATGTATTCATATATCCTATTTACTATCCAAATACGGAAAAAAATGTTGAGACCTGTCTGTGTTATTGTAGACGAACCTCAAATCATTCAGATCACCTCAAGACACGGACGAATGAATTTCGTCTCCATAAACAAAAATTCTGATACACCCCAGTCTCCCCTGTCTACCCAAGAGAACGTCAAAAATCAACGACAATACAGGAGGCGCATTCCTCCAGCTATATACGCACAACCCTTACGCAGGGGATTTTACTGGCATCTTCGCGATATTAATAAAACAACCCCTTCACCCGGCTATACATACCCATATACCGCGCACGCGAAGAGAAGAGAAAGAGTTGCGGGGTCATTTCGAATGGGTCGGCTCTCGAAGGATATATATATATAGATGCAGCTAATCTTTTAACGGGCCCGCGGCCAACCGGAGGGCATAAACGCCCCGACGCATTATACACACTGGTGCTGTGTGTATACCTGTATATTATATATATATATATATATACGTAATATGTATACCTCGCGGCAGCGGTCTCACCCCTTGAGCCTGGGCTAGACACGCTTATATACCTTCTACGACCCCATCAAAAGTTACGCATATTTAAAGCGGCAACTCGCTCGAATGTCATTTTTCTCGTAAAACGATCCGGCCGAACGATCGAGCAGTTACTTTGACTCTGGTGGTGGTGGTGAGACTGTCGACGCGCTGCTACCGTTTGTTACGTTGCAGCAGTGGCTATCAGCGCTACAGTAGTAGCAGCAGCGAGGAATAGAATATTGTATTATAGTGGCTGGTATAGGATATATAAAGTGCGAGGAGCTAGAAACTGGATGCAGCGGATGGAACGTTTCCTTGGGTCTCTGGACTTTTGGGTTTGTGTGACTTGTGAGGTGTATTTGATGGGCGGAATACGGGAATAACCGTTTGCTTAGGAGACGCTTGAATGAGGGACATTGGAATATGGAGCTTTTTGGACACTGCACAGCTCGTCAGTGATAATTGTGGCGCCGGATTGTCTTGTACTCGAGCAATTATATTGTAACGGCACTTAAAGGTGGTTTTTCTACGAGAATTGACCTTAAATATAAAAGTTTGTACAATAATTGATTTGCACATTACAAGATGAGTAATTAATGTGTAAATCTAGATGAGAAACGTTATAATATGAAAAAAGGTACTTTATGAGTAAAAAATTGTGTTTAATGAAAATTTTTATATTGCAATATAGTTTATACTTGTACACGTAAGAATTTACAAAAACATGATGTGCACATTGTGTACAAATTTATAAACAATTGGCTGTGATTTTGTAATTTTTATCCAAATTTTCCTAAGGCCCTCTGAAATCTTTCATGGAATGAAATGAAACATTCCAAATTGAAATCGGATAAAAAATAAAAAAGATTCGGATATCTTGTCAAATCATTCTCTAGTTGACGTGATATTTAATATTACAAATGCTCAAAAATACTACTTTAATTTTATTTTCTTACCAGACTTAAAACTATTTTTGAAATCTTTATTTGCCCATAGAGTGTACAGAGTAAAATGTTTATGGGACGCGCTTTGGTCGCGCTTGTATATAAAACGATTTGTGCGTTTCTTTTCGTAGGTTTATGATTGGATTCTCTTGGAAAAATTCATTTATCTTTTAGAGTTTGAATACACTTTTAAAAAGATAGAATGCTTAATATTTCTATTATTTATATTTTTTTTAATAAAGTAGCTCTATATTTTTTTTAATAAAGTAGCTTTATATAGAGAGCTACTTTATTAAAAAAAATATAAATAATAGAAATATTAAGCATTCTATCTTTTTAAAAGTGTATTCAAACTCTAAAAGATAAATGAATTTTTCCAAGAGAATCCAATCATAAACCTACGAAAAGAAACGCACAAATCGTTTTATATACAAGCGCGACCAAAGCGCGTCCCATAAACATTTTACTCTGTACACAGCGGCACAAGGTTACTTCCTCCTAAGCGACAAAACCACCCCCGAGGCCCGTTTTACCCTCTACAATCCTCGCTGCGCTGCGCGCATATAACTTTATACACTCGTGTTTATACGCGCTCCTCGCGTCTCTCTTTCACGCTCACCTTATATATATATACACCATATAGCACGTACACGGCTGGCAGCTCACGCGTGCACGGGGACAACGACGCGTCTTGCGATCGGCGCGCTTGCGATTTTACGAGCACTTCGGAGCTTCTTCTCTATACGGCATTTTGAAATCGTCGGCGCACAGAGAGCTATGAGAGTATAGAGAGAAAAGAGAATCGAACAAGGAAGTCGAGCGCGCCATTGATCGAGCTGCGCGGAGTTACAGCGTGACAAATTGTAACTCGACAAAGGTGTAGACTCGTAAAAAGCATTCACGCGCAGTGTTGACTCCGCACCTCTGAGCGCGCTCTCGATTCGGCCTGTTTCTTCTTCTTCTTCTCGTTCTTGTTATTCTCGCTTATATGGCACTGCCGAATCTTCGAGAGCTGTGAAAGACCGCGGCACTTTTCACTACTTGCTGCCGCGCGGCGCAACGAGATTTGGGAAAATACTTTTTACGATCCGTTTGTGCGTATGAAAATTGAATGGACCGACGAGAAACGGAAAAGTCTTATGATCTTATTAGACGCGCGACTAGAAGTTTTGGATTTGGGCGGGGTCGAGCTTTCCCGTACACCAGAGATGGCAACAAAGAATCAAACTTGATGGAGTTTCGCTTTAATTCGTGACTAAGACGCGGATGAATTCCGCGATCTGAAGAAATTGGGTTTTTATATTTTTATAACTTCCTTGAAAATCCATAAAATGGAATATTTGATGACTCGCCGAGAGGAAATATGAATTTTAATCTTCTTTGAGACGTTAAACTTATACAGGTTAAAGAATTCGTTTCATTTCACAGTCGAGGCCCGCTCTGATATAAAATGTAATGAATCATATACGTTAATATATTTATGCGAAAATTGTTTAATTACAATATATTTTAAATATATATTTTAAATACAGTAGTAACAAATATTATAATCAAGTTATAATTTATAGTTGAATTACAAATGTTGGATTAACACGTTTTTAAATTTACTTTACTTTGAAGAATTCATATGCCTAGTTTATTTTAAATAATTTGAAACACGTTTTGTCAGTCGAAATCATCAGCGTGTGTACATTTAACTATCCAATAGTTGCCTCTGTTTCACCACCATCAGAATTTTTAATTGGAAAAAATAAATATTTGAAGCCAAACATTCTAATCAACTGATGCATGAAATCGCTGCATACTCAGTCACTGGCTTATGAGCAATTAGCTGTTTAAAACTTGTACTGTTTAATTGTTGATGCTCAAGGAGCAGAAAGACCTAAATTCTTTCGAATAAAACGGTTCAGTCCTAATTTATTCAATCACCTATATATGAATTATTTTCCAAAGTAATACATACACTTACTCACACAGACACACACACACACACACACACATACACACACATTCACGCATGCATAGATATATACATACATACATACATACGTTCATACATGCATAGATATAAACATACATACGTACATACATGCATAGATATATACATACATACATACATACATGCATTCACACACTTGCATGTATAATACTTACGCACATATACGCACACTCATACACACACAAGCACACACACTACCATACATACAAATACCCGTAGATATACACACACACACACCCAGGCACTCATACGCATAAAAGCACACATACAACCACTCATACAAATACACGTAAATACACAAACACATACACTCAGGCACCCATACACACCCAAGCACACATACTGCCAGACATACTAATACGTAGATACACATACACCCACGCATACACAGACACACTGCACATACACATCGCGAAGGCACACACGCATACGCATAAACATAAACCTCCACACATACTCACACATTCACACATCCACACGCACGCATAGTATCCACTACAGTACAGCCGATCGCACTCGGACCATCTCATGCTCGATCTCATGCCACACAAAATCGGAAGCATCGCGCGTCTCCTTCCCCCGCCTCCTTCACTCTCTCTCTCTCCCGTACCGCTCATTTGCATTTTTATCGTTTCAAATAACTTTCGCTTAATTTACGCGTCGCCGTCCGTACATCGCACACATACATACACACGCGCGCGGGCGACGCGACGACCCACCGCACACTCTCAAAACCGCCTCTGCGCTATCTCTTCTGCGTATTTCTCTCTCTCTCTCTCTCTCTCTCTCTCTCTCTTTCACTCACTCCCGGACCCATCTATAATTACAAAGTCATAAAAGCCCAATCGATGCGTCCACACGGCACAGCGAGAAAGGGCTCTCCTCTCTCTCTCTCTCTCTCTCTCCGTCCGAATATCGCTGCTGCCGCGTTGTCGTAGCATTGTGGAGCTCGCGCGTCCATCGGCCTTCTGCCGGCTGGCGGGGCCCGTCCGCGATTGACCATGGGGTGCCTCGTAAAAGTATGATTTACAACGTATATGCGCGCGGCCGCGCGCTGCCGACTGGCAATCACTTGACCGTGGATCCTCCGCCGTCGTCGTCGTCGCGCCTCGCCGAGTCTCCTCTGCTCGTTCGATTCTTCTGCCCGGCGCTGCTTCTTCGTGCGAGTTGGCGACGGCCGCGCGAGGATTCCTTCGCTGATTTTATGGAGGAGCTAAACAGTGATTTACCGGTCGCTCGCAGACAGGCCGCGCAGTTGTGGATGTATCGCGTGTGTGCGTGCCAGTGGTTGTAAGGCTCGCGAGATGCGCGGACGGAGGGATTGACGAGTCGTCGGGATGAGTAAGTAGCGAGGTGGGTACGAGTGTCCCGCTGAGGAGCGAGGGGAGGTCGCAGATGAGATGCCGCAGTTATGATCCGAGAGGTGGTTGTTACGCGCGAGGCTTGTCGTTTTAGAGCCGAGAGGACGCTTTATTGCACGTGCTCTTTTCTTTTTTCGAATTGAGACGGGAGATCGCGAGTTCTAAATAGTCTAAGCAGTTATAAATGTCGATTATTATACGCTGGAGTGTGAAGAGTTTGGTTTTGGCTGCAGTCGGGGAGAAGCCTGACTGCATTGGTCTGGAGGAGATTGGGGGAAAGTATGGGGTTGATCACTATGCCAGGTATTTGCTGGAAGTATTCATGTCGTAAATGTTCATACTCAAGAAGTCACAGATTGAAATAGATAGTGTATGAATGGCACATGTGCACTGTTTGATGTTTCACAATGATAGCCACTGGTTTCAAATGATATAGAGTATAATTGTTATTGGCGCAATCAAACAATAAATCATACTATTCGGTTAAACAGTAGTAAAATGTTTATTTACATTTCGCTATTATGTTTTAAATTTAAATATCTGTAGAAGAAGAGACGAAAAGTATGGTTGGTGGAGACTCGAGAAAACGTGGTGTTTTTTAGTTACCAAAGTCAGACTTTCACCCAGACATCTGGCTCAACTCGGGATCGTACTAAAAATTGCATCAGAATACGCTTAATAACCTATTAGTCGGTTTTCGGGTTTTTCATGGAATTTGTACTATATGAACTACAGATGGCCAGTAACTTTGGAACCAATCAGCGTTTTTATGCATAAAATGATTGATAGAAAAAATAATTCCATAACTATGACAAACTATCAATTTTGACAGATGTTTAAGAATTTCTTAGCTTTATCACGATTATCAGTGTCTAAGTTATTTTTAGATAGTTCTTACTGAAAATAATTCTGAACTAACGAGGAGAAAACTAACCCTCATCGGATTTTGATGAGGCTTTGGGAGATGCTTTCTGGTACCTAACAATTAAGCGTAGTATCCTTAGTTTTGTTCTAATGGACCCTTATATTTAAGATATAAGCTATTTCACATCTAATATACATTATTTTCGTGAAACATGGTCCTTTTTCTATTCATTATAAATATGCATATATTGACACTAAAAAATTGGCTTGTAAAATAATAAAAGTAGGCAGAAAAATCTTTAAAAATGCATGAATATTTGTAGAAATTAAATAGTTTTAATTTCGTTAATTTTTTATACATTCATAGTGTTAATAACTTTGGCTCAGATTAATATTTTTTAACGTTACAGGTCTCAAATTAAAGTTCTTTCTGCCTACTTTTATTATCTTCCATGCCATGTTTTCTAGTGAAGAAAAACAAAGAAAAAAGTCAATAATGGCTACTACGCACAATGAGTAATTCGTAGATGAAGAATGAAAATTGTTGGCAATACCTCGCAGGCTAGGACTCTATAATCAACCCGTGACATTTCCGTGACCTCAAAGTCTTGGGCATTTTGTACAAAAAATGTGTGAATGCCAAAATGTTCTTCAATCATATTTCAAATTCTCAGACACATTTTTTTGATACGTTTCTACAATAATTCAAATACATAAGAATTAGTCAAAAATATTAAATTATGCAAATACAATTGATCACTAGCGTACATTAGGTCTCAATCCAAGAATGAAATTCTTATTGTGTTCTGTTGACCCATTCAGCATTGTTTATATTATAAAATTTTGGGACCATTTTCTAATGCCTAATAAAAATAAAGCTCAATACTCGTAGTTTAATCCCATAGGTCCAAAAACCTGTGATAGAACTAAAAACATTAGTATTGCTCATTTACGCAGTGTTAAAAATAAAAGATATGTTTACATATATTAACGCAATGTTAATTAAATACGCTGAAGATTAAAAAGAAAGTATTTTTTTAAATTTTCCCATTAGGCAAATACAATTTAGCACGCTAATATTTATTAGGGCCTTAGTGTCATGCATATAGCGAATATGAAGGAAGGCTCATCGGATCAAACTACGAGTACTTGGTCAGACTTTTAGGTACCAGAAAACGATCGCTAAAATTTTATCAAAATCCGCAATTCGGACTACATAACCTCTGCTTGTCAGTTCTAATTTTGTTTATCGTCAATTACTATGTTTTTTCTTCGTGTTTAATTCGTTTTAACAGCTAACGAAGATAAAATAATCAGAAGTGAAGCTTTAATGCTAGTATCATAATTTAGAAAAACTAATAAATCAACGACGAACGAACTTGTCAAGGTGCTGGTAATATGTACAAATAGTTTAATTACTATAGAGATAAATAGGAGAGAGCTAAGGTGAAACTAGATTTACAGAACAAGTTCAAAAAATGTAAATTGCCCGGTACGAAGTCATATATAAACGAAAGCATCTATCGATATTAACAACACGCGACAATATCCGGGTTAATTTACTGCGTTTCATTTAATAACATAGTCTGAAATATTTAGACTTGTATAAAAAGATATGATAATCTTAGGTATTACAAACAATAAGTTTATTTGTTTTAAACGCATTAACAGCATTCTATAATACTGAACATTCCAGTTATTGAATCAGGGCACATCGATGTTATGACTGTTTTGATTAAAAAAAAATGAAAAATTAAAATATCTTCCATGTCAACTTAATTTCATAGCGAAAACAAACTAATTTAAGATAGCGATGATCAGTCGGGTCGGAGTTGCAAAGATTTCCCGCATATTATTGATGAAAATTATCTTTTACAAGCATCTAAAACGGAAGATATAAATTCTCCTAAATACGCCAATTAAAGCGAAATATCCTATAAAACTAGGAAGCGAACGACTTATGTACATGAGCATACGCAGAGCCGCTGAGAATTAATTTTTCCACTAAAATATATATATAATAATCCGACATCGCAGCATCTCTCGTGTGAGAGCAGATACAGACATAACCTCTTTCAATTAGAAATTCAAGCATCTCGCGCACACAAAATACGATAACTCGTTCCCACTGCATACATGTACATAATACGCATAAACGTACTCGCCCCTCTCGCGTCCGCGCAAGATCGCTTACGTATACCTATATAAGAACTCGCTCTAACACGGCGCCGGAACACCTACATATACATACATATACATATAAAACGACGCGGCGAATGTGTCGATTAAATTGATAGTTATACTGACCCAAGTGCGGGGAATTGAGAAGTGCACTCTCATGAATGAATCGACGCTTGCTTAATCCGTGGAAAGCTTGACCCTACAAAAAAAAAAATAATTTTTTTCATGTATTTTTCGTTTCTCTCTTTACCTTCCTCGCTCCGCTCACAAAAATACACGCATATATACAATATACAGGCACACTCACAAACAAGCATCGCATATAGGAGTGCAGCATCAGAGTATCGGGCCGTTAAAGACGAAGCGAGAGAGAGAGAGAGAGAGAGAAGCAGTGAGTAGGTACATCAACGGCGAGAGAGAATTTCCGCGGATACGAGGCCGTAAAATCCGTCCCTCCCCTGGATTCAGCAGCAGCAGCAGCCACCCTGTGTGTGCACTTGAAATATCAAGTCCGCGGCGCGGAGACTGCTGCTGCTTCTGGATTTCGCCGATAAGACTCGACGACGACGACGACGACGCGCTGGCAACTCTCTCTCTCTCTCTCTCTCTCTCTCTCTCTCTCTCTCTCTCTCTCTCTCGCGCGGTTTTACTGCCCAGGCTCACGCTCGTAAAAGAAGTTATACCGATAAACAGAGGGAGAGAGAGGAGAGGTATAGATGACGTGCACACAGAGTCGGACCTATCGACCGATCTATAAGATCGTTAATGCCAGATCTTTTATATATATATGCGCTGAAGAGCTCGGTAGACGATACTTGAATAATACGCGGCGGTATTTAATTAACGATCGGCGGGGATCATTTCGTTTTTCTTTTGTATTTGTATAAATCGTCGCCTGCGCGAGCGAGGAGTGTATAGGCAGGCGTTGGGTTTTATACGTGCTTTGGAGGTTTCCTACGGTATGATGTGTGCTACAGGTATCATACGCATGAAAGCAAGGTATCGTACGTCCTAACCCGCGGAGCAAAATACAGTTGCTCGAGTTGTTATCGATCTAAATAATAATACAGTTAAATTATTGATTAAAAAATTAATGTCTTGTTACGGAATTCCAAGGTTGAGGAGTAACTAGGTGCAAAGTTGAAAGTTAAACTTTGACTACTTAAGAGTTTATTATATTCTCACAGATTACGTACAAAAAAGATCATCAATTTTCCAATATTTGGAAAAGCTTAACAAAGTATCAAACCTTATATATTTTAATTATTATACTCAATAAGCTGGAGATTTCGAAGCTACTAATTCTGAAAACTCAAAATTTGAATACAAAAACAGAAAGTAAAAAGTTTAAATAAAAAATTGTATTTCTTTAAGTTAGAAATCTAGTATGTCTTTTGGACAAAATATCAAAAGATTTTTTATTGAGATTTCTTGATCATTGTAATTGTAAGAATGTTTTAGGACCTATCACATATCAAAACTTGATGTTTTAACAAAGTTATATTTAAGTAAAACTATTTACATTAGGTAACATACAAATTTGAAACTTTAAACTAACTTTTCCAACTTTAAAAAGTGACTGACGCATGAGTTTTTCGTGAATCTTTTTGAAACTTTCAAAAAATATACCTTAGTATTATACGTAAAATGTAAACTGTTAAATACATTTTAATTTTTGTGTTCTTATCTCATTTTATTCATCAGTCATGGTTAAAAAACGTGATTTTTTAAGCATTATCATAAAACAGATGAAAACTAGTGTTTTAAAGAAAGTAGAAGACGATTTTTGAAATTCTATCAACAGTTCGTTTTGTTGGCAATACAAGGAAGTGACTCCTGAAGTGACTAATAATTTGCAATCGTAATTGAAATTCAAATAAAAGTCGTAATCCCTAAACTCTAAATACTAAACTCAACTGCTCCAAAAAAGTATGTAAGCGTATTTTTTCTTGTACTAATGACAGTAAAACATGCCGAATTAACGATTAGATCAAAGATTCGGGAAAAATATTGAGTTTTGTCTGTATAAATACCGATTCCGTATTTTCGTTTCCAAAAGTGTCCAAATACTATCTACTTTACCGCAATCGAGAAATCAAAAACCACTCTCGCCAACTTCACTTGCGAATAACACAAATACATCAAAACATGCTGTGACTCGTATACATATCGTATACATATCACGCCGTGATATATATATCGTAGGTAGAATCGGACCCCAGGGTATGGACAAATGGATGCGTGTTATGACGACGCGAAGACTGCGAATGAATGATAGATATATTCTCGCGAATGAAATAAATATTTATGCATCGAATCTTAAGCGGGCGTGCATTGATCGGTGGTTAATTGATATTTGATTTGTGTGTCATTTTGTAGTCAGTGCGAGGAACACAGAAGGACTGAGAATATACGAATTCTCATTGAAAACTCGATCAATTTTTTCTGCAGTGTGTGCGTGTGCATACAGATGACTCTCGATAATTCAAACATTGATTTGTTTCTTAGTTTTTTACCTGTCCCTGCGCTTATTCCCTATCATAGCCAATGCTGAAACATATTTTTTTTACGCGGGAATAGTTATCGCAAAAGGAGACAAGACGAGACTTTTGAAAGCCTCGTATTGGTCTCGTCTTGGTTTCATTCTCGCCTTGAAGTCTTGGCAAGATCTAATTTGTTTAAGGTCTTATACTTCTTATAATAAATGAGCATGGTAGAGCATTGTAAAATTAAACATAAATCCTAAGGCTAATAATATTTAAGAAAAAGATGCAAGAAGAGGTTAAATATTGTATTAGCCAATACATCAATAAATTATATATTTTTATGTAAAAATATAAACCGGTGGCTCTTGGGAAGACTAGCACATTGTTTGCGTTTACTACGAAGAGGAACATTTATGGACATTCACCACGAATACTTTTCATGATTGTTTTTAATAGCTCAAAAACTGGGTAAGTATATTACGGCTTACAAGGAGAGTATCACACCTCCGGTCACGGATTTTGATGAAACTTTGGAAGGTGTTTTCCGGTACCTAAAAATGAAGCCTAGCACCCGTAGTTTCGTTTCATAGGCCCTTGGGGACAAGATACGACCCTTTGTGTTCAAAATACGCGTTATTTTCGTAAAAAGTGGTACCTATACTTCGTATCACAACTCTGCAAGTTATTTTGCTAGATAAATGATGTAATAAGATAAAAAGGTTAACTAGAAGAGTTTTAATTTAAGCTTTATTTCATATAGAAATATTATTCAGTTGCAAAGCTATGAACAATCAAAATGGTCATATCTTGTGCCTAAGGGCCTTGAGACGAAACTAACAGGTATTAGGTTTCAATTTTAGGTACCAGAAAACACCTTCGAAAGTTTCATCAAAATCCGTGACGCGGAGGTGTGACACTCTCCTTGTTAGTCCGATTAATAATTACGCTGAGTCAATTTGAAAATTAGGATTAAAGTGACTTAATTTGAATGTCTACGTTGCCAGCTATTTAAGGTTATGTCACCAAAATGAATCTTGACGTCCATGATTAGTGGCGAACAAAAGTTTAGATTCAAAATTTAGTCCAACTTTAAGCAAATAAAATACCATATTTAAAGTCCTAATAAGTCAGTAAAACTATTTTATTATACAACATAATCTTTATTCACTTTTTCATGATTCTAGATTGATAATTCGAAACACAATAATTCAATTTTCCCGATAATCCAAACAATTTGCTCGGTCCCTTTAACTTCTAATTATCGCGAATTCAACTGTATAAATACACCACGCTTGATAGTTCCTGCGTCGATGAGTCGCGTCTGTCTCGCGTCAATCCGCGAGCGTTTAATTAGCTCCTAATTGAAGCCGAAGCACAAGCGCACAGCCACGACTTTATATCAAGCTCGTCCCTTCATCTCTCTATCTATCCTCTTTATTCATCCCATTGCCAAGTGTATAACTATAATATTCGAAAAATATTTGAAATTCCCGCTGCGGCTCTATGCGGTTTGGGCGTAGTCGCGCGAGCGCGTTCCGCAACGACTTTCAAGCGGATTCTCTCGCGGAGAGGCACTTGCGAGAGCGCGCAAAGTCGTAAACGATCCCGTTCGCGCACAAGGCAAGAAAGAGAGAAGCAGAGAAAGAGAGAGAGAGAGAGAGAGAGAGACAGAGATGAGGAAAGGAGACATATACCTATATCCTAGCACGTAGCTAAAATGAAAACGAGCGAGAGAGCGAGGTGGGCGGAGGTTTATCGTCTTTCGGTAAAGTGCTTTGCGGCTTCTTACGTACTTCCTCCCACTTTTCTACCGTCTCTCTCTCTCTCTCTCTCTCTCTCTCTCTATCTCTCTCTCTTTCTCTCTCTCTCCCTCTATCTTTCTCTCTCCCTCTCTCTATATCTTTCCCTCTCTTCTCTCTCTTTCTCTCACTCAGCATCTTCGTCTCTCCCCATCTCTCTCTCATTTTTCACCCCGCTTGCTGCTGGTGCTGCTGCTGCTGGTACGCTCGTAAAATCACTGCGGCTGCTTCGAAAACATAAAACTTCGCATCGAGAGAACTGCGAACGGTGAGAGTAGCTGCCCGAAAAAGGATGACAGGCACTGACTAGCGAAGAATGAGAGAGAGAGAGAGAGAGAGAGATAGAGAGAGAGAGAGAGAGAGAGAGAGAGAGAGAGAGAAAGAGAGAAAGAGAGAGAGAGAGAGAGAGAAACTCGATTTGGCTCTTTAAGGCTATATAATTTTTTTGAATTGGATTTCCGATAATATAATGTTTATTTCAGACTCTGGATGCTTACGAACGAGATGCATATTTTAAATGGAATTTATGATAAACGAAATTAAAATCTGAATGAGACATTGACCTGATATTGGATACAAAGTTGAGAATTATTTTAAAATTTTTTGTGTTTATTAAGTTCCAGAATGGGGACGATTATTTAGTCCATAATATGAAAATTAATTGAAAAGTTGCAAAGATAGCATTATAAAACAGGTTCGATAGATCAAAAGTAAGAAGTCGGTTATTTCAAGTATTACATTACGGTCAAATTATAAAACCTGGCTTATTTCCTAAATAAAAGAAATTTTATCAAAAGAAACTTATAATAAATAAATATTATTTTAATAAGATTGTTTACAATTTTGTATAAATTATTCTAACATGTTTGAAGATTATAATATTTTAAAAGCTTATTTTGGTATTTATGAAGTTCCACAATAGCAACAAACATAAAATTTTAATGAAAACTGATTAAAAAATTGAAAAGCGCTATAAAAGAGCACATGAATAGATGAAAATTGAGAAGTCTGTCGTTTCAAGAATAAATGTTACGATCGAATCGTTAAGCCTGGCGTATTTGTAAAAATATTGCACTTTGCAGTAAATAAATAAAATGCTAATGAATTCATGTGCATGGTATTAAAAAGATTTTACGATTAACAATAAAAAGTCATAGCTGAAAGGTTTAATTGCTTTACATATTAAATTTTACTCTATACGCGCATGCGCACTGCTATACGCTATGTCTACGTTAAATAAGGTGAGACTTTTAAAATGCAACTTTATTATTGTGGAGTTTATCGCAATGAAACATCGCCGAGAGTTGTTACAAGTGAAAGGAATGTTACTTTAGCGGTCGACAGGCAATAGCATCAAATTAACAATTAAGAAGGTTGGTTATACCGACTATATAACTGCGTAAAAAATTATTTTACGATCTTAAATAATTTTATTAATATCCATACTGCTTCATATGGCAAGATCAACTTCTTGTGTGTATACTAAGTAAAAAAGAAATTCAAGCTTATTAGTAGAATAAGCTAACTTTAAACGACGTAACTTTGAATAATACCAATAGCAAAAAAGATATACTGCCAGAATTTTATGAAAAGTCGTAAGATTTTACAGTTTATGCGTCGACTCTTATTTTGTTTAACGAATTTATTTTCAAGACTTAAGATAAAGATTTATAGTAAATTTCTGCAGCAGATAAAGATAAAGGTAAATTTAAATTTTACATTCCTTTACAACTAATATTTAAATTATATATATTCTTGATTTTAAGAGCTCTTTTAGAACTTTGATTTATGTTAGTTACCCCTATAGTAATAAAATTTAAGCACGAACGAGTCTTGATTACTCTTAAATTCTATTTCATACCTATAATATATCATATAAGAAAGTAATTAATTACCTACAAAACCTCTAATAAAGTACTATCGCACCGACAAAAGCAAACTCATTCCAGCATATACGTATCCTGGTACGGGGTAAAGTGAACTTTAATAAAATATGTGGATACAAATTAATAGTTTGATAAGTTGATCAATTTCATCAAACTTTTGAATACAACTTTATTCATTTTTTAACATAAATATATTTTTGTAGCTTCGCTAAATGTATTTATAACAAGTAACCGCAGGGCAATTTAGATATAAAATGTCTTTTCGAATTGTTTTCTCGCATTGATAATCAGTAAAATTGACCCACACTCACAGTTCTTTTGTGAATGTGGATTTTTTTAATTTTTGTATTTTTTTTTATATTAGACAAATATTTATTCCGCTTTATACTCATTTTTGGCCATACTTGCCGACTACAAATCTGCAGTAGAAATTATGAATGATTGAACAAATTTATAGTACGTTCAATGTTTCGTCTAAAAAATAGTATACGATGTTTTGGCAATCAAATATGGTAAACGAATGGCAAAATTCAAAATAAGACAATCAAAAATGTCCGATCTATATATAATATGTGGTCGTATAGAATCCACCGTTTTGAATTTCAAAGGTTAAATAAATTAAATTAATACACATTTTGTTTACTCCTAAAGGAAGCTTTGTAATAGTAAAATAAAGTTTTCTTAAAAACATGTTAGAAATATGTTTTGGGCCATTTGGAATCAAAATATACTATTTTTAGAAAATGTTCGTATGGATGTGTGTGAGTATGTGTGTGTGCCTGCGTGCGTGCGTGCGTGTGTGTATGTGTGTGTATGTGTGAGTGTGTGTGTGCGTGTGTGTGTGTATGTGTGTGTATGTGTGAGAGTATGTGTATGTGTACCACCATACCTCCACGATAACAAAATTAATGTTTTAGGGTTCATTTATTTTGCTTTTCTTAAAGGAAGACGGCTCAAAAATATTTTTTTTTGTTTTCCGATACGTTTTTGTATTTTTAGCAGCTTTTCGATTTTTTAGTTTTAGTCTTTCAGGTTTCTTAATACCTTACAAAAAATATCATCAAACCAGCGAAAAGGTATTAGAAAGAGCATAAAATTACCTAACTTTCCCGACCTGAGTGCTTAAGGCCATGTTATAAAAAAAAACGTCATTTATTGTTTCAACGGCAATATCTTGGAAACATATGACGAAAACTTTTTGAAAAAAATTTGAGAATATTAGGAATATGGAAAGGAATGTTCAGTAAAATTATTGAGCCATTTTATTTTTCTTTTGCGGAGAAAAAAATCATTTTGTAATAAAAATCGATTTTCTATGTCGAACGACGACTTGAATAAAACGACATTATTCTTTTTGAAAATAGCTTTTAACTATCTCTTGGTTAAGTTATTTGCCCAGATCATGAGGACTTTTATTCTTCAAGATATTTGAGGTTATGTTTTTTCTCAAACGTTCATATTTTCATTTCTTAATGAGGATTCGGAATTAAAATTAAATTTTAAGATTCATCGACTCGTTTTTGTTTTACAACGATTTTTTTATTTTACGTTATTCTGAAATCAATGGGGTAAGTATATTATTCTGATACGTAGAAATAATATTACTGCTTCAGTGTAAATGCATTTGAAAGAGAATAAAAATATCTATCTTCCCCAACGCAAAAATGTTCTACAAGCTATCTTTCTTCTTTTGTTATACACGAAAATGACATTTTTTGTTTAAATGGCGACATATCGGAAACATATGATGGAAAATGTTTAAAATAAATTAAACTTAATAAGGTAGCTTTGCACTATCCCTTGGCTTAGCTCTTTACCGAGACTGTAAGGTCTCTTATCTTTCAAGATATTTGAGGTTATATTTTTTTAGTTTTATCCCTTATATCTCGAAGATGTCGTGGTCATTTTCTATTATCAAACCAATTTTTAATTGTTATTTTGATAAGCATGCAGCATCAGAAAGAAAATTAAAGATTTCTCGATTCGTTTTTGTTTTATAACGATTTTCTATTTTAATATTTTGAAAACGATAATGTAATCTATGATCACAAGCTTATAATTTTTTGTAATTTATCTTTTGACAACAATCGATGATAAAAAAAATCCACCTTTTAGAGCTATTAATATGAAAGAAATATAGCAATTTTAAATAATGTATTAGAATAAAGAAGTTCATATTGGAACAATTTATTTAGTTTGAGAAAGCTAAATGTCTTGTTTATGTCGAAATAAAATTCACCGATAAAATTTATATATATATCTGCTGTATACATCCAGGTAATATTTAGTCGTTTCCAGCAACATTACTAGCTAAAACGAGAGCTAAATGCTAATTATATATTTCTACGTGTGATTATTTAGTATAATAGACTGGGAGTTCGTGACATAAAAAATGGAACAATTTGTCACAGTCTGCCTTTGATAGGGGATATACTTACAGCCATAAGCAATACAAATATATAATAAAAATTACGCGCAGCGTGCACGTCATAATATCGCACCGTTAACACGTCATAATATATCTATACTTATTAATACATATATATATATTATGACGTGTTAACGGTGCGATATTATGACGTAGCACGCTGAGCATAATTTTTATTGTATATTCGTATTAATTACGGCTGTAAGTATGTCCCCTTTCAAAGACAGACTGTAAAAAATTGTTCTAATTTTTCTGTCACGAGCTCCCGGTCTATAAGAAAGCTAACTTTATTTTAAAGCTTCCTTAACTGACACGTTAAACCGGCTAGAGTAAAATTTCACTTTTAAACTTTATAATTTTTAAAATTATGAGTAAATTATTACTCTACATGGAGTAAAATTTGACTGTAAAATAAAGCTACTACTAACAGTAACCTAACGTTTTTTTGCTACATATTCTTTAATGCACCGATGGACGTGCTAATTTCAGAAACTACTTGTTTATATCCCATCCGGTATACAAATTCTAAGACTATTATTCACATTACACGTGATTAATGAATAAATTAAAACAATAATATAAGATACCAGAATGATATTTTCTAATTACTAGCCGTGTATTTTCACTCTACTTTCGAGTGAAACCGCTACTAGAGTGAAATATTCACTTTAATCGCATTAACACAAACATCAAAGTGACATTTTAGAGTACAGGATCTATCCCTAGATGAAACACTTGACAAACAATCACTACCCTTTCGGCTGCTACACACACACGCATACACAGACACACACACACACACACACACACACACACGTACACACACACGCACACACACACACATACACACACACGCGCATACACACACACACACACATACACACACACGCACGTCACACCGCGACTTCCCACCACAGAAAAAGGCCATCAACCCGATTAGCAAAGTGAAAAAAGAAATTCATTACCCTCAGCGGCGCGCGTTTATCTCACGAACGAGCTTGCGCCGGGCGCAGCTCGCCCGCACCGCGCACATATAGGTATAGCCGCCCAAGCCCCCCAATAATAATTATACAGCTGCTGTTGCCGCTGCTGCTGCCACCGCCCGCTGCCGCGCATTCGAACATTCCGCGTATTATACACCGCGAGAAACCCTTTCATTATACACGGCTGATGCCTTGCTTGACGCTCCGGCGCATAATATAATCCCAAGGCTTCTCCGCCGGGGCTAAAAGCTGCGGCCGTGCGCGCGAGCCGTCGTATTTCATAGGAGGCCGGCCATATTTTCGCGCGTATGACTTTAACTGTCGACATTTTTTTTCTCTTCCCATACTCGCGGTGTACCGGGGTGGTTTTAGTGCTCGCGAGGAGAGTCGCGTCTCTTCCCCTCTTTCGCGGGCCGTTAAAGCGTCTCTTCGGTTGCTTTTGACCGAGGAGAGAGAGAGAGAGCGGACCTGGAACTAAGATTCCTTGCTGGCTTGCGACCGAGAGATTGAAAGGAGCCCGGCGAAGATGTGGATGCGTGTATTTGAAGCTTGTGGAGGACCGTTGGCGTATCTGAAGTTTTTTTATTTGAAGAGGATTGAAATGATTTTAATGCGTTAAATGTGGAAATGTGTCACGTTTGTTAGTTGAGGGATAACGAGACCCTGAACACTGACATTTTAAGGTTATTGTATCCAGGACTTCTTGACGGTCGAAAAATAGTTTTTGCATAGTTTACGTAAGTATGGCTTAACTGTAACGAGTCAATGGTTTAGGTTGATCGAGCTCGACTAAAAGTACATTTCTCAGACATGTACTCTTTCAAAAGAGATTTACACGGGTTGAAAAGGACATTTTATAGTAAATTTCATCTAAAAATATGTTAATTTGAATTTAACAATGAATATATCTGTAGAAATTACTAGATTCCCGAAATTCAGTGGTCCGAGGGGTGCCAAATATTTTAAGACATACACCTATAAAGAAAGAATAATTTAAAATTCAAATTTTCAGAGCTTCTTCTATGAGAAAACAGTTCTAATTTTTTAAAAAATCCAGGGTGATTTTATCCCATAAACAGAAAAAGCTGGAGCTTTGACACAATTAGCAATGCCAATCCTTTCAACTTAATAAAATGATGGAAATAAAACGTGGCAAGAAAAATTACAGAAGCTTCCATTAAATGACTACATTATACTGAGAAAAATATATCGTAACTCACGCAACATCATATCGTAAAAATGTACGTATCGATATCGTAATTATTCAGCGTCAGATGCAATATGATATCGTTCTACATTAAACATACAATTTTAAATAGTTTAATCTCTTTTAATAGACGAAATATTATGTGTAGATTCTATGCTCATGATTGTACAGCATTTGATCGAAAGGAATATGATCTGCGATGAATGGATCAAAAAATTTACGATATCATAATTTTACGATATTAAATTTACGATATTGTTTTCTCAGTATAAAAATACACCACCAATCAGTAGCTGAACCAACAAGGTAAATAACCCAAACACATAGGTTCCATATAAACACAAAAGTAGACAGATATACGACCATCAGAATCTCACACTCGTATCCAACCAGAAAGTTCCAAAACAAACACCTTTAACACTTCAATTTGAAACGTCAAATTTTCGGAACTCGCATAACCCGCTTATTCTCAAAATCCATATAACTCCGCGCAAGAAGAAACAAAATCGGCGAAAGAAATGAAAAACGAGATCCACCCTTCTCTCGAAAATTGCCGAGCGAACGAGCGTCGCGGGCAAAAACTTGCGCCACACGGCCGCGTGGTCCTTCGATCCCCTCGGATCCACTTATAGAATTTAGAGAAATCGCATAAAAATTTTGCAAAGGCGAGCGCAACGAAACGAGCTCCCCGTCCCACCCCCGTCGGCGCCCCTCATTAAGAATGCAATATGGCCGATTTTTTGCCCCGCTCGCGCGTCTCTCGACGAAGGCGCGCGGGAGAGACTTCGCCGGCAGAGCGAAAAGCAAAAAAAAAAAGAACAAAGTTACGACGCGCTTTTATGGGGCTTTAATTGTAGGCCGCGAGCATGGTTAGAAGGTACTTAAAAAGCCCTCGGGGCCGCAGTACACACTATATAAACCAGATCCTCCCGATAATGGCGCCGCGGCCGTAGCTAAGGCACATGTGCACTGCACGCGGCGGGGGAGAGCCGCGAGCAGAAGGACGGGCTTGTATATTACGTGAGTTTTTTAAAAACTTTCGAGATATATGCGCCATCAAGCGTCGAACAATAGGAGCAGCACTGTTCTCTTTTTTTTTGTCAAGGTGCGCTCCCGCGTAATATACTCTAGAGAATGTATAAGTATAAGGTGTATTTCATTTCCTCGCGAGGTGCGCGGTTTGCTTTGCAACGTAAAAATTAATTAACGCATCATGCGAGCTTGTATTGTATGCGCGCGCGCGATATTTTGAGATTCGCGCTTGTAAGCTATTATAAGTTGAGAGTCGCTCGCGAGTCTTGGCTTGGAAGTGATTTTTACATCGACGGGATGCATTATACGCGTTTTGAATAAGAGATGTTTTATGGGCAGAGCGCGCACGCGCGCATCTCTTTAAGACGCGATGGTAGCTGACGTTTTGATAGCGATTGAGCAAAATCTCATGCATAATTTAGAGCTCCGCATATAGTGGAAAGAGTAATTAATTTTTCGCAACGCGCGCGAGCGCAGCGCGCGGCACATCCACGTCGCGCGGTTCTAAGACGGCACTTTATCGCGATATTTGCTTTTTAATTTGACTTTTTTGTTCGAGCGTTAATAAAGAATGCGCTATGTAATTATAGTCGGTTTAGATGTTAATATTTAATTCAGATTGTGACGTTTGCGAGAACTCGTATATTGAATGATCCGAAAGCGCGATTTCTTAGGATGAATTTTTAATTGATATAGAGAAAAAGCGTATACTGGCAAAAAGCGTTACAAAATGCATATTTCCTCGAATACCGATCACACGATCTTTAAATATATTTTCTACTCTTTTGATGGACGGAAAGAAATTGCATGGCAAGACTTGCCATCGAGCTCGACTAAAAGTACATTTCCGTTTGTACATAGGGGACATACCCGATTCTATAAAAATTACTGTTTTTATAATAAAAAGTGCTATATTCAAAGTAATAATTAGTAAACGAATATTTATTTATTTATTTGATCGTTGTACCAGTTATATTACGCAACATTACATTCATTCGAGATCCAGTTCGATTATTGACACCCATAAATCGGTATCTATTTATCAATAATAAATATGACAATTTTTTATTTACGTATCTGGTGAAAAGTCCAGTACATGCAGACAGCAATGCCGAGAATTACAAGATCGACAAAATCGTAGTTTTATTTGTTCATAGATACACAATTAAGCTTTTTGAAGTCTGACGTCATACATACGAAATCGTAAGTACTTTATATTGGTTAGAAACTAAAAATCGAATCTTCGAATTTAACATTATAGTGAGGCCTTATTCTCAAGTAATTACTTTATTAATAAATACATTTGCGTGCGATAAATCCCGCGATAAATACGTTAATAAAAACATTCATCACATGACAATAGTCTCGCAGAAATAGTAAACTCTTCGATACGATTTGTAATTTTTGTCAGCGTACACCAATTTGCTCCTCTGTACCTACACGACATCCCTCCAACTCCACGCGATTACTTCGATATAGAAAAACTAGCAAACCGACTCAAATTGCAAATTGCACTGCTTACAGTCTCGCAACCAACCCCACCTCCCCAATAAATATCTCAATAAAGCTCGCATGAAACTCCTCAGTCCCGTGTACCACACACACACACACACACACGCCCACGCACTTCCACTCTTCTCTCTCTCTCTCTCTCTCTCTCTCTCTCTCTCTCTCTCTCTCTCTCTCTCTCTCTCTCTCTCTCTCTCTCTCGCACACGACGCCCGCAAATTGATTTACAGCTCATCATAACGCGCTGCACGCATGATACACGCACACGACCGAAAACAAGGGCAAGCAGCGCGCGCGCGCGCGCGCACGAGAGCTTTCGGAGCCGAGATTTCGCGAGCGGCGCGCACACACGGCGCGCTGTCTCGTAAAACCCGCGAGTTTACGCGCGTGCCCCGCTAAAATAAACGAAGGCCTGCACTCCCATGGGCCTCGCGGCGACGAGGAACTCTCGCGGATATGTATATAAGTATGTGCAACGGGGGGGGGGGGGGGGGGGAAGTTGCGCGACGAGGACGAGAGAGAGAGAGAAATGCGCCCCCCGCGTGTTCAGCCAAGCTGCCGAGACGTACGGAAAATCCGCGCAAGAGCCGTTAAAGAGCTTCGCGCTTTTACGACTCTCGTCGTTAAGTTCCCTCGCTCTGGGATATGTGCATGCAGCTGCGCTACGACGGCGCTGCGGTTATAATGCTCGCCATGCGGAGGAGCACCGATGCTCATTACATCGATGCCGTATCTCGCTGCCCAGCGCACTCGCCCTCGGTTGCTCATTTATGTGCGTGTGAGCGTGTGAATTTCTATGTGTGTGTGTGTGTATCTGCGAGTATATATGTGTATGAGTACGAGAGTACGTGTACATATATGTGTGTGTGTATGTACGCATGTACGTGTACATATATGTGTGTGTGTATGTACGCATGTACGTATGTACGCATGTATGTATGTATATGTGTGTGTGTATGTGCGTGTGTATGTACGCATGTATGTATGTATGTATGTATGTATGTATGCATGTATGTATGTATGCATGAATGTATGCATGTATGTATGTATATGTGTGTATGTGTATGTGTGTGTGTATGAGTTTGTGTTTGTGTGCTTGTGTACGTGTTGTAAGAGAGATTCTTGGGAGAAGGGTCGTATTATACGGAATGCGCGCCAGGGTATTTAAAATGTGCGAACGACCGGCGGCTGCGGCTAGTGGCTGTATACATGTGTAGATACACTGCACGAGAATAGACATAATGTGCGTGTCTTATATGCAAGTGTGAGTATGATGAAGCAAAAGGAGGAAGAGTATATTGAAGTGATATCTTCATTCGCTGAGGCGCGCGCGCGCGCGCGCGTGGTAAACATATAAATTTCAAAAGGAGCTTTTCGCGTCTCACTAGTTTACTGGCAGAAGTTTTTCTCTTTGTTTTTTTAGTTTGCGTTCGCGAGGGTACAGTGCCATTGTCGCACTAGAGATATCCTCGATGAATTCGCAAGTGCGCGTACTTTAATTAGTGTCGGTATGTTGAGATTTTTATGCGCTGGTAGACAGGTTTTTGCAAGGAGTACTATTGTACAAAAAGCGCCGACGTTCTCTCGGTTGTAATTGCAATTGAATAAATACGCGAAATTTATGACTCGTAAATAAAATATGATAATCCGAGATTTTATTCAAGTACTGCACGAGAGATTCTGGTTTTTGAAAAAAAGGTTTATTATTTTGCAAACATAATATCTTTATATCTTAATGGCACTGTCTCGTGAAAATATAGATACCAGAATAATAAACTCGTGCGTATACACGACAAGAGCAAAAGTAAAATCCACTGCAACAATATAATTTTGTCTTGGATATTTTATTTTTTTTCCCCTTTTTTTCATTTGATCTTCCGCTATAATAAGTCTTTCAAAGTGAAATGCGGATAAACAAGCGAATTAAAACATTTGACGTGGCTTTTTAGTACTGCAGTGTGTCACGGATGTTGCAGAATCGCTCCGCGCCCCGAAGTAGCAATTTAAAGTACAAATGTTGGCCAGCGGCCAGTATGACATTTTCTAAGCGCATAAAATGTAGTGCCCGATCGCCCCGGCTAATGCGTCAAATGCGTTGGAAAAAAGTCAAAGGCAATTAATACATTAGCGCACCACTTTGAAATTTCGACATTGTCTTTGTAAAGTAAATCTGTTACAGTAAATTTTAGATCAGTTAAATTTGATACATTAAAAACATGAAATACGTGCTTGTACAGAGACTTTTGTAAGGCAATGGCTTTTATAGTAAATATTAATCTTCATTTCAACTCTTTGCGAATGTTTCCTGCTTCTACAATAATTAAGATACCATTACCTGCAAGATATACAATTTTATCAATTTATATCCATCAGATATAGATTTTTAGATAAAAATAGACAATTCAGAAACAAAGTTTCGAGCATAATCTAAATTCCTAACAAATTCATTCATGTTTTACCAAACCGAATATAAATTTGATTTTTTTTATTATTCCTATAAGTATCTCGGTAGAAAAAATGATTTAAAAACATTTCCTTTTGCTTTTGTCTATATAAATGTTTAATCAATAAATTTCTTTGAATAAAAGACTTAAAATAAACAAAATTGTTCTATCGGATACCAAATTCCCACGTTATAGACAAAGTAAGAATCAAAACCGTCTACACTGCAAAAATATTTCATTCTAAAATGGCACTTGTAAATTCACGATAATAAATAAATTTCTATTCACACCAGTTTTCGATCGCAACTTTCAATATACCACAAACTTCCACGCCAAAGCTCACTCTAATTCTCTTCCTCGTCGCAAACTTCAAAAGCGCAACTCCTGCAGGGGAACCTTCCACCCGCGAGAATCCAACGCGTCAACGCGCGAGTGCAAATACGACAACGGACAAAAAACCAACCAACGAATTAAGAAAGAAAACCACGAAAGCTGAGTTTCCGCCTTTGAAGAAGGCTTCTCTCTCTCTCTCTCTCTCTTGCGCGCGTTATGTCGCCTCGCTCCTCCGCACTTACAACCCACGAGCCATTTCAAACGAACAAACGAAAGCTGCTGCTTGCTGAGAACGAGAAACTCGGATAGCAAGAGAGAGAGAGAGAGAGAAAATCTTTTCTCAGCGTCACTCGTAAATTCGATTCTTTATAGCGCCTGGCATCATTAACGCCAGTAATCTGGCCGGCTCGCGGACTTTGATGAAGCCACTGTGTTTCGGAGCAACATCATCGGATGAGAGAGCGAGAGCGAGACGGAGAGAAAGGGTTTTAATCGCGTCGCATCGGCAACAAACACACACATACTCATACAGAGACACTTACATCCACACGCGCTCGCACACATACGCACACATAAACACACGCACAAACATGAGAATCACATCTCGCTTGGCAAGAGACGACTACCGCTATACACGTTTCTTCTTCTTCTTCTTCTTCTTCTGCCTCGGCTTCGGCTTTGGCAGCGGCAACATTGAGCACATTGTGCGTTCGTATATCGTCCTCGACAATGTTGCTCACTCATCGGCCGCCGCCGCCGCCGCCACCGGCCAAACTGTCCGAGGCAAATATTTAATCGGGCCCGCCCGGCCCGTCTATTATCGGATCGGAGAAGAGGAGAAATCTTATACAAAGCGGATCTAAATGGATTATCGCGCTCGCGGCAGGGGGAGGGGGGCGCTGCTGCTGCTGCAGTTCTATTATTGAGACGGGCGCGATGCAGCCGTTTACGCGTGATGGCCGAATGCATGCGCCGCACGAGTGGGATAGAGGGGGTGCGCGAACTTGGACGGACGGCGAGCAGTTGGCGCTAGCGGTTTCGTATCGGTCCTGCTTGATTCTGCGATGAATTGCGTTGAAGGTGGGCCGTGCTCGAAATTTATCGAGAATCGATACTTTTGGGCTTGAAGGAATGGATATTGCAACGACACCGGTGGCTTCATCAAAACCCAATCTTTTTTTCACATACATTTTTGCCTGTAACTAATTGTAAATAAATGTCGGTTCACGATTCGAGAAATAATAATGAAGTGTCAATAAATGTGTATCTAAAGTCTAAAAAGATTAGGCTAAGTTGGCTCTTATTGAGACAAGAACTGCGTAGGAATACTTTTAGCTGATTAGAAACTGATGTCGCGACGGTAGATAGAAATTTAAAAACTTTTTGTTTAAAGTATATATAAATTGTTTATTTTAGACACATGAGAAAATAAGATTGCTGTGATTGCAATAAAGCAGCGAAGAATTTCGCTAGTGGGCGCTTTCACTAGCTTAGCAAAGAAGTTCGCACCTTTGGCTAAAACCGTCATTGCCGATCGTAACGAATTTAATTTCTGCCTACTAATAGACAACACATTGCTAGCGTTACAATATTAATTTTTTCCTTGCTTAAAAACTAGAAAGCGCTTTTTCAGAATACTGCAATGAAAATTACAAATACACCAAGGAATTTATTAAATTTCTTATGTTTCTGGGTAAAAATTACTGTTGCTCCAAATTTTAATTTCATTATTACTAATTACTAATCATCTGGGAAATTTTCAAACCCTCATTTGTATAAGAAAATGTTTTTTAATTTTATGTATAGCCTCACATTAAAGGTAAAAAAATAGATTTGTCTAATATCATTTATTCTTAAAATGGTACCAATACGTGCATCGAATAGTTTATTAACTAATATACAGTGAAACCCAGTTACGTAAGAAAAATAATTTCAAAAAAGTTCCAAAAACTAATTTTACGTTTTTAATACTACAGCTGCAATAACACATTTTATATCAAACAGTACTAGCTGTTTATTAATTATCCAAATAAATGAGTTACATATTTTAGAAACATGTTTTAGTAGAACGTTTAAGAACCTTATTATTTTATCTATGCATATAACCTATGCAATGCCAGACGTTAAAGGGTTAAACTGTTCAATTTTCTAAAATATGGAATGACAGTTAAAAGTTTATAAAGTATATTTAGCTTGGCGAATATTACTGTTCTTAACGCCTATCCGTTTTATAGATTTGAATGACAATGGGAAATAGTAAACATAAAGAAAAATCGAGAGACGCAGCGTATAAATGTTATATAAAGCGCATATAGAGAGCGGAGCTGATTCGCAATTTTACTCGAACCACAAAGAAGGAAATATATTTTATAGCTTAAAATCACTTTTATGTGCAGGCTGGATATACGCGATTACGACTCCCAATGACACGCCCAGGCCGAAGAGAAATATACCCAGTTTTATGTTTTAAAACGAGAACTAATCTCTTGCGTGCTGTTCATTTCTTTAATGTTCTTTATATGTTTAGTAGTGGTGGTATGGTTTGGCTTTAATTTTGTTTTTAAAAGCTGCCACTCTGTTATATTCATATGCTTAAGTGGAATGGAACGAAAGCATATGATTTATGAAGATGACTGTTATACATAGACTTTTAAAGGCCCATTAAATGAAATATTTCAAGGAAACCCCGATAATATTTATTCAAACGAATATTTTACCACAACGTTCTACTTAAAATTTCACTGCAGTTCTTATTTTAATAATAAATAATAAACCTTACGATGACTAAATATTCAATGTTATAAATATATTCCTTACAGTATGTTTATAAACATAAATACTAGCACATACTGCTTGTATTACATGTTACAAAAAGAGTTTCAATTAAGTAGAAGAATCACTCAGGAAATCTCAGTAACGAAAATGAACACCACAAGTAACAGATTCCACTGTGCGACACATGCTCAACTCTCGACTAGAAAAAAGAGGAACGAAGAGGCCAAGAATGCCCGAGCGAACAAAGAACTGTAAACGCCGAAACGTGGGCGTGCGTATCGATTTCTACGAAGGCCGCGACGCAGCAGAAGCCAGAAAGAAGCTGACCTTTTGGGGTCCGCTTGAAAAGCGATTCTCTCGCTCTCGCAATTCCGAAAACGAACGTAAAAGAGACATAAAATATGAAATAGTAGCGAGGTGGCGGTAGCCGAGGCGCATGGGCGCAAGTCGCGCGCGCGCGCGCGGCCCTTTTGAAGAAGTTAAACGGATGTGAGACGTTTAAGTACAAGCTTCTGTCCCGTCAGCAGACATACGTATTATACGTGTGCGGTGCACGGGTATGCTTTTGTTTATCGATACTCAGTGTGCCTATGCATTTTATAACTAACTTTTTTTTTGTTATTGATTTTCTTATTGACTGCTTTTAGTCTTATCGTTGTACGATAGATTATCTATAAATTTAAATTTGTGGTATTTTAATTCACTCAGCTAGAGAACATTATTGACGCTAGTGAACATGTAAGCTTGCATGATGCACGCGAAGTTATTTTGAAAAACTATCAGAAAATTAAAGGAATGCGCGTGCCTATGTCCTTTATTAAATATTTAAATAAGTGATTCTCCACAAAAATGTAAATTTGTGTCTCTTGTTAATCACTTTTTAGACTCTAGTCCTCAATGGTTAGATTAAGCTGTTTAATTGAAAATAGTATTTTTGGCTTTAAACAATAGAAAAGTAAACAGAGATCTAAAAAGAAACGTATACTGCGAGTGTAGTCCTCAATGGTTAGATTAGGTTGTTTAATTAAAAACAGTATTTTTGACTTTAAACAATAAAAACATAAACAATGAACTAAAAAGAAACTCACACTGCGAGTGACACATTCCTAATTTAGTTACAAATTGTAAACTTAGATATGCTCAAATATAAAAAGTCTCTAATTTAAGTTTTACCTTTTTTGAAATATTATTATTCGTTAAAAAAGCTAAATTTTGCTGGCATTAAACAATACCAAACATTACATTGACAGAAAAAAAGGATATTTGGAAGTATAAACGCAAAGGTATTGCTATTTTTCTGTACTAGTGATATTGACCGCGCTCCGCGCGGTTTATCTTCTTTCCTTTACGTGTGGCATTTGATTTTATATAAATTTGAAAATACATTAAACAGAATCTCCGTACAGGATTAAAAGAAAATATTTTTTTCTAACTACAGTTACATTTTTATATGTATTAATATTGCATACGTCAACAAAAATCATTTACTGAAGTTAGGAATTTCAATATTGCGCGGCTTTACCTATTTCATCGTACAACGTGAACATAGCTACTTATTAAAAACACTAATAAAATAATGAAGAATAATATTGACGAAAAAAGTGGTTAATTAGGAGTAGGCAACCCTAATACAATGTTAAAACTCAAATACTAATATTTATAAGCACGTCATATACATGTTTAGACGCAAAAAGGTACCTTCTTATCTCGACACATTTAGATCGAAACTGGTTATGCAGTTTTTCAGAATGGTTAAACGATATATCTCTAAAGCTTTAGTCGGACAATTAAGAGTCTACTGTATTTTAAAATAATTTATATTATACCTATGCAAAATAAGCATTTTATGTCAAATCACTGTATAAGTGTGTACTAAAAATTTCTAAATTGCCACGTTGTTTAAATATGATTAACGCATTTATAAAGAATCATTCATATCAAAATTATTTTTGAAAACCGCTAAATTACTTGAACATCGTTGTCAGATTAAAATTTTAGAAAAGGATTAATATTCTCAAAGTTAATAGTATTTTTAAAGAAGCAAGAAGAATGGTATAAAAAAATGTTTTTAACTATCGAACTCTTCATTGCAAATAGCTCTAGAAAGTAAATATTGCTGATTCCGACATAACTAGTACATTTCATTTCATGTCTATGTCTTAACATTATAATACTTTGTAAAATCTGTATTATTAAATTGAAGTAAATAGTTTCCTGTCTGTTACAAAGCATTAATGTTATTTTGTACAATCCATAATTATTTTAATTAGAGGCAAACTTCATGCACATGTTGGAGCACCAAAAATGTCTTTCAAGATGATTAAAGTTTCCTTTAAACTTTCATAAGAAAATTATTTCCGGCCACAAAACTGTGCATGTTATAGTGGAATCAGTGATATTAAATACGGAAAGAAATAAAAATCCTAATCTATTGAAACGAACGTTGATTCTACTCGAAATAAAAGTCTATGTTACCATCATGTGCAGTGCAAACAGTTTTCAAAAACAGTAAGTGACCTACTTCTTTTTTAAGCTGAAGTGCCGGATTTTGATGTTACATTCAAGGAGGTACTGCTTTTTCCAAAATGAGTTTTAACATTTACTTCGAGACTTTGCATTCACTGGGAAAAAATCAATTGGCAATAATTACTCGACACTCTAGTAAAAGTTATTTTATGATTTATTTATGTATTTGATTTTCTAACAAAGTTTACATACTAATTTGATCGTTATTCTGAACAAATGCATTTAGTAAAAGCAATTATTTATTATAAAAACTTTAAACTAGTAAAAGAAAATACACTATCAAGTAAATTAATCTCGAATGTTCTTAGCTACAGTTCCTAAAAACATGAAGTTATCGCGATTTCAAACTAACGTAAACTCCAGCTCATCTCTCATACCCGATATCACAAAGCTCTCTCAACACTACCATATATCCAAAACATCTGTGTCCTCGCACTTTATTTCTCTCCGTGCACGCACAAAGCAAGCAGCTTGAAAAGAAACAACACCAAGGATTCCCCCATACACATAGAAGAGAAAAAAAGAAAAGATCGGTGTCTCGCTTACCAGGATAGGAGGAGGGCCGTTCCGGCGGACTGTCCGGGCTCGAGGGCACCTTGGCGGTGACGACGTGGGTGCCGAGCGAGTAGGGAAAGAGGCCCAGGCCGGCCGTCGTCGCGGGCGAGGGCATGCCCACGTACGGCACCTGGCCGAAGTACGTCGGATTGCCGAGGGTGCCGAGGGAGCCCGTGTAGCCCGGGTAGTAGTACGGGCCGCCGAACCTCGACGCCTTGAACTGCGCCGTCGCCTGGATCTCGCTGTTGGCTGTGCGGAGAGAGAGAGAGAGAGAGAGAGTGAGAGAGAGAGAGAAAGAGAGAGATATCAGGGCTGAGTATACATTGGGGGATGGCTTTTTTCTTTTGTACGAGGTGTGACTTTGTGTATTCCGCTGTGTAAATTAAGAGAGTGGCTAGCTGCATTTCGCAAATGGATTCGCACCGTGTAAATAATTTCGCATAAATTGATTTGAAACATTATTTTTCTTCTTCAAGAATGAGTGGGCGTAGTTCGTTCTTTTAGGATAAGGAGAGATTTTTTCGAAATGAAAATCTTACGCAAGTAGATCCAAATGAGAATGAATGTTATCAAGTGTCTGGGATTTACTTCAAATGCAGATACCCACTTTCTTCGTTTGCACGGCAGTATTATTAATGAAGCGATTTGAAAAATGGAATGGATCGAATTAAGGGCATAAATCAGTGTTGTATTTTGGAAGTTAACGTAGGTGTTTAGAACTCGTGTGAAAGTTTTCTTATTGACTTAAGCAGTTTAAAACATCAGTCGTTATCTCGTTTTAATGTCTCTTAATTCATTAAAGAAGAAGAATACAATGTGTTGCAAGTTGTTTTTATTTATCAGAGGGTTGCAGAAGCACTTTTAGATGAACCGATTTTAAACTGGCATTAGATCTCTAAATGTGGATATTTATGGTAGGTATAAGACCAGGTAATTTAAAAAATAGTGAAGTTTGGTTCAAAGGGTTTTTTATGTTCATTAGTAAACTTTATTTAAAAGCGATGAATACTCATAGATTCAATTCAATTCATTAAAAACTGCTCTTTTGATTATGTAACAAATGAACGATAGTGGTCAAATCATAAGTTAACAGGTTGAGGGCGGCGTGACGCATATATATGTCATAGATTGATGCAAATTTCTTTGCATTTTGTCTTACTGTAAACGTCAAAATTAATGAAACTTTTTTCATAACCGGTTATTGTATTATTTAAGACGTTAGAACGTTTGAAATATGAATTCATTTTGTAGATAATTAACAAAATCGACTTATACATAAGTCGCCCTTAACCTGTTAAATAATAACTATTCAAAATAACCTATAAATACCGTATTTAGTTAATATAAATTTAAAATGCCTAAAAGAAAAATTTAATTCAGCTTTGTGTACATATACTTATGTTGATATTCTAAATTGAACACTGATTAGTGCCATTCAAGATGAAAGATATGAATTTTGAAAAAGAGAGATGCATGCTCAGATTCTGCCAATATTTATGTTCTCGAATACCTATCATATGCTGACAATACATCAAGAGAGCAAGTCATTTTCTTTCAGAACTCATATTTTTCATCATTAATTTGATCCATTTCGTACGTCTCCTATAGGTGAGAAACCAATCGACATTCATATAGTCGTTTCGAAAGTACCGAATTAAAGTATCCAGCATGATTTAAATCTTGAAAATGAACATAAATGTTTAAGGCCGCATTAGAATTTTTCTTTGAAGCTAGACACTAAATTAGAAAGTACTTTTAAAACACAATTAGTAAGGTTAATTATCTAATTTTCTTAGTCAATTATTCGATGAATGTTTTTTTAATCATATCTAAGTTGTACACTCGATGGAAAGTTCTTCTGACCCGAACAGTATGAATTTTTTTTAAATCCTCCGAAAAGGTTAGTGAAACCATGCGTTAAAGCCAATGAAGTGACAGTATTTTTTAAAAATTTAAGTTGTTTAAGTCAGAAGAACTTTCCGTCGAGTGTACACGAAACAAAAATTCTCTGAAAGTTTTATGTCTTATTGCTAAAAATTGATTTCGCAAACGCGAGATCAGTGAACGATGATGTTAAAGGTTTATTTGCAATAATACAAATAATTATGAGTTAACTGACTAAGATAATAAACCTTACTAAATTTCAAAATATTTACGAGGTATTATATTTTCCTTAGCAATTTTTTTGAGTACTTAGATTAAAAGAAAAAATTCTAGCAAGTCTTTATTAAACACTGATTTTCATTTTAAGCTGGATACCATAATAATAGCTAACATGCAATTCTAGTATGATGGGAAGTATATAAATATGTTAATTGCGCTTTCAAGGAACATTAAAAGGCGCTCTTTGTTGATTTCCATTTTTCTAAACATTTGTTTACATAGTTATTATTTTATCATACTTTATATTGAATTTGAAGTCACAAAAACAAACTTTCAATTGAAATAATATATCGTTTTACAGAGAAAATCATCATAGAATATCCTCTAGATAAACGCACACTTCGTTGAAAATAGACCTTAAAAATCTATGATTGATATTATGAAGTTTTGAATGCATACCTCAGCGTATAACAAAGAACGTTTATGATTCATCTCGTAGATAATTTTTCTTTGTTTATAAACATCTAATAAAATCGAATGCAATATAGAAATTATCATCATTTCAATATTATCAAATGTACCACCACGTTAACCCAAATCTCATTTCAACTTACGAAGAAAGTATTGTCGAACACACGTATACGATATACCCGCAGCAGCAGCAGTAGTAGTAGTAGCAGCAGCAGCAGCGGAGAATCAAAATGGCTGTCCGACGCAAGGCGTGGTTTACTCATCAACATATATACACGAGCGCATAACACGAGCTCTCCCCCATATCTCCGCGGAGGCCATTACCTCATTGGCATGTTTATCATTAATCGTTAAATGTAAGTGGGCTAGCTTGCGTTGTACGTTAATAGGCACGGACGAGAGCCCAAAGCGCGCAGTCTTAAAATTTAATTACCATACGCGCAATTTTTGTGCTTTTTGTTTTCCGCCCGGTCGTCTTCGCTCATTCTCGTGTCATTCACGCAAGGTACATATGTACAGAAATTAAATGCCAGAGGATTATTAAAGTTTTTGTACGGTAGTCAATAATTGCGAAAGCATGTTGCGCTATATCGACAGAGACGCGGAATTTGCAAGGAAACTAGATCGCAAAAATAGTACGCTTCGTTGCAATTACGACGGCTGAGTATATCATTGTGAACTTTTATAAGTATAACGAATGAAAAAGATTATTACCATTGCAAATTCGTAACATTTATAAACAAGCTGTTTGTTAAATCTCATACTCAATTTAAGTTATGTATACAATTTGAAATATGAAAAAATTAATTAAACATTATTAAACGTTTAAAAATAGTATAAAGTATAAACTTTTTACCTTTTTTATACATGCATTTAAGTACTCTTTTTTCTATGAAAAGTCGATATTGAAGCCTATGTATATTGTTTTGATATTAAATTTTCGTTTGTCATAAGCTTTTTTAAATCCTTCTGAGCGCAAATAATACAAAATTCCCATGCTTATTCTATATCCATAAATACTAATGGTTGATTCCACTATCCTGATAACATAATTTTTCTGAGCTATACATCTTATGTATAGTATAATTATTAAATAGTAATGAAAAATATATTTTATTATATATATAAGAATTTATATTTAAGAAAATGTATAAATCTTTGAGTATAATATATAATATATAAATGAGCATTCGTATTCATGATGTATAGAATTAATATGCACATTGTTATATTGATTCGATAATATAGACGTGAGAGAGACTACAGAAAATAAAAATGTAATAATATAGATATTTGATATCGCTAAATAATATATATGTTTCAAACAAATTTAAGGTTCAGACTATTTTACTTTATAATATTTTCCAAATATCAAAGATGCTTAAAATCTGATTCGAACAATTAAAATTTTTTTGAAATACTGCAATTTCATTGGATTGCAGAGTGCATATTTTCGCTAACTTCATTGGAGGATTTCGAAAAGATTCAAATCGTTCGAATCAGATATCTTCTCCGTCGAGTGCAGTACATTGAATGTCCAGTATATATAGGGACTCCTTGCAATATCATTAAAACTGAACTATGAAAAGAATCGCAGTTTTCTCAAACTATTTTTGCTTTCTTAAACAGTATTTTTTAATTATGATTTTTTCATTAGGAGCTAATAATTTCAATATTGCTTTTAATATAACCAGAATTAAACACAACATGGTTTTGATAAACATTTCCCGTTATTTACGGGGTTTAAGGTTGCTGATTAAATAGTTTTTAGTTGATTTGGTTGACTGAACTTTTATTGACTAACCTTCTATAAGGTTATTCAATTAAAAAATATTATTTCACCATGTATATGTATATCACGATATCTACTACGTTTAAGCCTTACTATGAAGCTATTTTTTATAAATACTACGTATTATATGAGCTTTAATATTCTACATCCATACACTCTAAATTCCTTGGACTCAAATTTCAGAAATTGATCACGTATAATTGATAGTCAAATTTTGATAATATTTTAACAAGGCACATGATTTCTTTAAGCTAAAATTCTATTCTTTACTAGTATCTATAAATAAAAACTACAAAAAATATAATACAAATTGGAACCAGACATTTTTTATAGATCTAAATGGCGGTTTTAACATTATAATTTAAAAAATCCTTGTTTTTTACAATTTATCAATATTCAAATCCAACATTTCGCTATAGCAACTCCAAAAGACAGAGGAAAATTTCTTTTTATAATTCGGGTAACGCTAATGTTGCTCATGAGTTTACTACATCGTGAGCTCTAAAATTACTTTCAGAGAACCCTCCTGTAACAACTTTATTTGAATAAACTATACGTCAAACTGCCACAACTGAATTTTTTTAAAATTACCAGCCATTCAAGTGTTCAAACCACAATGATCAGGAATCGAGGATCGTCATTAATACACACACCAAAGAGAAGCGAGCGCAAGCGCATTGGCTATCCGCAATTGTGCCGAATCCATTTTGATATCCGTCGTGATTACGCCGAAGTCACGCATCGGAAAAAATACTTCCTCGCGGCACCTCATCTTGTTCGTATTATGCTCAAACTGCACATATACGTCGGTCAGTCTGCAGCTCTCATTCACGCGCTTGATCGGCGGCGCGAGAAGCAGCGGAAAAAAGGAAGTACAACGAGGAGATGCAGGGTGCGCGGTCGTGGATGCGGAGGAAAAAAAAGGAACACGAACGAGACGATGCCGAATGGAGAAACCGCGAACGACGCGAACGCGATGGGACACGGCATCAATTACAGGTTGACGCTTCGTGGCGGTTAAGGGAATCTTACCGTTCCCTCTTGTTTTTTTTTTCTCACGCGATATCTCTGGTAGAACTGCGGGCATTCGAATCTTATTATACGCGCGCCACCGCGTTCATTTCGACTTTTATATTTCAGTCTCGAGTGATCGAGGAACAGGTAGGAAAAATGTGCGCGGATTTATATATAACGCAAGCGTCAATCAAGCGCACTGATTGCTCGCTCGCTGCGGATCTCAGCTTGCAATTGGCGTTTCTATACTTCTTCCTCCGGATGCAGAAACAAAAACGAAGAGAGCGAAGTTTGCTTCTTTCCTTTGTTTATGCGCGCGCAATCTCGGTAGTCATCGCAATCGCACCGACTGCGCGATCTGCATCGTGCGACGCATGTCTGGACTTCGCGAAATCGAACGCAGGTCGCATGTCTGTGATACCGTTTTGCTGAAAAGCCGAGATTCAGAGCGTCGCTGGTGGAGATAATTTTAAAGGATGTGCGTAGTCGGTGGCTGATTTAATGTGTATACTCATAAATAATTATATGAAAATGACGTGCATTCTTGTACTTTAATTGCGGTAGCTGACGGGATAATTGTTTGCAGAGACCAGGCGCGGGTTATCAAGATTTAAGTCATTATTTTGTGATTTTTGGCAAGTGATGGAATCAGTGAGACTTTCTGTTTTTGAGCTGATGTTGTTTATTATATATGTCCTTATGTTCCTGAAATTGGATTTTAACATGCATTTTATTTATTCTGTGTAGTGCGGTGCGATCTTTGCAATACGGGTGAATTCTATTTGAATTGTTCAGCAAAAACTATAAATATAAATATGTTATAGCTTATTTACGTGTTTGTGTATGTCTTAGACCGAACTCTTGTAGAAAAGTAACTAGCCATTTTTTATAGATTTTTTGTTAAATTTTATGTTTACAGTTTAAGAAATTTTTGCATTTCACAAATGATCGAATTTTTACATTATTTGTAAGAATGAAATGTAAACAATTATCATGTTAAAACTGAATTATAATCGAATTTGAGGATTGTTTTATTAGTTTTAACCATTTATTTTCTTTAATACATCGCTCATAAAAAGTTACTTCAATTTTGCTTTTATTTAATACTATATAGCTTTTAGTAACCAGCTTCGCTCAAATAATCCGTTTTTATAAATGAAATGAAGAATGTAACTTCCCGAAAATATCCCTAACTCAATGACTAAAAAAGCCTATTAAAACCGATTCAATACCTGTTTCGTGATTAGTCCGACCAGTCAAGCCTTCGTTGCACTTTATGCAAGAAATAAATAAGAAATCAATTCGAAATTAAATATCACGTGTAAACAACAATACGCAATTAATCACAACAATACTAGCCAGTCCCCACAATAGTCCCTTATAAAATAAACAATAATGTCCAATCTTTCTCCGTACAAAGTTCAATCGTCCACGCGATAAACATCGCGCTACCCACATACTATAATCCAACTCCGCCAACCGAAATTTCCGACTGGCGCTCGGAACATCTCCGACCAAGAGAAAAAAAACGGAAACACCACCTGTATATGGCTTCGAAATAACGCGCTTCGGTTTGTCCGACAAATCGTGCACGCGCCAGCAAAAACCAACTCCCCCTCCCTCGATAAGGAAAAACAATCCAACAAATATATGGCCGGATCTACCGGCATAATTTGATACATATGACCGAAGTGAAACGGGCGCGCTTCGAATTTCGCGCGACGAGGGTGCTCGCGCCCGCGCGCCAACGCAAGCGGCGAGTCTCCATTGCGTCGCACGACCGCGCTGTAACGCAAGCGCATTGATGTCACGAGCGCCGCGCGCCGACCGAGCGTTATATACCATCATAAGGGAGGAGAGAGAATCGCGCGCATCCACGGGGCGGACGCAGCTATATACGTATACATGTGTACACACATATGAGTATGCACGATATGCACGTATAGGTATATACGCGTGCCGCGCCCTCCCCCCGCCCCCGGAAATTGTTATAGTCCGCCCTGTTGTGCATTGTGAGCAAATGCTGAAAATCGGCGTTTCTCGAACATATGAATTATGATGATATTTTAGCCTATTGTGTACTACATTACAGTATCAAGGAATATGAGCTGAACTTGGTGCGGGCGCTTTTTATAGATTCAAATGACAGTCGTTAACATTATTAGTGAAAAATCATTGTCTTTTTACTTCTTATGAATAATGAAATCGAATCGTGCTCAACTACTTTTTAGAGCACACATTTGTCCTTCGGAGGAGTTCGATATGTAATACCACCTCACGATAGCGATACAAAATTAGAAAATCCTCTTGTAACAAATTTATTCTAATAAAGTATGGTTTAAAGCATAAAAAAGAATTTTCTCCGAATTTTTAAAAGTCAAGACAAAGGTTCACAATTAAGCAATCATTTGTTGATTTACTCGTATTCCGACGAGAGACGTTACTATAGAGAGAACTTTCTGATAAAAATTGCCGTGATAATTGCTAATCATTTCGACTTTATAGGAACAATTACCATAATGAATGGAAATAAGCTAACGTATTTTGTTCAATAACAAAAAAACGATAGAGCAATATATAATCGCTTTGTGTTGGGCAACATTTTACCAACTCAGAGGTAAAAATTGCTCAAGTGTGAAGCACTCCAAGACTTAATCAAATTCAGCCTGTTTTTGGAGTTATCTTTGTTTGGGCGATAAGTAAAAAGAAGTCCGGCAATAATAACTCCAAAACCATGTTGATACTGAAATAGTATATTATGTACCAAGGGTGGAAAGTAGGCTTTTTTGACAGCATGTAAGTTTGCAGTGCAAGTCGAAGGCGAGCGAGCACGAGCCAAAGGCGAGTGCGTATTGCGAGCCGAAAACGAGTATTTCTACCCGCACTTTCCGCTCTAGGGCGAAAAGTGGGTATTCTCCGGGTATCTTCCGCGGTAAATAGTATATTACGCATCTAGGGAGGAAAAGTATTGGCTAGTCTATAGCACGTGTAAATTGCCACCCAACCCGAAGGCGAGGGTGGTAAACACGTACTATGGGATAGACATTTTTCCTCCCGTGGTGCGTATACTATTTTTCACCATACCCGGGCCGAAAATGACACATTTCAGTTTCGGAACCAGGAGGAAATGTGGTACTTTCGGCCAGGGTATGATGAAAATAACGTTTTCCGTCCGCTTTATACATGCACGAAAAATCATCCTTTCAGTACAAGTACCTAAGACAAAAAATAACGTGTGTGCCGCGGGCGGAAGGCGATTGACGTTCATTCTGGTTGCAGCCTTTGCCTCGGCCTGCAATGCATACTCGCGGTAATTGCCTACTTACCACCCTTGATACGCAATATACGATTTTTGCCCGCTAACTACTTTTTTGTCCGCCGGTCGGAAATCGGCTACTTTAAGCCCTCTTTACATGTATCAAAAAGCGCAAAAATCATGCTTCTGTTACAAAAATGAATTTACTATCTGTTATTCATGAAAACAGAAATTACAAAGTATATACATAAATCAAAGTATAATTACGAATACTGTTTATGGTTGGTTATTAAGTACGTTTTATCGCTCCAAAAAAGGCAAAATTTGTTTAAGTTTTGGAGCACTTCACACTTGAGCACTTTGTACCTCAGAGTTGATCAGAATTGGCCCAACACAAAGCAATTATTGCTAGACCATTTTTTTGCATGAAGGAATGATACTAAAGTAACATATAACAGAAGACAAATTTCATGGCAATTAAATGCGAAATGAAAATTAAATCACAAGCCCATCTGCAGAAATGATTCATTAACATTAAAATTTTAAACTACAATGAATGATTGTTGTTGTTAATGCTGTATGCACTCACAACAGTCCAAAACGATCAGGATGGCACAGAGTGATATGCCACAAAAGTAATGTTTTGAATGATTATATTATCTTTGGATAATACACAGTAATTAAAAAATTCCCTCCATTTAACTCACACAACTTGTAGTATGATGTTTTACAATTTGCTGTGCATACAACTCGACGCCATGAAATCTAGCAGTTCAGTGAAAAACCACATAAGTGTAAAAAGTAAAAACCCGGATCGTCTGGCACATGTATACAGATAAGTATACACTTCGAAGTCAACTGTCGCTTTGTTTTTTCTCTTTTTTAAGGGGACTTTGCAGAGCGGCGATATGGCGGTATAATTAACAGAAAAAGAGTCAGAGCTTCTCTCGGACTGCTGCGCGTAATTGAAAAAGGTGGTGGCCATTAAGCAGCCCAAAATCATTGATCGAATTAACTGCCACTTAAGAGCCGACGCATTATACAAATTAATCACCAGTTGTTCCGAGCACCACGCCGCATCTCTCTCTCTCTCTCTCTCTCTCTCTCTCTCTCTCTCTCTCCTCTCTCTCCTGTCTCTCGCAAAGGTATATAGCAGGTGCGTAAGAAGCGCGCAAGATTGACGGACATATTTAATATGAGTTCTAGACGTGAGGCATTATTTAGGCAGCGCGCGACGCGGGTATATAAATAAACAGCGGGTAAAGAAAAAAATTATTATTCCGCGAGACTGCAGACTGATGATATGCTTTTTAATAAATTAAAAAGTAGTCCGCTACACTGTTAATTAAGCTATGCTGCTGCTGCCGCTGGCTGCGGCTACCGCTTTCCGACATTCTCGTGTGTAAGAGGTCGATTATGAACATTTTAATTACGTTTTTCTGTTTTTATGAACGGTTCTGCACTTCCCTTGTGTATGACTATTAGTTTATCCATAAAATAACTCTTAATAATTTGAGTTTTTATTTATATTGCGTACACTCGTGAAGAAACTCATTTCTTATGTATAGGAAAACTGTTTGTCAAAACTGACATTATCTGCGAAAAAAATCGCGCAGCGCCATTGAGTGTCAGGTATAATTCTATATCTTTATGCATGCATATGCAAACGTCACCTAAAAAGGTGTTCAGACTTTTGTTAAAGATGCGTCATGTCCGTCCGAAGAACCATAATTATCGTGATAAATATGACTTTCAAATTGTTATTTTTTTTAAACAATACGTGTAAGGCAAACAATAAATCAAAGGACGAGCAAAACCACTGTACTTCGTGCGATATTTGCGCGGGGAATGAAAAAAGTCGCTTTTGAGACAATGTACGCGCGTATACGTTGGTTACGTGTTATGGATAAATTATTGATTCTGCATGACAGTGCAAGATTGTCACTAACAATTCAGGATTTTTCCTGAAATTAGATTGCTCAAATTACATAGTCTTTAGAAAAATAATAGTAAAACGTGTAATTGGTTTAGTAATTGCATTGACGACAATTTACGTACATTGTTCGAAAATAATTTTTCTTTTTGTATGGCAAGAAATGTGACTTTGATTTCATCGTTGCATAGAAATTGAGTTTATTTAATCAGAACCAAAGAAGTTAAATGAACTGTGAACGTTTCGTTATTTAACTATGATATACAACCACTAGGTCTCTACCTATTTTAAGTTTAAATCTATTTCTTTTTTTTAATAAAACTTTTAATTCTTTGACCTTTAAAAAACAAGAAAAATATTTTTAAAAAAAGAAGCAATTTAAAGATTGTATGGTAAATAATTATGGTTGTTTCAGTTGTTTACTGCTCATAGACTAAGCATTTAGGCTTATTGAAACATTTGAAGACTAAATATAGACTAAGAAATAATTACCTATAATGTATTATCAAAATACTTGAAAATTCATGTTCATTTTATTAAATAAAATGATTTATTTTTATTTTTACAAATCTCATTTGTTTCGATTGAGGATATATATCTTCTATATACCATAAGAAGTGCAGTTTTTGTTCAGAAGGCAAACAAATTTTTGTTAAAATTTTTACTTAAAGAAGTATTAAATTTCGTTCACAAACTTTGGCATACAGCTTACTTTTTTGATATCGCACTCCCAGGATAACTCAAAATTCTATGTTTTTGTAAAACGAAGCAAGTAATGTCAATACTTCATGAAATAATATTTAAAATATAGTTTGTCAACATTTATTAACCAATTTTTGAAGCATATGAAGGAATTCTATTTTCATGTGAGCTGTTTTCTAAATAAAACTTGAGTTGAAAAAATTTCGAATTATTATAGTCTTGTTTTAGTGGTCTGATAGATACATATACCCCAAAATTTTAAAATATTGAAAATTAAAGGATTGAATTTTAGGTTTAAAGACCATTCTTAAACTGATATTTTCTATTGAAAATGAAAATAATTTTCCATATAATGATTGTATTTATGTTGAGTAAGCAATATGCAAGAGTCCAAACTATACTAAAAAAATTAAACAAAATGGTTAAACGCTATTTACTTATAGAGATTTTTTTCATAATTGTGGTATAGATATTCAAATATCCAAAAATTTAGTAATAAGAAATGTTCATTAATTTTTTTTTATAATTATCTAGTATTATCTAGATATAATTTTTTTACCAGGATGTATATAAAAACAATTTTTTCACCGATTTTGAAATCAATTTTATGCAATTCCACCATCGCAACTCTACGCTAGCCTCCATACATGAGACATTATATGGGGGTCTAAAATAAAGTAGTTTAAAATGATCTAAGCCTCAACCAAAGCTATAAATAACCGGTTATAGATATATATTGAACGACAACAGTTTTCTTCTCGACATCGTGAAAATGTCTTTTTCGTAAGCCGCTAAAGTAATTTATACGATAAGCATAATAACTGCATACTCCAGAGAACCGGTAAAAATATTATTATTTAAACTTTTATTTTCTCTCTTGCTCTCTCTCTCTCTCTCTCTCTCTCTCTCTCTCTCTCTCGCTCTCACTCTCGTCTCTCGTCTTGCTCTCTCTTCTCTTCAAAGTCTTAAGAGCTTTCGAAGTTTTTACGAGGAGTAACGTCGCTTCGCGCACAATGCCGCAGCTCGGTTTTACATATCGTAAAAAGCGCGCATATACGAGGCCTAAGGAGCGCGTGGTATAAATCCGCGCGCGCTGTTATGTCTCCGCGCGAGCCGCTGCAGGGGCCGTTCGCCATTTTATGCCCGTTCGCTCGCTGCGTGCGCTTCGGATCTATTGCGTCGACGGGGACGGAGAAATAGAAGGAAACAGTCTGCCGCGATTTTCAAAATGCGAGAGGTGTGTTAAGTATCTGCAGTGGTGCAGAATTGTTCTGCTCGGCTTGGATTGTTGAGTCGCATCGATGAAATTGACGAATAAATCAATTGTATAATTGAATTAATAAATAAATTAATCACTAAATAGGATATATTCTGAAGCAATTATTCATTACAAAAACAAGAAAAACGTTAATTCCCTTATTTACACCGTTTTAACTCTCGCATTACTGAGGGCAACCATTTTAAGGGTCACTAATAACCGCTATCCAAATTTACCAATTTTAGAGTTGGGTTTAATTTATAAAGGTTTTTTATACTTAAGGTTTCCTCTTGGTAAATCGAGAGTTATAAGGTTTTGTTTTGTACACCTAAAAACATAAAAAGTAAAAATGATACAAAATCAGTTGCCAGATTGTTACTATTTTTAAAACATAGTTGAATTATTTATACAATTATTAAATATATTATAAAAGTATTATACAACTATTGGCAAAAGTATATTATAAGCCTCCCCAGTCTCAGACTTGGTAACCATCACTCGAAGACTACTCTTCGAATACTGAAATCTCTTGTCGTTAAGTATATCAAGTAATATTTATCAGATCGACTTGAAACTTGAAATAGCTCTTATATATACTTATACTTGTCACCACTATTAATTTAGAAAAACGAAGAGAATTTACAAAGTTGTTATAATTTTTAAAATAAACCTTTTTATCAATTTTTATTGGGTTATTCTTATGATTTTTTAAACAATTATAAAGTTATAAGTAAGAACATATATCCTTATTTCTATTTGATATTAAAACTGACAGTAAGTAAAAATGTGCAGAAAAACCTTACCAAATTTCAAATAAATCCGATGAAAATTACTTGAGATATTTTACAACTCATGTTTGCATTCAAATAGGAGTTATCGAGTTATGATTACCAAGTCTGGGACAGGGGTAGACTAATAAACTTTTATCAATATATACATACTTTCAAAATATGATCGAACAATGTTATCATTTAACAAGTTTTCATAAACAATAATACTAATTCTACAAACAATTTAGCATAATTAAAATTTTTTCTATTTTAAATTTTAACATGTATGTAAACCCTTAAAGTTTTTTTTGCATTAATTGGGCAATTAATGTTGACTTTCTAAACTAATACTTACATCATTACTCAATACTTATATACTTCAGATAACAAATATTGACTCAATCAATACTTACACTGAGAAGAAAATTTAATTGATTCAACAAATATCGAGTCTTTTAATAGTTCCAACAGAATATGCTGTTGATTTCACGAAACTTAAGGCACTGATTTAATGATGTTGTGTTAGTGATACAAACGAATATACGCTGCCATAAACGAAAACATTTTTTCCTATTTTTACTAATTTTTTTATATGTACACCAGTTTACACCTTCGATCTGAAACTAATTACTATTTTTCATAGACACCTTTATCCGATGTTATATTACAAATTTGGTTTCATTTTTTCTTAGATTGATCTTAATTTCTATTAAACTTAAAGATTTATGCTCACATCGCAAGTTTATATAATTACAACTCGAACAATGCATTCCCCGATAATGTCGCTTGAATTAAACATTTGTTATACAACTTATGTTTCGCGGCTCTTATATATCAAATAACATGATGTTTTCCCGATTGCGTATGTCGAAAACCGGGAGCCACCCATGGCAACAATGTGTCATATCTCGCAATCTGACTACTTAATGTAATTTTCTTACCGTGCTCAGTTGGATCAATCTTTTTAATGCTTCCTTTAATATCATAAATAAACTAAATCAACGAATTATGATAAATTTTATTGTACATACATAAATTTGTTAGTTCAATAGAGCTTCTTGGATTCAATAGTATCTCTGTTAAATCAATAGTTATGCTTTTGAGTTAACAACATAAATTCGTTGCTGCAATTTAAAAACCCAAGTTTGTTGAATATTAACGGTATTCTCTTTTGAGTAGTCAATTAAACTTTTTTCTCACAAGAAGAGTGTCAGTCCTTCGGGAAACGAATTTTGCTGAAACTTTAAAAATAGTTTTCTGGTACCTTAAAATGAAACTCAGCCCCCATAGATGAATCTAATGGGTCCTAGAACCTGAGATACAGCTAAAAACGTTAGCATTATCCATATGCCCAATGTTAAAAATCTTATATATATACATATATGTACTAATAATGTTAATCAAATATGTTGTATGTACTGCACAGTGGCTCATTCGATAAAACTAAAAGTACTGGGCTTCACTTTTGGGTATTAGAAAACAATCCCCAAAATTTTATCAAAATAAATCGAATAAAATGAAAAAAATTTTGAAAATCGAAAAAGATTTATTAAGTAGACGTCATTTTCTTATGATTTATACTTCTGATAATTTTAAGAGATTTTTTAATTTTTAATGAATATATATACATTTTTCAGTAAATGACTATTTTAGCACATAGGAAAAATTTGTTTATTACTTTTAAGTATTAATATATAATATAAATACAAATTTTTCATTATTAAGGTAGCTCTCTGGTCAAATATTGGGAAAAAATCGAATTTTTTGTATTGTATTGTAAGATAATTAAAGCCATTCTTCAGCTATAAAAAATATTTTAATAATGCTATGAACACTCTTAACCTAAAAACTATAGCATATGATTAAAAATATTTCTTATTATTTTCCATAATTCTTTACGATTTGAATAATTTTCTACTATTAAGCATTATTCCAGAGTACTTAAAATATGTTTTTGGTGGAAAACTGATTTTCAATTTTTACATTAATATAATACATATAAATAATTCTACAAAAATACAAGTTTTCTATAAAACGTTGTTTTCTGGATAATTAACTTTTGAGTATTAAAAATTGTCGTGACGCAAATCATATTGATGGATTTTTATGAAACTTTCAGAATATATATTCGAAAGTATTTTAAAAAGAAGTGCTGGTTTAGATTTTCGAAATTCAAATATAACAGCTTATTTAAAGTAGTTCATATCTGAAATATGAGGGTTTTTTGAATCAATTTAAAAACAAAATTATAAATCAATTTTTTCCAAACTTGTTGATTGAATTTAATAAAATGTAAACCAGCAGTTCCATTTGTATTTATACTCCGTATGTATAGAATTTTTTGCAAAGACGTATACCAATGTGTACTGCGCGAGGATAAATTTAAAGATACCTGTGTTTTAATAAAAAAGAATCACTTTCTCCTAGATAGCTTGAAAACATCTTAATAAAAATGGCTGAAAATTCATATATAACTTAGAGAAATCACTACGAACATACCTGTAAAGTTATGTAAGGCAAATGAAAAGAATAAAAATTAGGGATTTTTTAAATTTGACCAGAGAGCCACCTTAAATAATACATAGTTTTCACTTGACATACTCAATGAATAAACATATTAAAATAATATTTGAGAAAAAAATACGCTTTTATTATTAGTTTCTATTATTAATAAGAATCATAATTATACGTTACATAAGAGAACTTCCATTTGGGATATTTAATTATATGGTTAAACAATTTTAAAAATATAAAAACCCACGTTAAAGTAAAATTAATAATTTTCCAGTAATGCATAACAAGCGTAAAGCACAGTAGTCAAGCATTGAACCGCCAGATACAAAGTGTATCGCGCATCAACGTTACAAGTATAAATTTATTTCTCGAAAAAATTTGCACGAGCGCTCTAACGCGAAGCCTCAACTAATCTATATCAATGTAACAATCGTCTCGACGCTCCAGTATCGCCTCCACGCGCAACCTTGAATCGGCAAAAATCGCCGCGCTGCACTCGCGGCATATATAGCAGCGGCGGCAGTGCAAAACTTCTCCGATAATATCGATAAAGGCAT